>JBBBDQ010000202.1:12557500-12612500 GCA_037127315.1 Ascarosepion bandense | reverse complement strand
TAGAATAGAGAATCTTGTCAAATGTAGGTACTCAGTTACATTGGCCTTGCGTCAAGTCATTGGAACATCAAAAATACAAATCCTAAACTGGAATGATATTGAAAAATTAGTTTCATAGTTCATTCCTTGTACTGAATTTTCAGCTAGAACAGGACATGACATTATTAAACATGTATATCAATATTAAAGTCTCTTTAACAAACACACACACACACACACACACACACACACACACACAGATACAGAGTGTAGGCAATCGACGATACCTAATTTTAAAATGCATGAAAATTAATCTTTTTCTTTAAACTTCAATTTAATTTTTAAATAAAAACTAAAAGATTAAATTTAATATTACCAATAAACAAAATACATTTGTGGATTTCATATCTAATTAAATTGATTAGGATTATTCTTTGTTTATCCGTCAAATCTAGAAATTCGTCCATAGTAAAAAATATCTTAACACAATATATTTCTCTTTATTAAAAATATTTAAAAAATATATATATTTTGAAACGTTAATTGAGAAAAATGAGTTGATTTCAAATTTAATTAATGTGAATTAAAACAAATATTACTTATATTTAGTTGAAATATAAATAAAAGGGATACTTTTGTAATGGATAATGTATTTCACAGTCTGATTTAAGTTTTGCTTTACACATCCTTGGAATTCTTTCAGCTTTTGAAAAAATTACACCCCCCCCAAAAAAAACAAAAAACAAAAAAAAACAAATCAATGTAGATAACAGATCTTCCCAAGAATTCTTTCACCACTGAAAAAACTGGCTCTCATTGTTTAGAAATTATCTTTGAAATCTGTTTTACTACCCGCCTGTGGAACTCGCTTCCATATTCTTGCTTTCCTGACGGCTACAACCTCCAGGAATTTAAATGCAATGTCAATACTCATCTATTAACCACTTGACTCTAGTTCTTTCACCGGTCCGTATATCCTTTCCTTTCTCTCCATCTTTGCAATTGTCATCACACCTGTATTCCCATCATTCTCCTGCTCCTTTCTAACTGGTTCGTCTTCCTCTTCACTCTCTTCTACTTAATCTTTTTACTCTTATGTAGCTAACTGCACATCAATGGCATTACCGTTTTGCTCGGTGTGATACGATTAAAAAAAAACAAAATATGTCATACTAATTCAATGGAAGAAAGGTCAAAAGATTGAGGTGACTAATTCATAATTTCAAAGATTTAGTTCCATTTTTTACCTCAAAGTTATTTTGAAATAAATGTTTCTTGGATTGTTGTTTTATTGAAAGGTGAAATGTTTTTCAGATATGTGCAAATCAGATGCTATATAATGTTTTTGTCTTTCAGTTATGTGCAAATCAGATGATATAGCATGTCTTTGCAAAATCAAATGATTGTTCTTTTTTCATGATTTCTTTGATACTATCTTCCCTAAAACACCGTCAAACCATAAGAGAACCAACACCATACTTAGCTGATTGAAGAACATATTTATCATTTAGTCTGTCCCCTATCTTTCTAGTAATATACACTCTCTTTTTACTAAATTTAAAATTTAGACTCATCTGTCTACAATACATTTTGCCACTTTTTCAGTGTTCGCTTCTCATACATTTTGCCTTAGCAATCGTTTCTTCATATTAAGCTTCAATGACAGTGGTTTCTTGATTATTATGCATCTCTGTGTTTAGCTGATCTAACTAAGTTGATTTTTTGCAGTTAACACAACGACACGGGTTGCTGACACGAAAGTTTGAATCAATCTATCAATTCTGGAGCAGTTTTCATTCTATTTCTTTTTGCTGTGAATAATCACGTGTTTATCTTCAGCACAAGCTTTTACTATATATATATATATATATATATATATACAGTTTCTTTAGGTAGGATTTATCATTAAATATTTTTAATTAAATAAAACGGAAAGAGAACTTCTGTTAAATTTTTGAGGTGTTTTTGTGTATACACGCTTGAATTTCTTCGACAGAGTTTATTTATTTCTTTCGTAAAAATTTTATGACCAAACACGATTACAATTTTAAAAAAAAGTTTTGTCGTCCTAAGATAATAGAGTTCATATTTGTTTAAACGGAAAAAAAAAAGTTTTAACAAATATTCACCTGTCATTCAGTTCAGGTTTATATATTTTTTACTTTATTTACGGAAAGTCCTTCCTGATTAATTACACTTAATGTCATCAAGTTTCAACTATCTATTGATAACTCATTCTATCTATATTGACTCGGCATCGATCAAATATTCCCCCATTGCTATCAAGCGAATTTTCTTATCTAACGTTAATTCTAGCCTAAAGAAGGAAAATAAGTTAAGAGAAATCGAAAGAAATGCCAATAAAAAAGATATATGCCCGTCTAAATAAGATAGAAAGGAAGGAGAAACAGAAAGAAAAAGAGAAATAGATAATGAATCTAATTTGAAGTTAGTCTGAAAGGTTGAAGATTTTCTCAACCTTTACAACAATTTTAAAGTCTTATTAAGATAGGCTATTTTTGTCTACCTAAAAACAAAAATATCGAAGTAATTTTTTCATCATTCATAAAGCTTGTTTTTAAAAGAAAATGTAATTTCCCAAAAAAGCTAAAGGATGCTAATAATTCATTATACGCAGGAATTTGGCCTGGCTAATAGCAGAATGTATCTTTGAAAAAATCTTGAAATAGTTTGTCTACGATGCTATTTTTTGCAACATCGTTTCATTTTATAAAAAAAAGGGATGATGATAAAAACGTCTTTCGTTTTTTAATCATTCCAACCAAAGCAAAGCGATAAAAGACCTCGAGTGTTTCTGAGAGTAAAGGAATCTGCGATAGCTTTGTTGGAGAAAAAGGAGTATATAAAAAATATTGTATTCAAGGAGACCGAAAAAATCATTTCATTTAATTTTTTTAAATTGTAGTTGACAGGAAAGCAAGAATGTTGAAGAAAGTTACACTGGCAATAAATGTGAGAAAGAATTGCCACAAAAGTTGTGATTATATTCAGTAGTTTCAAAAATAAAATTGCAAGACCTAACAGAAAATCTAGAACAAAAATTAAATTCAGGAATTTGAGGAAATCCCAAAAAAAAAAAAAAAAAGCGTCAAAAACAAATGCAATTTTTAGAAAAATCATATGTAAAATAGATTACGCTGGCTTAAATGCCTGATCAGGATGCATAACATTGCAGATTATTTTTCGTATTTTATCTCTGGAAGACGTTTGTAATCTATCTGGAGACAGGTGTGTTGCTGATAAAAATAAAATAAGTATTTAAAAGCATCGTGTAGATTGCATTGCATCCTCATTAACAGTTTTACATACAATTAAAGTAATTTTAAATATAATCAACTAGATTTCTTTATTAGACCATTATTTGTTATGTACAGAGAAAAAGATTATTACAATAAAAAATTAAAGCATAAACAATTACTATTTGATTTTTGTTCATGGAACATGGAAGATGTTTCGTCCAAAGATCTTTTATGCAGATGTCTAAAGGCCATTTACATATAAATATACTATTCCTTTTTCTTATCATTTCCTTTGTTTCTTGCTGTATATTCATTTCCTTCCAGAAAAAGGCTTAAGGTCAGAAATACCAACATAACATTGTCCATCGAACATTTCTGTAAAAACATAACAATAAAACAACCAAAGAGCATATATTTTACATAGATAAAGCCATTCGTAACTTACAGGCTGTAATTCTAAGAAAGATTTCCTGTATTTCTTAAAGGCATGGTCAGTCAGGGTTCCATTTAATGAGTCGAAGAGAAACTTTTTTTCTATTCAATGTTTGAAAGCGGCAGAAACATGCCAACACTGGGTACAAATATATGATAGCGAGTCTCACTGACAAAACACTCCTGTCAATTATGCACGATACGGAGCGAGGCTTTGATACAAGCAGCCCATACTCTTGAAAGGACCTTCAATTTGAGTCGGAATGGGGTAGAAAATGGTTCGTAAATTTTAAATCTTCCAATACGAAGCTGTTCTCTTTTAACTACCATAGATAAACCTTCCAACCTACAATCTTTATGGATGACGCTAGTCTCCTAGAAAGCAATACACTGCACCTCCTGGGCCCCACTCTCTTAACCGATCTCAAGTAGGATGACTACATCGAATCTATAGCTGCATGTACTGCTATAAAGTTCGAATCCCTCTATATTGCCATAAAGTCTTTCTTGTCAGAATGTATCTTACACAGTTATAAATCTACCATACCTCCATGCATTGAATAATGTTGCAATAGTTGGTCAGATAGTCCTACTATTTATTTTGAGGTTCTCAATAGAATCCAAAGAAGGATCTGCAACGTACTTGATCCTGACTTAGCAGCTTATCTCCAGTCACTTTCTCACTGACGAAATGTGGCTTCTATCTGTCTTTTCTACAAATATTTTCACAGCTCCTGTGCGAACTTATTTCCCTGGTACCCGGATCACATAAATCTACTCGTGCATCAAAGTTCCATCATTTTACCGTCAATTGTAACGCCTACTTCTACTCTAACAGTTTATTTTCTCAAAGTTTCCGTCTGTAGAACTCTTCAGTAAACTTAATTCCCTGACAGCTAGAATCCCTACGATTTTAAATGCAACATTAATTGCTATCTCCTATCTCTCTAAATCCCATCTACCTCCCTAAATTGCATCCACCTCTCATTCTTTCTTCCTTATCTCCTGTACTCTGTTTTTCTCTCTTGTAATCCCTTTCGCATCAGTGGCAGTCATGCCCTGTTGGGGTTAAATGACTCTAAAAAGTTGCAGTTTGGCATTCCAATTAAAATACCTTTACTCAGGTGGTTTTCGATTGAGAAAGTTGAATTTAGTTCTAAGTCTAAAGTCTCTTTGACTGTCCTTTCTTAGAAACATGATAAAATACCCTGTAAACATTAACCTATGATTGTTCTCTATACCACTCAATTAGAAACTGAGATAACTTCTAGGAACTTGCCCTATTGATTAAATATAAGCAAATGACAACCAAGTCTATAGTAATGGACGGTGCAGCTTAGATGTGGCACAAAACCGAAAGTACGGTGCACTTAGTAAGGATCGAACTCACTACATAGTTGAAATAATCCTAAAAAGCCAAGCTTGCTAACCATTACGCAACGTCGTGGTATTTCCATGGAAAAGTCCCGTGTTCCACCCTAAAACCCTAAGCCTGGTTGGGACCGGGGTAGTCTATTTTGACCCTCGCTATTTTATGAACACTTAATTTTTTTTACCAACATTTATATATACGAATAAAACGAGTGACGATAAAAAATATTTGAAAAATTGCGCCAATTTTTATTTCATTCTGTTTTTTTTTCTCGTTCAAATGCGTGAATTTATATATTTTTTACAACGGGTTAACGGCGACATTATTCTTCTGTGCCCGGCCAGCTGTCCAAATTGATCTTTAATCAGAAAATGTCTCAAAATAATACAGTTAGAAAGCTTGACACCACAAGCTTCATCTACACACTCAGGCAAAATGGGACTTATAATGTTATGGCTGAACTGTATTTGTTTATTTATTTTTAAATATATTTTGGTTTGATCATTATAAAAAAGTTACTATCAAAGTATGAAAACTGGACATTTTTACAAGACAAATTAAAACATTATAAAAGATTACTTTTATATTTAAATTTTCCATAATTATTAATAATTTTTGTCGAAAACCTACCCATTATAATGGAGACAGTTGTGTATATATATATATATATATATATATATACACACACACACACACACACACACACACACACACACACACACACATATATATATATATATATATATGTATCAGGAAACAAAATTAGATATTTTTACAAATCCATTAGTAATACGGTATTTCGCTTTTCAAACCAAATGCATATAACAGTGAATGTCTTAAATTTCTCCAGATGAAGTCACGTGTGACACAAAAGGAGAAAGAAAAGAATAAATATTAGAAAGAGAAAAGAGAGAAGGAGAAGTAGAAGAACAGAATAAGGGAAAGGGGTTAACTTGTGGTGATACCGACCGAACAAAAGCGATAAACCGGATGTGTGCTCTCTCATAACTAAAAAGCAAATGAATAAAAATCGTCGTGCACATCCGAGTTCGCGCAGATGTTGAAAAATACAAATTAATCAAAGATCAAATTACCAATTTTATTTACCAACCAATGGGAAGCTCGAAACCAAATACAAGGATGAAATTCGAAACTAGCTGTTTTGATCCAAAATGCCGATATAAAAAGCAAGACACAAACGCTTTGTCAGATAGAAGTACGAAAGGAGAAGAGTGCAATTAGTTTCTCCCTTGATATATGTCGAGCGGCTACTATGTTGACTCTCCCTTTCTTCCTGTTCTCAAAGTACTAACTGACCTTTTTTAAGGCGTTCCACAAACCAACTTGCTGACCTACTAACCTTAGAAACGGCTACTTGATAATGAACATTAATCATACTACCAAGCTTTTTACCTTTCAGCATTATATCTTCAATGAACATTCTTTTATCTCCTTCAGCTCATTATTATCCGCCATGAATTCTCTCTAACTTCGTTGGACCTTTATTCCAAGTATTGTTTTAATTGCAAAACATTAATTGAAATGTATATATGTATAAATGTTAAATTGCCTTTCTTGAATTTATAATCATTTATGAATTATAGTGGGCTATCTTCCCACAATGCCAAATTCCGTTAACATGCTACGAAATCCTACTACCCCTCACTACAGATGAAATAAGAGAAGAGATACCCGCTATAAACTTAAGTTATCTGATTTTAGCTCTGGGCAACGTCTTTGACCTGTATATACAAACATCTTCGTTGGTGAAAGTGTTGAACTTTGACCCGAGTTCACGTTGACCGTTTTTGATGTATGGTATTGGAGTATGGAATTAAAAGGTTAGTGGTTGAATTTACGATTGACCAACCATATCAGAAGCCAAACACCAATCCTTTATATATCTACCCGAAATCTAACAACCCTCTATCTGTTATTAAACATATAGCCTCATCAATAGAATGCAGAATTAGTAAATATTCAGCAAATGAAGAAGTACTTAATAGGCATAGCAACTTTTATAACAGTGCCTTAAAAACATTCGATATAAAAACCCAAATATTAAATATGTAAAAGAGGAAAGCAACGCCCGAAAAAAAATAAGAAATAGAAATAAGAGGTGAAGAGGCTCATCCCTTGTTCCCTGTTTAGGATGTGGTTTCCGGCTTTCTCTTTTCCGATCTTTCTCACTCCTTTTCCTTTTTCAATTAGAGTAGATAGACTAACCTATCGCCCGGTTCACACTCCACCCACGTCTACTGAAGAGATGAAGAGGCTCATCTCTTGTTCCCTGTTTAGGATGTGGTTTCCGGCTTTCTCTTTTCCAATCTTTCTTACTCCTTTTCCTTTTTCAATTAGAGTAGATAGACTAACCTATCGCCCGGTTCACACTCCACCCTCGTCTATTGAAGAGATGAAGAGGCTCATCCCTTCTTTCCTGTTTAGGATGTGGTTTCCGGCTTTCTCTTTTCCACTCTGTTCACTCTCAAGTAGCCCTCTGCACATCAGTGGCATTACCGCCTTGCTCGTGGTGATATGATTAAAAAAAACAAAAACAAAAAAAAACACGTTCAACGAAATCACTAGTAATAAATTGTTAAAACATTTTTCCGGAAAAGAATCCTTTAAGTAAAATTTTCAATAAAAATACTATCAAATTAAGTTACAGCTGTATGAACAATCTTGAAATAATCATAAAAAATTACAATAAAAATATTTTAAAGAACTTTAACAAAACTATTAAAAACAATCTAATAACGGAAAATAACAATTTAGATAAGAAAAATGTAATAGTAGAAACCTTATAGATTGCCAGCTAAGTAATGTAAAGATTTATCTAGGTAGTACTAAAACACTCTAAAAAACGCGTTTATCAACACACGTTTTCATTTAATAATAATAAGTACAGAAATAGAACATCCATATTGAAATATATTGGTTTCTAATGGAAGCAAAAGAAGAAAAAACAACCACATTAAAGTGGAAAATTCTAAAAGAAGCTAAAACATGTAAGTCTTTAAACGACCCATGCTCGTTTTGTCTATACGAAAAATTATATATATATTACAGATCACTTAAAAATAAAAATCTATTAAGTAAACGCAATGAAAAAATGTCATATGTAGATACTGCAAAATGTTCAACTTAGAATATGGATAAAAAAAAATTATATTAATTAATATAATAATTCGCTTAAAGAAAATAATAATTGACGAGATATTACAACAAAATAAGTAAATTGGTATATAAAATTTTTATATATAAACAAAATTTCATAATAAATAAATAGAGAATAGAAAAATGGGATATTGATAGCAGGAAGTAAATGAGAAAAAACTAGAAATGTTATTTATAAATAAAAGATTTTGAAGAATAAGAAATAAATACGTACTGATAAGAAAAGTAAAGTTACTCAAAAGCCCCCATTAAGTTTGAACATTATACAAACAGTTCTCAACTTTCTTCATCCCTTTCCTGTTTTCTATAAGAAGAGGTCAAATTATGGAGAAAGCAGAATGGGCATTTTTAGTAATAGTAAATATACATCAAAGGTAATACGATATAGAGAGATGCAATAAAAAATAAAAATAAAAATAATAATAAATAAAAATAAAATTAGTTTAAAAGTAGGTTTACAATCTGACTGTTAGGGGAAAAAAAGAAAAAAGTAAGTATGTAGAAATTACTGGCCAAATTTCAAAGAGAATTATTTATTTATTCTGAGTTGTTAAAAGCAACATATACATAAATTTTATATCTTTCCACAGACATAAATAGTAAACCGACAGTTTTTTGTATTTAAATGTAAATCATTTTCCCAACCAACATCCAACATTGCCTGATGACGAGAAACATAGAAATTTCCGTGTCGCACTGTACATTTAATTCATAAATATATGATTATATGATTATATTAAGCTCTACAATATTTATTGTATTGAACATTGTTTATATTAAAAAAATAAATACCAGGAGACTCAAAATCGTAAAACCTTGGATCCGATTTCCGAAAGATATATATATATATATATATATATATATATATAAATATATATATATATATATATATTAATCATTTCACCCCGAGCAAGGCGGAAACGCCACTGATGTGCAGGGGTTACATAAATGTATAAAGATTAATTAGAAAAGAGTGAGGAGTACAAACTAGTTAGAAAGGAACAACAGAAAGCTGAGAAAGCAGGTGCCATGACAGATACATAGGTGGAGAGAAAGGGAAGGTTATACGGGGGTGTTTGGCTAACCTGACTGTGAATGGGTGGGACCCAGTTGCCAGTCTGGTTGCACGGGTAAACACCTGTTGAGGAGGCATCAGTGACTTAAGCTCATCCGAGCAGAAGCCATGAAGGTATTTATAGAAGAGACAGAGGGAGGCCACATTTCGACGATGGGAAAGTGGCTGCAGTCGAGTCGCCAGATCAGTACCTATCACATTACAGACTCAAGAACACTGAGGAGAACGACAGGGGCACCTGACCATAAATGGCAGCAGTACTCCATGCACGGACGGATGCTTGACTTGTATATATGCAGGATGGATTCAGGTGGAAAAAACATCCTGGATCGACATAGTGACCCAATCTTCTTAGCAGTAGATTTTGCTATGGATTCAATATATTGCTTCCATTTGAGGTCTGAGGACAGGGTAAGTCCGAGGAGACGTAGTGTATTACTCTCCGTGAGAATCACCTGGTCCATGCTTATGGGAGGCAGACGAGGTTGCCTGTAATGGTTGACAGACAACAGTTTGGTCTTAGATGAATTGAAGTTGACAAGTCACTTCTTGCCCCAGTTCACCACAGAGTGTAGATCCCGCTCAAGGTCAGCAGCGAGATTATGTCTGTCTGCCACGAGAGGTTTCTTACTGGAGCGGGAGTATATTGTAGTGTCATCTGCGTAGATGCCTCCTTGGGACTTGATCTCATCTGGGAGGTCGTTGATGAAAATAAGGAAGAGCGTCGGGCCCAGGATAGAGCCCTGTGGGACACCAGCATTCGTGCTGTAGGACGAAGAGGCACGCCCATTCAGAACGACCTTCATTTTGCGGTTATTTAAGAAAGATTGGATTAGGTCAAGCAGGCGACCGGTAATACCATAACCGCGTAGTTTGCATAGGAGGCCAGGGTGCCAAACCCTGTCGAAAGCATTGGAGATGTCCAGAGCAACCGCGCGAGCCTCGTGAGACTCATCAAGGACCTGGAGCATGTACTCCGTTACAGTTGTTAGCAGGTCGGCCGTGGACCTGTCAAAGCGGAATCCATATTGCCTGTCGGAGAACAGTTTGTGGGCGGTGAGATGGTGAATTATTTCAGCATTGATTATAGCCTCGAATACTTTCCCGAATATCGGTAGAAGACTGACAGCATGCAGGAAAGCAGGAGTTAAACAGTTTAGAGGGGACAGGGGAAAGTTCAGGGGCACACCTCTTAAGGACTATCACCGGGATTCCATCGTCTCCACACGCCTTATGGAGGTCGAGATATATATATATATATATATATATATATACAATTAATTCAACATTTTCGTGGCTAAGGATTTCTCATGTTTCGTAATCCTATTTTTACTATGACTATATTAAAAAAAAGACCAGAATTCCTTTCACTATTATATCATTCTATGAGAAATTATAAATTCATAATTAATTATATTGATTTAAGTCATAAATAATTTCACTTTGGAAATATCAGCTACAATGATGCATCTATTAACTAACCATTTCTTAAATAAATCATAATAGATGATATAAAATTAATAGGAGTAGATGGGGTCGCTCATGGCTCGGTTTATACTCTTCCTTGTTCTTTAAAAAGGCAGTCGAGATTTATTACTTACTTTCTGTTTAGGATTGGGTTTGCAGTTTATTCTAAAGTCTACTTACACACTATAACGTTTCTATCAAATGTCTGAAATGTTATTTACTAATTAAACCTTGTCTCCTTCAAGTTTAGTGTTGTCATTCTAGCATAAACCACAAGGACATTTTTTTCTTTTCTAACAGAATAAATTTCGACTGTAGAATAATTACAGAAAAACAAAGCAAATTTGTTAATGTAAAAATTAATAATTTTTATAAAAAACCCAACTCGACACTAGTAGTGATATGGAAAATGGAAAACCTACATAAAAATGAACTTCAAAATTCTAATATGTCATGTCGGGTAAGAAATTAGGCGGACCTGATGGAAATTACCACCCCCTTTAAATTTGTTGTTTTTCGTTTTTTTTTTTACTTTTTTCAGCGCACTTTTATCGGTTATTACATAAAGTTTCCGATTATAAAAAAAAATTGAAAAGATTTCAATATTTACACAATTTTAGGGGAGGCTCACTTTCTCATACAGCTTATAGTAAATCGATTTTCCATTATAGAGCCACTCGCGTTGGGGTCGCTTTGTTTTGTTATTTTTTTTGGACGAGTTGTTGCTCTACTTTTTGTCTTTTTCAAGTTTTCTTCCGTTCTTACGATGGCATCTTCCTCGGAAACTACAAGAATGGCTTTATTCAAAAATTTCGCAAAAGAGTCGCAATTTCGCAAGTAGTTGAATATGTGCAAGCAAAAAAGTTATTTGTACAGAATCGATTTACAATAAGGTTGTATGAAAAACTGAGCCCTCTTCCCCTAAAATTGTTTAAATGTTGAAATTTTTGCAAATTTTTTTGTCAGTCGGAAAGTTTAGGGTTTAATCGATAAGATTGCACTGAAAAAAGAAAAAAAAAAGATAATCAACCAATTTACAGGTGGAGGTAATGTCCTCCCGGTGAATGGTTCCAAAAATGAAGGATCGATTTACTATAACGCTGTATGAAAAACTGATCCCCCCCCCCCCCACTAAATTTGTTGAAATATTGAAATGTTTCCAAAATCTTCTTTGACAATCGGGAAATTTAGGGTGTAATCGACGATAAGACTGCACTGAAAAAAAGTAAAAAAAAAAAAAATTAAAAACAACAAATTTAAAGGTGGTGGTAATCTTTTTCAGGATCGCCAAAATTATTTTTATTAGTGAAATAATTTTTAATGATTTATTTCGTAACAATGTTTAAAAGCTAACGCTTATGTATTAAAAAATACTCTAAAATTATTCGGTACAGACAGGATGTAATTAAGTTGTTGGATGTATATATGAATATTACCAAAGATGTAAGTTCTAAAATACGGTGAAAATTTAAAGGTAGTATTGAAACAATGTCTTCCAGATGTTCTGTTAGATGAGTTGAGTCAGTGTTAGAAGGTTAAAGCGAAATTTCGAGTAAATAAAAGGCTCGACGTTAGTGTTTAAACAGAAACGTAATGTACATTTCGGAGCATTGAATCAGACAAGGAAGAATTAGACAGACTAAAACTTAGATGTAATTGAATAAACAGCAGTCTAGGCCAGCTGTGATAATATATCGGCCAAAAACAGAACAATGACTGAAAATCGCCATTTCATATGAGTTTTACAACCTCTTGCAGTTGGCTTTATGTTCTCTTTAACGTATCTTTAATGAATCTAAGCAGTCATTATTTTTTAAACAGGAAAATAAAATATTAAAATTCAATATTCAAACTGGGCAACAGCGTCACTGTATGTAAACATAAGTAAAAATAAAATTCGTGTTTGTACAACTTTTTCAACAGCGTTAAACAAAGTTTAAAATCCCATAAGAAACCATTACGAAGTCCAGAGGAAACTTTTTCGAATTGAAATGGTGAAAAAAACATTTTTCGAAGCTGGATCTTTCTGAAGCGTATTCGCAAATACAGGTTGAAAAATGTTCAGAGTTAATAATTATCAATAGGTCTAAGGTATTGTAAAGGTTTTCCCACTACCTTCCAGACTTTCCTCGCTATGTGACGGAGTATTGATGTTTGCATAGGGAGTAGTATTATCCATCATATTACAAAAGCGGATATTAAAAGAATTTCATAGTCGGCATCCGTGAATTTCAAGGAAGAAATCTGTTATGAAAAGAGATAATAATAATAATAATAATAATAATAATAATAATAATAATAAAATTGAGGCAAATATTGACGTTATTATTACCCAACCCTAAAAAAATTGCTTGTTAATTGATATGGCTTATCCAGCGGATTGTAATATAGCAACCAAGGAATTCGAAAAACTGTCAAAATATAAAGACCTGGAAATTGAAATAGAAAAAATGTGGAAATTGAAAACAAGTATCGTACCAGTAATAGTGGGTGTACTTGGAATGATAAAAAGTTGAACAAAAAAAAAATCTCCAGCTTAAGAGATATACAAAAATTTGTCTTGTTAAGTATAGCTCACACACTAAGGAAAACATTGGATGTTAGGGAGATATGAAAAAACATGAAATGGAGCCTTAACAACACACCACGACATGCTTTAGGTCTTTCTGCAGACCTGGTAGGTAGTGCGACCATAGCAGAAATTAATTTATAATGAAACAATGACATAATAACAATGATAAGAAGAAGAATTCAGACGATAAATTCTGGTAATCAGTTAAATTTTTAAGGATGTGAACCAGTATAGGAAAAAAGTCTGAACACGAAGCCTATGGCATGCTTGTGGGCAGGTTGGAACTTTTCAGAATTAGTTGACAACCACGCAAGGGGAAGAACATAGCTTATTTAAAATGTGTTCGCGTGCTAATGGGCAGATAGGAAATCTTCAGTCTTGGTTGCAGACAAAGCTGAGTGCTTTGCCCGCAGATGCTCATCCAACTCCACATTCGACTCGTCCGGAGTACACCCACCCGACTTCCCTATTAGAACTGAGGCCAAACTGCACGACGTATATCTTACTCCGACAGTAGTATCCCGAGTAATTTCAAAACTCGACCGCCATAAGGTGAGTGGAGACGATGGAAACCCGGTGATAGTCCTTAAGAGCTGTGCTCCTGAACTTTCCCCTGTCCTCTTGATGAGTCTGACGAGGCTCGCGCAGTTGCTCTGGACATCTCCAAGGCTTTCGACAGGGTTTGGCACTCTGGCCTCCTATGCAAGCTACGGGGTTACGGTATTACCGGTCGCCTGCTTGACCTAATCCAATCTTTCTTAAATAACCGCAAAATGAAGGTCGTTTTGAATGGGAGTGCCTATCCATCCTACAGCACGAATGCTGGTGTCCCACAGGGCTCTATCCTGGGCCCGACGTTCTTCCTTATTTTCATCAACGACCTCTCAGATGAGATCAAGTCCCAAGTAGGCATTAACGGAGATTACACTACAATATACTCCCGCACCAGTAAGAAACCTGTCGTGGCGGACAGACATAATCTCGCTGCTGAACTTGAACGGGATCTACACTCTGTGGTGAACTAGGGCAAGAAGTGGCTTGTCAACTTCAATTCGTCTAAGACCAAGCTGTTGTCTGTCAACCATTACAGGCAACCTCTCATGTCTCCCATAAGCATGGACCAAGCGATTCTCCCTTAGAGCAATACACTACGCCTTCTCGGCCTTACCCTGTCATCAGACTTCAAATGGAACCACTATATTGAAACCATAGTAAAATCTACTACTAAGAAGGTTGGGTCACTATATCGATCCAGGATGTTTTTTCCACCTGAATCCATCCTGCATAAATACAAGTCAACCATCCATCCGTGCATGGTGTACTGCTGCCATTTATGGTCAGGCGCCCCTGCCGTTCTCCTCAGTGTTCTTGACAGGCTCCAAAGGAGGGTCTGTAATGTGATAGGTACTGATCTGGCGGCTCGACTTCAGCCACTTTCCCACCATCGAAATGTGGCCTCCCTTTGTCTGTTCTATAAATACCTTCATGGCTTCTGCTCGGACGAACTTAACTCACTGGTGTCTCCTCAACAGGTGTTTACCCGTGCAACCAGACTGGCAACTGGGTCCCACCCATTCACAGTCAGGTTAGCCAAATGCAGACGACAATTCAACTCCTGCAGCTTCTTCTCTCGCACTTCCCGCCTGTGGAACTCGCTCCCATATTCTTGCTTTCCTGACGGCTACAACCTCCAGAAATTTAAGTGCAAAGTCAATACTCATCTATTAACCACTGGACTCTAGCTCTCTCCCCACCCCGTATAACCTTCCCTTTCTCTCCACCTATGTATCTGTCATCGCACCTGCATTCTCAGCTTTCTATTGCTCCTTTCTAACTAGTTTGTACTCCTCACTCTTTTCTAATTTTTTTACAGTTATGTAGCCCCCTGCACATCAGTGGCATTTCTGCCTTGCTCGGGGTGAAATGATTAAAAAAAAGTCTCTCGAGATGATAAGATGAAAGTACCCATCCTGATAAAAAATCTTCTTCTTATATGTGCTGTGACCCTTCAGGACATAGACGATCATGGCTTTCCACGTCTCTCTATCCCTGGTAGCTTTTAACACGCTTTCTCCTGTTACCCTACCCAAACCTTGCTCTGTCATCCACCTGCTCAGGCCCGTCAAATATGTTATCCGTTGCTTTCTCCTGTTTCTCTTTCCCTTTATATGATCTGTGAGTATCAGATTCCCTAAGCTATCCTTCCTCATCACATGTCTCAAGAATTTCAGCTGTCTTTTCCTAATGCTCAGTATTAATTTCTTTTTCACTTCCATCCTTTCTAAAACCTCATCATTCCTCATATTCTCGATCTATGATATCCCCAGCATCTATCTATAGAACCACATTTCAGTTACTTCCAGATTTTCCTTCATCTTTCATAATATTGTCGAGCATTCACTGCCATGTTGAAGAACAGACATCACATAGCAATCAAGTACTGTCCATTGTTTCTAGCCAAATTTTGCTGTCTCTTACTTTGCTTAGCTTCAGGAATAAGTCTGTTAGTACACTTCACAAGTACTTAAATTTTTGTAATTGCTTAATTTTGTTATCCTCGATCAATATTTGGCATTTTAGAATTCGCTTTTCTTGCAGTTTATTTGTAGTTCTTTCTTTTGACTTTCTTCATCTACAATTTGCAGGAGCTCTTGTAGTTTCTTTCTGTATCGGCTATCAGCAATGTATCATCTGCGTATCTCATGTTGTTCAGATTGTGACCGCCAATGACGAATTAGAGGCATAACTTCCAGGGTCCGCAAAATAGTTTCGCTGTACAAGTTAAATAGATCCGGTGTAAGGACACATCCTGGTCGTATAACCCTTTCTATTTTTCTGCATCTGCTGAATTCGTTTCCTTTCAGTATGCAGGCGGTTTTCTGCTAGTAGAGGTTCTTGATTACTCTGATGTCTTTCCCAAATATGTCAAGGCTGCTGAGCATTTACTATCGATTCTTTGTTGCGTACGTTCTCGAACGCCTTAGCATAGTCTACAAAACACAGGTAAACGTCATTTTTTGCTGATTTTCAAGGCAACCACTCTAGGAGAATATCATCTGATTTGAAAAGCTGTTGGTGTCATAATGGATAGATAAAAACTCTTCGGTTTTGGTACAGAATTTGTTTAGTGAAGGCGATTTCATAAAAATAAACAGCAGTCTGGTCCAGCTGTGATAATATATCAGCCAAAAACAGAACAATGACTGAAAATTGCCATTTCATATGAGTTTTACAATCTCTCGCAGTTGGTTTTATGTTCTTTTTAACGTATTTATTAATGAATCTAAGCAGTCATTATTTTTTAAACAGGAAAATAAAATATTAAAATTTTTGATAAAGTGAAATGTATTTCCCTAAGAACATTATTTTGATGCCCGTTGGCATGCGATGGGCATATTGGAACTTCTGATAATCTTCGGGGTACACATCCTAGAAAAATATTATTGATTAGCAGAATTATCCTTTTGAAACGGACTCGGGGGAAAACATCAGTGGAATTTAAAGAATGATTTAGTATGTGAAAATTCGAATTGTTTTTGCCAGTATATATCAAGAGAAAAGACCGACTTTGAAGAATTTATGCTAGCTATGTTTCTTTAACAACTGGTAAATCAAAACGAATATAATGAAATTAGTTTAAGTAATTATTTCATTTTTAATTCAGAAATATGATATTCATGCATAAAGTCTATAATTAGATAATAAAAGCATTTAGGTTTTACCAAAAGAGCTATGTTAATTCTGATTAAAACAATGATCTAAAATATTGCAAAGAAAATTTTACAAAGAGGTTGAACATACCAAGGGACCTTGAATAATTTAATTTCAGGAATCCGTTCATAAAATTCTCTATATTTTGTGTTTGAGTAAATTAAAATGAGATAAAAAATGCAAGTCTGTACATACAAGTAAATAAAAAAATAACGAGATCAGTCATAGATTTTACCTTGTAAATTTATTGTTGGTTCCAAAACACTTATTTGTATATCTGTGCACATGAGCAGTCGATGTTTAATATTTGCAACAGTATATTTAAATTTAACTAGCATTATAGCCCGGGGTTGCTCGGGTGTAATGAAAGCTTTAAAACTAATCCATGATCCTGGAGCTCAGACTCTTTGAACGTTGGCACGAAAGACTAAAAAGCAATAGTTTTTTCCAGTTAAAACGAAACCGTAGACTGAAAGAAAAATGAATGGATGTAAGTCAAATTTTGATTTACTGCTATCGATATCAAATAAGATTTTTTTCGCCGTAAACTGAATTTTGAAGGCTAAATAAGTCCTCTGATAAATGGTATCATGGCTGACACTAAGAACTACAATTATACCTGCTTAGAGCCAAAGCCGAAGCAAAAGCTAAAATAAAAGGGCTGAAAAAAATGCAAACATACAGACAGATAAACACACACACACACAAAACACCTTGCCGTTTATATATATATGTTATCGATTTTCTGCACTATTATGAGAACTGAAACCTTGAAACTTCTGAATATCGTTTCTTATGTCTTTGGCTATGAGTGTATCAAATTTGATTAAAATTGGACCACTCCTTCTATAACTTCTTCTATAAATTTTATTATCGATTATCGATATTTATCTGGGGTACCTCGACATAAAAGCTAGCTAAGAACACTCACAGACGCTTATAGTACAATTGTGTAAATTTTCAAGAAAACCAGTTCAGCCGTTTCGGAGTCTATAGGTAACGGACACACACACACACACACACACACACACACACACACACACAGACACTCACACACAGACAAAGTTCCATTTATAAATAAGTTGAGATAGTTTTTATTTCTTTGCTCAGTTTTTGTGCATTCGTAATGTTTAGTGGATAAGCATATTCCGTAACGGTTATTAGTCTCCGAAAGAAAAATAAACAAGCCAAGTTCTTTGCTTTCGCTTTCGCACACATAGACTTAAGAAACATGCAGATTCAGCTCTTCTTCACCAGCTAATGGTTAAATAATATGAGAGTGCGAGATTAATAGTTGAGAATCGAACAGAATACTAATGGGCAGATAGAATCTTTTCGAACTTGTTTTGCAACTAGTCAAGAAGAAAAAAAATCTGAATACGGAGCCTGTTAGCATACTGGTGGGCAGGTTGAAACTTCTTAAATTTAGTTGCCAACCAGTCTAGGAGAAGAATATCTCTGTATTTAAAATGTGTTCGCTTGATAATGGCCGGATAAGAAATCTTCAGTCTTGGCTTACAATCTCTCTCGAGATGATACTTAGATAAAAATACTCATACTGATAGAAAATATCCTTCCTTTGTTGACAACCACACTGGGAGAATATCAAATCTGAATTCAAAGAATGTTGATATCATAATAGATAGATAAAGACTCTTCGGTGTTGGTTGAGAATTTGTCTAGAGAAGCTAATTTCATAAAAATAAATAGCAGCCTGGGCCAACTGTGCTCATATCTTGGCCAAAAACAGAACGGTCGCTGAAATTTGCAATTTCATATGAGTTTCAAAATTTCTCGAAGTTGGGGTTATATTCTTTTAAACGTATTTTTTAAATGAATCTTAGCAGTAATTATTTTTTAAACAGGAAAATAAAATATTAAAATATTTGGTTTAGTGAAAAGTAATTTCCTTGAACATTATTTAAATGATTTTACAACTAAAAAAGCCGATAGACAAGAAAATAAAAACAACGAAAAAATTCGAATTTGTTCTTAGAAATAACTACGCACGATGTGGAGGTAAATTGTTATCAGCCCAACGCACATACAAAGATCTGCAAATACAAGAATCTATTTTGGAATATCTAATTGCTTCTGGCCAAAAATGTTCAACAACCGCCATACGTTTTTGCTAATTTAAAGTTAATCTGTTAAATTGATTCTCACAGATTCCACGCTGGATGTTTTCGTGCGACAATAGTTCAATCTCCGTAGATCAGAATCGCATAGCCCAGGTGCAGTATTAATGAATAATCATGAAACATAACGCCTGAAGTTATTTAGCCTTGGGCGAATGTTCTACTCTTAATCTAAGCATGAATAAGCATTTGGAGACCATATCGAAAATACCTGACAGCCGGGCGATCTATTCCGGCAATAGCATTATATGCAATACAAGTATTCACTGGGAGAATGCCACAGGGATCCTGGCTCATGTCGACTTCATTAATTCCCAATTGGATTGTACAACGCCTTCCTTCTAACCAGTTAATTATATCTTATCGCACAGATAATCAAATGGCTGATCTGGAGACTGAGCTGTTTATGCAACAAGTTCAAGTCATTCAGTTTCTGGAAACCATTTCTGGACAAGTGTTCCTTCCAGGCACAACAAAAAAAAAAGAAAGAAGAAAAGCATAAAAATGTTTCCGCAAATCAATGCTTGGTAGTTGCGTGTGTAACTAATGTCTATCCATACTCAGACTTTCGTAGATATTCAAATATACTTCATGTTAGTTCAATAGAATTGGTATGGTTTCTAATGTGTACAGCTCATCCGATCGCCTAAAAATCACCAAGGCTGAGCTCCATATTGGATATTCTCATATTTTGGACATTCTCTATTTTGTATAAATGAGCTGATGTCTGACATTTATCATTGTTCAATGTGCGGATATTTTCACAATGCTATTTTTATGTCTTACAATCTTGTCAAATCAAAACTCTCACTGATCATGTTCAGATAACAAAATTATAGGTTATTTTCCCCGAAAATATCCCCATATATAAGAATCAGATGCTGATAGGCGCACCTACGAATCGAGAAAATATTGATATTTTATTTAAGAAACGTTCAATATAATAGTAAGTGCTTTGAAATTGTCACGTTGTTAAGTGTCTCAATGCAGAAAATTTATTTCGAGAGGGAATCATGCTAAGCAAAAATAATGGCTATAAATATCAGTAACTGAGATATGTTGGTTGAGTATAATGTTTATTATACGCGACGGAATTAAAATGAAATCTTAGATTTGACGGTGTCTTATATAACATTTTGAAAAAAATAAAAAGGTGAAGTTTTAACAAGTAATTTAAGTTATATTCTTTTTTGTATCTTTTCAAGTAATTAATTAAAATATATGTTTCATCCAAATTTCATTTGAAGGAAAATTACAAGTATAATTAAATTTTATTCTTCTTAAATCAGAAGGTCTTTATAAAAAAATTTTAGCGGACATAATGGTTAAGTCTAAAAAAATATGAATTTTTGAAACATATGAGAAATGTAACTTTATAGAGAAAGATATAGAATTTGATCTTTTGTGAATGGATTTAGTTATAGAAGGTTGAAAGTTCAAATTTCGACAATGTTCAGCACCTGGTGTCAGAAGTATAAATTATTTGGTCCCTTATATGAAATACATATTCTCACCAGGAGTCGTTATTAAACGATTTCTAGTGGGAGCCAAGATAGTTAATATTTTGTACACTAAGTTTTTGCTCAAAGTGAAAGACTGGCAAAATGATACAGAATGTTGAGTTATAGACAGGATAGTCAGCGATTAATCAGGACACCTCATCGTTGTGTTATTCTGTCGATGCTGGATTGCCTTTGTTTGGGTTTTTGATATAAGACAGAACAGGGTGAAATCGGCAGAGCGTATCAGCAATATACGATACACTTTCCAGGTTCGATAGAGAAGTTAAAACCCCATGTAAAGGGATAAGCCAGACTTTAACCTATGCCCCACTGAAAGTTTACCATCCCGCTACATCAAAAAATCCATTATATTTCTCTTTTATAAATTGAATAAGAAAAATAACCGCCTTCGGTTTAGATCATTTAAGAGGTGGAATTTGGGTCCGAGGAGCTGAAATCAGTGACCACACGGACGTAACAGTCAGTCAGTTAAGTGCCATACGTGATACACGCTTGGGCGATCATGTCTCGAAAGAGACATGACTGACTGGGCAGAAGATTATCCCGCAGTAGGTTGCCATTGCTCTCTGCGGTAGACTGTTTGCCGACCAATGCTATAGAACCCAATCTGTCCTGCTATTTAACCCATAACTTTAACCCGTTTTGAAAAGTCATATTACCAGCATTACATTTAACTCTGAACAAAATGTGCCTATCCTAAAAATCTTGTCGGAATTAAATAATACATTAAAGTTGGTATACCATAAAACAAAGTAAACTAAACCAAACGAAACAAAATTCAACCCTCCCAATTTTTTTCTGCCTACCATTTACTCTTTAAGTAGATTATTTGCAGTCTTTATTAGTTCCTTATGTCTTCACTATTTCCTGTGAGTATAATTTTCACCACGACCTCCTTCATCGTTATATGCGGTAATAATTTCAACTATTCAGTTTCTGATTCTGAGCAGAAAAAATTTGATGCCTTTATTTTTCTTAAAACTTCCTCGTCACTCACATGTTCAGACTTAGGCATTCACAACATCTCTTGCTACAGACCTTCTCTTAAACTTTGTGGAAAGTTTCCCACATCATTATCCAAGAGGATGACTGATATAGCGATGTTGATTAAAGGATCTCGCTCATATATGAGGTTTGGTGAAAATTTCTGAAATCTATAAAACATGAATAAATAGAAAAAACTCCAGAGTTTTCTTTGGAAGAGCGTCTTGGTCCAAACATTTAGTACCCTAAAGAACTTCTGAAATACTTTTTCTATATCTTTGCAAATATTGGGTTTCTGTCTCTAATAATCTATTGGACAGTGTTTCAAAACTTGATGGGGATAAAGTGTGAAATGAATGAGTGTTCTCTGACGGCTGCTCAGTTGTTCCGAGATACGAGCTCACGCATCAAAAGAGATAGCTTATTGATTAAAAGTCGTTTATAGTTTAAAATAATAAATATTAAGACAAGCGAATAAAAGGACGTAATTTAGAATGAATGAAACTGAAATATTAAATAACTTATGAAATATCAAATAACTAATAATCTTTAATGGCTGTTCTCCTACGCTAGCTCTAAATTGTTGATTCTATCTATAAAAACCCTTCTCATGTGATCAGTCAATCATTTATACGTGATACATGCTTGGGCGATCATGTCACGAAAAGACATGACTGACTGGACAGAATATTTTCCCGCATTATGATGTCTTTACTTTCTGCGGTAGATTGGTTGCCAACTAAGGTTATAGAATCCAATCTGTCCTGTCATTTAACCCATAGCTGGAGGGAGAAGAGACAGATTATTACCTTTCTCTAAGGTATTTACAAGTTAGCGAATGCAACGCATGCAACTGAAATTTGAACTCGGACATCCGATTTCTCGTTCCGTTCCGAGTCGATATCCAATGCACCACAACGCACATCCATGATAAATGGTTAATGGGATGCACATATCAAAAGCAATGATTACATCTTCCTTATTAAAGAATGTTTTATTGCGTAGAAAAAACTTAAAAATACTTAAATAAGGAGAGATACAAAATCAATAGGAGAGATAGCAGGTTAATATGGAGGATATTATTAAATTCAAAATTCAAACTATGCAATTTTTGGGAAGTTGATTGAAAAGCGTGCGGCCCCGTGTTGTCATGCATCAAAATTGGCCAATCCCTGTTTACAAGTCTAGGATATTTCTTTTTCAATTTTTCGTGCATGCACCCAATTTCTCCACAATTCCAGGTTGGTCCCATTCGTTTAGCTTGAGGCAAGAATGAATAATGAATAACTCTTTTGAAAGACCACCATGCAGTAATTAATAAATTTGTAGGATGCAGTGGAAGTGTTGGGTAATGTTTTGGTGATTCACTTTATATTTAATCACCATGCTTACTCCCTTAGTCTTGTCAAAGAGTATCTGTTTTTCATAACATGTCACGATTCGATTAAAAAATGGTACATTTTCCCAATTTGTAATCATACAGTAAGATTACTTAACATTGTTTCATCGGGACTATGAGTAACAATATATTGATAGAAGAAATATTTGGAAAGAAAAACAATCATGAATTTTGTATATAATAAGGAGGTTACTTTGTTAGATGACCGGATCAACAAGCAACCAAATAATGCGTCATTTCATTTGTGACAAACTAATATATAAAGTTGATTTATAAACAATTTCGTGTTTAATGAACCAGTTTTAATAACGAATGTATTTCTATACGTGGTAGTTAAGTATAAGCTCTGAATACATTAACATATCTTAGTTTGCTCCAAAAATAATAGCGGACACAGATGATGAAAGGAAAAATGTGATTCTCCTCCATGTCAGTGCAAAATCAATACCATCAGCATAAGAAAGGACATTTTTGAAAGTCTGTTGTTCAACTTCACCCGCAACATCAATCTCACCTTGCGCAAAGCGCTTATTACAGTTTTGAACACTTTTGTTGGTGGAAAACATCCTATAGTGAAAAGCAGATTCGGGTGACCTCCGAATGATGTACAGATGTTACTCGAAAGATGGAGAAGTGATATTTGATAATTGGCAATAACTCATTAGAAATTAAGTCCAGTATATAATTGGATAAAATATAATTAGACTTTCGTAAGTCCCGATAAAATTAAGAGCCTTTGATGTTAGCCGAAATCAATATTCGCGCCAAATTCTGGAGTCTGGTCCAAAGAATATAAACCTGACATCTCTGGTCGAAAAAAAACAGCCACGCGTTATACGTGCAGAAACAGTTAAACTTATTTATTACTGATATTTCCACCCTTTTCATGGCCTGGAAAAACAGACGATTGACACTCACCAAATTTAGGGGATTATTACTATCGCTATCAAAGTCTGGCTTCAAACTACCTACACGATTATTGACCTTTTTCTAAGCCGAATACCAAAAACTCACTTATCACTCTAAATAATTAATGAAAATATATTTTTTATTTTATTCTTTTAGTCAGTTCGTTTTATTTGCTATATTTCCACTCAAATAATTATCCAATCAATGCAAACTATCTACAAGACTTTAATTTTTGTAAGAATAAATGTGGAAAGTAAAAACTATTATTTATCACTTAAACTAATATTTTGGATCGTAGCCCAAAATAAAAGTCTTACAAAGATTTTCTGAAACAAACATCTGATCCATGTTTTGAATTCCGACCGGCCTGATATACTACAAAAGAGAATAGAATGGTTAATCTGATAAACAAATTATTCTTGGAAATCTTCAAAATCTGCTGCTGACAAGTTCAGCGAATATTAATTTGCATCATATAAAAAAAACTTAAATTATTTTGATACTTGAATAAATATATGGCGCCTCAAAAAGTAAATCGTTATAATCTGTTAATGACAATTTCACCAAAATATAATTTGCTTCACAAAACAGTTTTGAAGTATTTCGATTATGAAAAGAAGTTCGTGCTTAAAAACAGAGGTTTGAATTATATTCCTGTCTGTGTAAATTGAATGTCTGTTAATATCTATCTATCTATCTATCTATCTATCTATCTATCTATCTATCTATCTATCTATCTATCTATCTCAATCTGTTTATTATCTATCTATCTATCTATCTATCTATCTATCTATCTATGTCTGTTAATATCTATCTATCTATCTATCTATCTATCTATCTATCTATCTATGTCTGTTAATATCTATCTATCTATCTATCTATCTATCAATCTATCTATCTATCTATCTCAATCTGTTTATTATCTATCTATCTATCTATCTATCTATCTATCTCAATCTGTTTATTATCTATCTATCTATCTATCTATCTATCTATCTATCTATGTCTGTTTAATATCTATCTATCTATCTATCTATCTATCTATCTATCTATCTATCTATCTATCTATCTATCTATCTATCTATCTATCTATCTATCTCAATCTGTTTATTATCTATCTATCTATCTATCTCAATCTGTTTATTATCTATCTATCTATCTATCTATCTATCTATCTATCTATCTATCTATCTATCTATGTCTGTTAATATCTATCTATCTATCTATCTATCTATCTATCTATCTATCTATCTATCTCAATCTGTTTATTATCTATCTATCTATCTATCTATCTATCTATCTATCTATCTATCTATCTATCTATCTATCTATCAATCTGTTTATTATCTATCTATCTATCTATCTATCTATCTATCTATCTATCTATCTATCTATCTATCTAATTTCTTATTTCTTATCTATCTATCTATCTATCTATCTATCTATCTATCTATCTATGTCTGTTAATATCTATCTATCTATCTATCTATCTATCTATCTATCTATCTATCTATCTATCTATCTATCTATCTATCTATGCCTCTTCATAATTATCGAGCCAATTATGCTTGTTCATATCTATCTATGCTTGTTCATTTCTCAGTATGTCTATGCATGTTCATATCTATCTATCTATCTATCTATCTATCTATCTATCTATCTATCTATGTCTGTTAATATCTATCTATCTATCTATCTATCTATCTATCTATCTATCTATCTCAATCTGTTTATTATCTATCTATCTATCTATCTATCTATCTATCTATGTCTGTTAATATCTATCTATCTATCTATCTATCTATCTATCTATCTATCTATCTCAATCTGTTTATTATCTATCTATCTATCTATCTATCTCAATCTGTTTATTATCTATCTATCTATCTATCTATCTATCTATCTATCTATCTATCTATGTCTGTTAATATCTATCTATCTATCTATCTATCTATCTATCTATCTATCTATCTATCTATCTATCTATGTCTGTTAATATCTATCTATCTATCTATCTATCTATCTCAATCTGTTTATTATCTATCTATCTATCTATCTATCTATCTATCTATCTATCTCAATCTGTTTATTATCTATCTATCTATCTATCTATCTATCTATCTATCTATCTATCTATCTATGTCTGTTAATATCTATCTATCTATCTGTCTATCTATGCCTCTTCATAATTATCGAGCCAATTATGCTTGTTCATATCTATCTATGCTTGTTCATTTCTCAATATGTCTATGCATGTTCATATCTATCTATCTATCTATCTATATATCTATCTATCTATCTATCTATCTATCTATCTATTCTATTCTATTCTATTTTTCTCTAATTTCTGGGAATTGAAAAATCCCTAAAAGTATACAGTCTCGATGCTCCATTTGTTTCGCATAAGGTTTAACAAAACTAAAAGCTTTGCATAATTTAATTCAATGACATTTCTACCATTCTTTAGTTAACGTTTTCTTTGAACGCATTCTGTAGCGATCAAATCGTTGTTTGTTAACTAATGTTCAATCTTACAGTGAAAATTTAAGATCTTCTATTTCCTTTCTGTAGAAGACATTCAGCGTCTTTTTAAAAGCACTACAAAACATCCGCGTAGTCCCTAATACAAGTTTAGTTAGATTTTTTTGCTATTCTTCATATCGGTATGCCCTAGTGACAAAGTCTTCAGTTACTATCTATAAAATGGATGTAGATGTTAACATACTAGAGCAGCCTTTGAAACTCCACTTAGACTAATGTGTTTTTAGTAATCGCAATAAAGCAAGCTTGCTTCGGTGAAGAGGGCTGCATGAGATTATAGTAGAAAGGAAGAACATGATACAAGGGTTTTCAGAGAAAAAATGCGGTTCAAGGAGATACGAGATGGCAATAATTATTTATAAAATAAAAAAAATAAACAAATATATTGCACATACTACAGAAAAGCCTTAAATGTCTATTTAACAAGTAGACACCATATTCTCTATCTTCTACACTCATATAATAGTTTTATTTTCCACCTATCTAAAAATTGGCCTATATCTTAGATAACTTAAGACAACTGAAAGTGGACTCAACAATACTATACTAGTTAAAAGTTCACAGTCCCGTGCTACATGTCCCTATTCAGTAAAATGATACGGTAAAACGAACTGGCCATAGACTTTGGTCCTATATCGAGAATGTATTCTTCTGTTGCAGCGACCCGTAAAACGAGGACCATTACTGCCTGCTGATGTAATTTTGGGTGGCCGTTCTTCATAGAATGTCCCTCTTCCTCACCGTCTATCGTCCTCAGGATAATACAATGAAAGAGAGAAAACCGATGATCAATACTCAGCTAGAAATTATATTTATGATAATTTCAGTATTTAGTACAAGTAGTGGTTATTCTACTAAACATAACCGATGAAGAAGTTAAAAACGATTACGTTTTGTCAACCGTGGATAGGCCTGCTCGTCTTCCAGATATAATTGGATGTCATGATATAATTTTAGATCACGTCTCTATCTCCAGTCATGGAAAATATTTTGTTAAAGTTTTAACATCTTTCCAACTGGAAATAAATCACTGATCTATTTAAAATTTGATGCCGAACAAAATGCATTTCAAACTGATTGAGCTTCATATCTTACATTGTAAAAAACTTCTATTTTAGCTTTTTTGAAAAATATACATTCCACATCCGAGTTCGAATCCCATTTAAATTCTCTGGATTCACTTACGCAAAAATACTTTTGGAAAAGGTATTAATCTCTCTCTCTTCCTCGCAGTAATGGGTTAAATAATAAGACAGATTGGGTTCTGTAGACTTGGCTGGAAACCAGTTTACCGCAGAAAGCAATGGAAAACTACTGCGAGATAGTCAGTGATGCCAAATCCGTCATGTCTCGAAAGAGACATGATCGCCCAAAGCGTGTATCACGTATGGCATTGAACTGACTGACTGATCTTCCATATCAGCACTACTTATTTTCGATTCTCACCAGCATAGCTTCCATAAAATACCAAAGTGAAAAATTACCACAAATGATTCACGTTTGACTGTACTGCGACATTAGATCACTATGGCAATCTCTATTAGAACTGTCCAGAAGCACAGAAAAAGATTCTTGGAGAATGCAGATTTGTGCGCCGGCTGGTAAAGTCAATGATGAAAATAGGAAATAAAACTTGACACCTGTAAAATGTGGACAAGTGTAAACACAATTCTTAATAGAGGTAAAGTGTTATTTTCTTCCATTAGAAATGGCCTTGAGTATAACAAATCCTCGTCAAATAAAACTAAGCTCTTTTCAATGAGTTTTTCTCTAAGTTTACAGGGTGAATTTTTCCATGAATTCCTCAAACTCACAGAGCTTAAAATTTGTGATATCTCTAACATGGTATGAGAAATTTCCAGGCTAATCAATAGCCTTCAATTACGAAGGGTAGCGGTTCGAAAATACCATGTAGCTTTCTTAAGAATCTTAGCGAAGATATTTATCAGCTACATGGAGAATGTTTCCCGAACCAATACAAGATATTGACTGTATTCACTGCTGATTTTTCAACAATCATCAGGTTTAGAATCATCAAAACGTTTGATAATAATAAAAAAAGAAATCTTGGACGCAATCGCCTTAGATATCTCAAAGAACTTTGATAAGGTGTAGTATAGATTTGCTACACAAACTTTCTTGCTATGAGATCTCTGGAGGTGTCTCTTCAGCTATCAAGTTTTTCTTATCAAGGTGGCCTTCGAAGTTCTTTGCTAATCGCCAGTTCTTTGGAGTACTAGATCAGTGCCTGTGTTTCCCATGAATCTCTGCTCACATCATTCTGATCTATATTAACGATCTGCTGAAGAACAATCTTAGATTTTGGCAGTTGCTCACATGATTGAATGAGATTTTATCGCTCAATAGGGACATCTTTTTCGAATGATTGGTTTGATTTTTTACTGTTTAGCAACCACTTGCCGATTGTTAAAAAATAAGTATATTTTCAATTCTAAAATAATTCTTCTTTGCGAATGAATATTGCATTAATATTTTTTATTAGAATAATAATTATTTTTTGCATAGAAGTCTTACAATTGAATCCCTATCTATTAGAGTAGAAATAGCTTCATACATCAACAGAAAAAAGACAAGTATTTTTTTTCACTACTAATCAAAGCTAGTACCGTTTCATCATGATCATAAACTAATTTTCTACCAGTTCTGATGAACAGATGTGTATCAAATGAGGGTCATTACTTCGAACGTCTATTGTGTATAAAATTCACTCCAAATTTCACTTATTTGGCAAAGAGTAAGATGAACTCAGGCAGCTTCTTTTCCAGATATTTCTTTGTGGAACAGACTTCCCAGAGAATACTTTCTCACCACTCAAATCTTAATCTTTTCATTTTTAGGGGCAATCAATATCTATTCCGCATATCCCCACAATATGTACCCATTCTTACTTTCCTATGCCATGAAGAAGTCACATTCAGTGACCCTCTACCATAATTACATGGGGGACTATGATAAAAAATTAATCAACTTTTTATCTATGTTCATAGTCATCTCTGTTTAGATCTACTCAACAATTGTTATGAATTTATATCGATATATCTCTGTTTATATTTACACATCAAATGTCTCTGTTTCTATCTATCTATCTATCTATCTATCTATCTATCTATCTATCTATCTATCTATCTATCTCATTTCATCCACATCTATCTATCTATCTATCTATCTATCTATCTATCTATCTATCTATCTATCTCATTTCATCCATCTATCTATCTATCTATCTATCTATCTATCTATCTATCTATCTATCTATCTATCTATCTATTTCATCCACATCTATCTATCTATCTATCTATCTATCTATCTATCTATCTATCTATCTATCTTGTGTACGCATCACTCGTTCTCAGTCTACATCTATCTGTCTGTTAGCCATTTAACGAGAAGCATTCTCTTCTTGCATGACGACACATATTGATTTCATTTACTATAATTTACTTTAATTTAATCGATCTATTTCTACGCTATTAAATTCAAACTTATAAAGCGATTTAAGTGCATATTTCTTGGAAAATGTAGAATAAACTCTCTTTTTATTATCGCCGTCGATTTTCTGTTGTTTTTAGTCACTAGTTCTAGGCATTGTTTTCATTTTTGCTTAAACTCAAATATGATTAACAAAAATGTATTTATTGTTCTTTCAATTCATTTTTATAAATATTTTAAAGCAGCACGCAAACATTAACGGATAGAAAGCGAGATTTAATGCATTTGTTTTTCGAACTTACTATCTCCCGCCACCGACTGACGCAACATTACTCTATAGCTATTTCCATGGCAAATTTTCAGATGATCTCTATACACTAGTCCTACAATTTCAATCGTTCACTGCTAGAACTCATGGTACTTCCAGTGAATGGACTTACCTTTATTTTTTTTTTTCGTACAATTGTAAGTGAACCGTCTTAGTCAACCTTTACCAGACAGCTATGACCTCGCGGAAAAGATTTCAGAGTGAAATCTTCTCCAAACACATTAAACTTGACGGCTTCAAATCAAGAGACAAATTTTATTAACACATTATTCAACAAATCCCGAGCCTTACTAATAAAACAAGGACTTTTAGACAAAATTCAAGGGTTATACACTGATTTCAACGCTTCTTTAACAATTCGATGTGTTTTTGTAGAACAATTTATGTGTGGTTTGAAAATTCGCCTCAATTTCCGGTATCACTTCTTCATTGGGGCGAAATACTTTTCCCTCGAACATTTTTTGAAGTCAACAAACCGCCAGTAGTCGCTGGAGGACAGATCAAGAGAATAGTGTGGATGAGGAAGCAATTAAAAGATCAATTTTTTTTCATTCCTGGCCGTTTTTGGCGATTTCTTCCTTCAAATGCATCAATAATGCAATATAATATTCGCTATTGATTGTTCTTCCTTTCTCAAATGAATTCATGAACAAAATACCTTGCATTTGTCTGTGTTTCTGAGATGAGTTAGTATTTACAGTATTTACATTATTGGTTATATCATTCTCCTTCCTTGCCTAGTAATACCTTGATTGGAAGTCATGAATTATCTCCCTCTAACCCTGTAAGTTACTTGTTCACCACTGCTGTATCCTGGTACTGAACTCACAACTTTGTGTATCAAATCACATGACTTAACAAACATCTGTATCCGTACAATGTAAAAAAAGGTATCGTCCGCTGTCTTCAACATTGAGCAAAAGTCATAAGCGGTGACCCAGAGTCATACGAACAGGAAATAGTATAAGCAGTACCCTACAGCGAAATAATTAACGAGGGTACATGACGACAACTCCGACATACATGGCAGGGAGGGAGCATGAGGATAACAACTCTCAGAAAACAGCCTCGGTCTGTCTACCATATGTGAAAGTGTAATTGGAGAAAATACAAATGATCTGTGGTTCATATAACATCAGGACGATTTTCAGAAGTGTTTCTACACTTCGCAGGTACCTCTCCCAAGTAAGACATTGGTAAAAAAATGACTAGAGAAAACCATTAACATAAAAAATAAAATATGAACTGTGGTAAAAAAAAAGGTTACTGGATATTAGGTTTATAAGTCCTAAATTCGGTTTTTCTTTTCCTTAAAGACACATGGCTCAGTGGATATAGACGTTGTTTAGTTTCTGTGACAATATCAGGCAACAGCAAAAGTGTTTGGTTCGAGTACAACGGCTGAAACATCGTACAAATAGCCAAAAAGATAAGGACAATAGTCCGAATAATGTAAATACTGAAAATACCTTGCACATGCCAAAATTCGAAGCCCAAAACTTACCTGTTTATGTTTGCGTTATGGTCTCTTTGGACGGCTTTCACTTGCTGCTGTCTACTCAGCTGACTGCCAGTTTGACTCCAGAGTGATGTGGTGGATCCACATTTTATTCATTGTCACACATTTACGCAAAAACTCTTTGTTGTGTTCAAACAGTTGCAAACAACGCTCTGAATTGTCGACGCGTTGTTGTTTTTGATCTACTGTGAACAAACGCGGCACCCACTTTAAACACAGATTTCTCATTGATAAATATCTATGCAAAATACACATCTTCTCTGCTATCTCAGGCAACGGAACAGAGTTCAAATAAGTATTGTTTTGCTTGAACAATATTTTTTTCCATCAGAAATCAATGCTTTATCAACACAGAAAATTCAGATTTTGCTATTGTTTTGAAAATTTGCAATAGTAGCTACACTTACATAACTGTAATTTGCAAACTAATAATCGGATTGGGCCCATATTTTGTCACGTGCCATTTGAAAGTTAGTACTTCATAAAAATCATATTTTTGTATTAGTGACACCATCTATAGATTAGGGCCGGAACTTATTGTGTAATGTGTTATACCCTCATAATCTTCACTTCCGACTAACAACTCATACATTCATATTACACACTAAGTTCAACATTAGCATTTCCTTTGTAAACCTTTTCATTGATTTGCTTTCGACCTTTGTATTAAGTGCTATGGGTGATGCACTAAATTGTGAATGGTCTGAAATCAGAGAGGTCCACGGCGCAGTCTTATGTCGCAGGTCATTATAGAAGAAAAAATCCTTGTAAGTACCTCGAATATCATCCACACTTACAAAATGTATAAACCTCTAAATTTAGTTAACTTTTTATTCTGAGTGTTGAAGTTGTTGCAAGGCATGCTAAAAACAGGGCCAAACATTTAACTAAAATATACTTTGATTTAAAATTTATAATTTATTTGTGTTAATGAATATTTGCGATGAATAACTTTATTTGTTTTGGGCTGAATTAACAGATACGGCAATCAAATTAAACATTAATTTTAAAATTTTGTTCGTCAAAAACGGAATTTTCTAGTCCATGAATTATTTATTCATTCATACATCATTAACATAAAAGCACTTCTGTATATGTAGATACTAGCATTTTATATAATTTTGAAAAAATGAGGGTCGCAGGAATTAACAATCTCCAAGGCAACCGATTTTTTTTTTAATTCATTGATGAACACAAACGAAATAACACTCTAAGGAATTCTAATCTGATTGATAAATCCAATAATATTCTCTACTTAAAATTCTCCTCTTCTTTGTTGCAGATTTAGTCGCGAATGTTTTGTTACGAATCAGAAAGATTTTTTCAAATAAAATTCTCTTGACTGAACCAACTGAAATACTTAAAGTGTTAGCTCTTAATTCCGTTGTTATTCGCCGGTCGTCCACAATTACACCTCAAACAGCTTCGAATTTTTCCCCCCGAAGTGACGTTCTTATTCCCATTACAGTCTCATTAATTTTTTAAGTGTTTTATCAATTTGGAAATTGCTAATTTTGACGGGGAATTATCTCTATAAAACTTTCTCCAAGTGACAAACATCTCATATTCTTGCACCAAGTTTGCCATATATTTTATGCTGGTTCTAGCTTCAATTTTATAGAATTCCGATGCTCTAAAGAGGGGTGTTTTTTTTAAATTTGCTCTTATACTTCTGATTCACAGAGATTATTAAACATGAGTACAAGTTAACTTGACTGCAAACAAATCTAAAATATTTGCATAGCTTTCTATCTTAAAAAAAAACACACACACACACACACACACACACAAAAGCAGAAATAACAACAATAAGATTTTAAATGCTCGTTGTACACGTACAGTCGTGGTAAAGGCTGTTGTGATTGTTACATGTCGCATTCAACCAGAAAATTTATACTAAACAACAAATTAAGCATATGAGAATATCGCTTTACAGTTTCTTTTCTCGGCCTGAATGTCAGGGATGAAAAAGTGTCATTAGTTATTTATACTCGGACTATTGTCTTCATGTTCATTATTATTATTATCGAAAGTAAGAATTGAGAAACAGAATAATTAGAGACGAGGCGATTAAATCAGGCATTGCTGATCATGTATGGCAAGAATAAAATTAGTCACCCAACCTGCAGAGTTAAATAAAATACAAAACAATAGATAGAATACAAACCCTTGAAGGAATCACCGCATATGACTGACATTTAGTATCTACTTAGTCGTCCGATTATATAAATAAATAAATAAATAAATAAATAAAATATGGGAGATTTTAATAAATAAATAAATAAATAAATAAATAAAGATAAATGACTTTTTAACAGTTAAAACAGCAGCATTAAGAAAAGAAAACCCACGCAATTGCAGTCAGGTTTTACAAGTAACATCAATGTGATGGCGTAGGGTCTAACGACTGAAATGTTTTGGTAAGAAGAACAAAGATGAAGCAACGGTCCGATAGTAAATAATGCAATTAATCTCAGTTTTCGTTTTCTAAGGTAACGCAACAAACGCTTATGGAAGATTTGAAATTCTTCTACATATGTTGTTTTAAAAGATCACGAAAAATGTGACATTGAAATCCAAAAGAACAAGAAATATCACGTAGCTTGATGATGAAAAAAGTAAATGTCATGTAACTTAGTGAGAAAAAAATGTAAATGTCACATAGCTTAGGGGAGAACAGTGTAAGTATAGTGAGGAAGACGTGTGAATGAATCAGAGAATCTCTTTGAAGAGAAATTCGTGAACTGATGTCGTATGTATCTGTCTGTATCACTTTAATGACGTGTCTGATGTAGAATATTTTAAAAGACTCTTCAAAGGGCTCACTCATTAGTTGTAAAAATGTTAAATACTTATTTTCACAGAATTAATTTATTAACCGGAAGGATGCGCGGATCCTCCGACTCAGAAACCATATTTGTAATCTGGGGTTTGCTGTTTATTTCCATTTTCGCTCGACAAATAAATGGCAAAATACGAAATAATAATATAATGTAATATGGGAACAGTTACGATTACTTCTTTTCTAAAAAATATGGCATTTAAAAATACTTCATGCATGAATTATTTTGTGTCAATGGATAACAAAACGGAAACAAAGTTTCCTAAAGTAAGAAAAATCAGAAATAATCAAGAGTCATTTTGTGAACATTCAAAAGGGCACTTTTCTAACATTAATTGCAAATCAATCTCTTCTGTTTCAGCATTTGTTAGCATCGGTGTATACAAACACTAGAAAGAACTTACGGTAAGTTCAGAAGAAACGTATAATGAAATTAGGATCAAGAAATAAAAACAACAATTCGCTTTTCAGTGTTTATTTTCCTGAGATCCACTTCCCGTACCTCGTATTCTCTCGGGTATTAGGTAGGTGGCAACTTGGTCAATTCGGTTCCTCTTCTGACTTCAATCGCTGACGGCTACTGACCCCACTAGTTAAACAGACGGCTTTTCTCTTCGTCTAGTCCTAACCCGGACATTACATATATAGAGTTGCCAGCGAAAACATCTGGTTTCGGGAGCTCAACTTGGTACCTTTTTTATTTATTTCTTCCTTTTTTTCATCTTCTTCGATCAAGTAGATTACCACTCTGAACCTTAGATTTTAAAGTCTTTATCTTCTATGAATAATAAAAAAACCCCGACACATCTGACTCTAATAACATCATTTAGGGTCTAATCTACTTTCACATCTGTTCAGTCATGAACGGAGGACATATTGTGCCACACTATTTCCTTACATTTTTGTAAAAATCTTTCGCTGTTTATCTAAAAAAGATTAAGCAAGGCAATAAAGAGTCTAAGAAGCAGTGGGGTAACTTAGTATAAAACCAGATAAAAAACACATTTATAGGTGATATAAAAAATGAACACGAATTCAGAAGGCAGCATTCAAATATTTGAAGATCAATGTTGACTAGAAAGTAAAAAAAAAAACGGATAAAGTTCCACAATCAGAAATTGCGAGAAAAGAAACTTAATATCATAGAACTTACGCACACGACTGGCCAATTTAACTGTAAAATGATGAGGGCTTGTCGGCATTCTAGTACTACAGTAAAATTCATAAATTCTAGGTACCTCGGAGAAGATCACTTTAGAACCATTAACATGAAATATTTTATCGAAAAAGCACAGAATAGAAAAGTGGCTCAAGATGAGATACCTGTTCAAGAATAACAACATTGCATTTTTTATTTTATCAAGAATCTCTATGTATTTAGCAAGAGCACCAAATCTGAAGTGGAAGCAATATTCGAGACATGGGCACATGCAAAATTATAAGTATGTGAAGTAGATCGGGCAAGAAAATGCTCAGCACGACATAGTAGGCCTCCGTCGGTTCGGGTTGATCATGGGTAGCATCCTAGTTGTCTGCTTGGCTGGAGTATTGGCGTCTTTGACTGTAGAAACCGATGCGGAAGTAACATCTTTGTTGCCGAGGCTGCATTTATATTTTGTTTCTGTTTTGTCAGAGCTGTCATTTTTCGAACCCACCTCTCCATGGCGACTTGTGTTAGTTGCTCCTCCCTTGATTTAAGTTGTTGTACCTCTCCATTTGAACCGGTTGACTGCTACGCTCTCCCATGACTCCATGTTGATGCCCACTGCTTTCATATCGCGTTTTATAATGTAACGATACCGCAGCTGTAGCCGACCGGTGGGTCTTCTTCCAGAGACCAGCTCTCCATACGGGTGTTTTTTTTTGGAATATGACCATCTGGTATGCGGTGGAAATGACTTAGCCATCGGAGTCTGTTCTATTTACGTTGTGTGAACATGGTAGGCAGACCGACTCGAGACAAGACTTCAGTGTTGGGAACGAAATTTCTAAGCAGCAAACCTTTCAACTGATTTTATATATCATTCCACTTTATACCAATGGAAAACATTTACTCGAGAAGGTGCAATGAGACACTCTCCTGGAATTAGCATCAACTATATTGATGGAATGCAAAAAAGGTTTTCTTAGACTATTAAAAGAGCGCAGTTTCATTTTGTAGTCGTTAAATTTATCAAGCCATTCCTTGCCCTTGTTCACTATAGTTTTTAAATAATTACTAGAATCAGCTTCCAATTTAGGTTTAATAAAACATACGAACTTACTGTTAAGTCAGCAGTAAATAATTGTGTCATCAACAGAGATACCGGAATTAGAACTGTTACCATCAGGAAGGCCATTGATGGAAGTTAGGATAAACGTAGGTCTAAGGATAGATATCTTAAAGATGCCTGCATTAATGCACAAATATGTAGAATAGTTGCCGTTTTTAATTTCGAAAAGACTGAATCAGTTAAAAAGTTGTCCAGAATTACCACAACCTTTCAAATTATGCTGAACCCCAGTATGCCAAACCATGTCAAATTCAAGATATTGAAATCAAAAGACCTAGTTTCTTACCTAAAGCTTAATAAATTCATTCAGCAATAATCAGCACTTGACCTAGAGAAAGGAAAGCTATGTTATTAATCTGAAAGAAGAACACGAGGTGAGATACTTATGAAGAAGACGAGTATGTTGAATTCTCTCAAAAGCCTTCGAGATATCAAAAGCAACAATCACTCTTAATCTAAAGCCTAATGAACTTCTTCAGCAATAATAGTTAATACATCAGTTGACCTAGAGAAGCGAAAATCATATTGCTTATCTAAAAAAGAGTCTGCAAGGTAACATTCTTAAGAAAAAAAACCAGCATGCCAAATACTGTCAAATGCCTTCGAGATATCAAAAGCAACAGCCAGCCATCACCGTTCCTATGTATAACTTAATGAACTTCTTTAGCAGTAATAGTTAATACATCAGAAGCTGACCTAGAGAAGCAAAGGCTGTATTGCTTATCTGAAAGAAAATCTTGTGAGGTGTCTTGTTATTTTCCGGGTGAGGCTGAGTATAGTAATAAAATTAGGCCACTTTTTTGGCATCAAATTCCCAAGAATAAGAGGTAATACTTTGAGTTGATCTCGTTCAACAACATGCAAGAGCAGGTGCCCAATCAAATACTTTTTGATATTTTCGTTTGAATTTGTTAATTTTTTCCCATCGTTCGCACACATTTTTTCCCACACGATTTCTTTACAATTTACAAGCTGACAACAAAAGATGAGTAAACGTTTAAATAAGAATTAAATAAAATTGTAGGAAGATTTTGAAAAAAAAAAGAATTACTTTTTTTTTAATCATGTTTTTTCATGCTGCTTATTTTTACTTTGTCGATAGATCCATACATTTGGACCGCTGACATTGAACATATTTTCTTTAAATTTCTTTCTCGCACGCATATCGAGAAAATCGGGGCTTTTAACCCAACTGAAATCGTAAAAAAAGCAAAATACGAAAAAAGAAGATTTTACTGAAGCATTGGAGGCAATTTAGTATCACTGTTTGCAGGAGTCAATTTCCTGCTGATTTGAGAAAGAAACAACAGACAAGAATAATAGCCATAAAATGTTAACAGCCACGAAAAATATTAAATAACATTTCGGTTTTTCAAAAAATGGGCGGTGGATTGGAATAACAAATGTAAATTTAAAATTCGATATCGTGCACTTCATCTATTTTCATCAGGGGACTTTATCTGGAAAAAGTCGGTATTGATGACTAATCCCAACATGCAGTAGAACATGGAGGCTATGTTCGTTATCGTATAAAATAAGTTCTTTTTTTATATAATATTACTAAGTTTTGTGATATCTTTTTATATTTTATATCTCTGCTTTTTTCGAATGACGTATACAGTTTCATATTTACCACATTTGTAACAATGAAGAAATGCATGCTTGCATTCTGAAGCAGTGCTATCACTCTAATTGAGGTGATGATAGTTAACCTAACAAATCAAAACGAGCATTTCTCATTTTCTTTTTCTTTTCTGTACTAGCATATTATTATGATAATACAGATACCAACAGAAAAAATCATATATATATATATATATATATATATATATATATATATATATATATATATATATGGTTCCCTAACAGTGGTAAATTATTAAACCGTAGGGATGAATTAACAGATTTATGTAAACATCGAAAATATCTTTTGTTGAAATTTAATTAATTAAAAGATGTCAGTTAAAACTTGTGATCGCAGTTAACCCTCTAGGGCCATTCGTATCATATTTGATACAGTATTTCCCTATAAGGAAACGTTTGGTATTTCCCTATAAGGAAACATTTGGTATTCATTGACTGAGCAGTCAGTACTGCTTTCATTTGAAATTTATAAAATATTTCTCTTAAAGAATTTTTCAGGAAAATATTTCTTTCAAGGCTTGTTTTCATACTGTATCAAATATGATACGAATGGCCCTAGAGGGTTAATAATATATGATTAAGGCTTCTACTTGTCATAAAGTGGGAGATCAGTTCTATATTGTTATGAAGTAATAAACAGATGCCCCACTAATTACTACTTAACCCTCTAGGGCCATTCGTATCATATTTGATACAGTATTTCCCTATAAGGAAACATTTGGTATTCATTGACTGAGCAGTCAGTACTGCTTTCATTTGAAATTTATAAAATATTTCTCTTAAAAAACTTTTCAGGAAAATATTTCTTTCAAGGCTTGTTTTCCTACTGTATCAAATATGATACGAATGGCCCTAGAGGGTTAAAAGTTATTTACTTTTTTAAAGTAGTATGTGGTCTTACTAGATACCTTACTCAAAGAAAATAATCTTCTTCAAAATTTCATTAATAACTATGTTCATCCACAAAATAAAAAAATGAATGTTATATCAATGAGATAAAAGCCCATACAATATTAAAATATTGCTCTAAACATAATATAATTAAGAATACTACAATCATTCAACCTAAATCGTGACATAAACGTCTTATCCCATGTACTCGTAGATAGTAGCCAAATAAAAATTGTCTACCCATTTAAAATATCTAAAATCCCACTACACAGATTACCCAGACAAGTTCTGAGCTTGGAACGATGGTAAAACAAAAAAAGGGAAATCAAAAAAAAAAAAAAAAAAAAAAAGGGAAAAGGTATACAGAGGAAATAAAGAGCGTGACACAGAAAATAAAAGGAACACAGAGAAAATACTTTTCTCTTTTTTCTTATCCTCTTTACCTTGTACCAAATATTTTCCAAAAATAAAAGGGGAAATGATATTTTTTAATTTTCTTTTTCAACTTTTATTACCATCGTTATTAACACCCTGATGAAACATTTATCTTTTGATGTCGAAACAAAATGTACACTTGTGTAGTAAATTATAATTTGTACATGTTGTAAACTATAATTTATAATATATATATATATATATATATATATATATATATATATATATATATATATATATATGTATGTGTGTATGTATATTTCATTTTTAAACGAGTTATATAGTTTAAAAATGGAAAATATTCAAAAGTTCCACAATATAACGGTATCGAACACTTCTTAAAACAAATTTGTTCTGGTATAACCCTATTAGAACACAATGTATTAAGCAATCAGTCAATCAATCAATCAATCAATCAATCAATATATATATATATATATATATATATATATATATATATAAACTGATTTATAAATGGAACTTTGTCTCTGTGTGTGTCTGCGTGTGTGTGTGTGTGTGTTCGTTACCTATAGACTCCGAAACGGCTGAACCGATTTTCTTGAAAATTTACACAATTGTACTATAAGCGTCTGCGAGTGTTCTTAGCTAGATTTTGTGTCGAGCTATCTACGACAAAAATCGACAATCGATCATCGAAAAATCGGAGTGATCTGATTTTAATCGAATTTGATACACTCATAGACAGAGACATAAGAAACGATATTCAGAAGTTTCAAAGTCGCAGTTCTTAAAATACTGCATAAAATCGATAATATATATATATATAAGAAGAAAGATGTTTGTGTGTGTCAGTTTATCTGCCTGTATGTCTGTATATTTTTCAGTCCTTTTATTTTAGTTTTTGGTTCGGATTTGGCTCTAAGTAGGTATAATTGTATTTCTTAGTCTCAACCATGATAACATTTACACAGAGAACTTATTTAGTCTTCAAAATTCAGTTTAAGACGAAAAAAACTTATTTTATATCAATACCAGAAAATCAAAACTTGACTTACATCCATTCATTTTTCTTTCAGTTTACGGTTTCGCTTTAACTGGAAACAACTATTGCTTTTTAGTCTTTCGTGGCAACGCCCAAAGAATCTGAGCTTATACTGCTAGTATATATATATATATATATATATATATATATATATATATATATATATATATAATGAACCAAACGATTACATTCTCAAATATTTATTACTTTCAAACGTTAGAATAGTGGACAAACATATTTGAAATATATGATCAATTTTCGAATTTTATTCTTTAATGAATTTTCTCGAGTGCACAGGTTGGTAGACCTAATGAACACTGTTTGAAATAAAAAATGAAAAAGAGACGCCTCTTTGAAATATAAATACCTACTATAATAACGTTTAATCATATGTATATTCAAGCATAATATAGTCATCCCTCTCCATTATTTTTTATAATAATTCTTTAATTAGCTTTTGATGTTGATTTGAAAGGTGTGAATTTAATGTAACCGTGATTGTTCGATGATAGTGTTGTAAATACCCGTAAAGGCGCTTTGTTATATTAATTTTAAAATCTTTGATTTATCAATTGTAGCTGTGGTGTTTTTGATGCATTTCAACATAGCATCAAAACGCTCATTAGAGACCTAGCAAGAAATAACAATGTCTCTATTTTTCAGTGATAAATGCTTAAATAAAGACATGAACACATATGTATGTGTGTATTGAGGCAGCAGATAATTATCTAAACATATATTGTTAAATATAACAGACAATGAATGTCTATTATGCTTAATCATGAGCCGGTCTAAACGTCGTACTTTAGCTTTAATCTATTAAACAACTTTTCTTAGAAAAACAGCTATGTATGTAATATTAGACAGATTTTAGTCGATTACATATTAATACTTACACATATGCACATTAAGAAGTGCCTTCTGATACTGGAGATCATCTACATTAAATCAAATCAATCCACACGCAATAAAATTACATTTTAATCTAGTCACAACGCATTATATTGCATTTAGACATGTGTTTCTTTTGTTAACATTTTGGTCTCTCACGTGTTTTGACGACATAGAACCTCATTACTAACTTACGACCTCAATCTGCTATTCGGTGACTGTTATCGTCGGAGAGCAATGTTTTATGCCAAACACAAGTGAAAATCAGTTTTGATGGTAGATATCTTTATGTTAACGTCTCTACAACCAGTTTGAAGATGGCACGTGTGAGCCGAAAAGTTTAGAACCAGTGGAATAAAACATATCCAAATGTTGGACAATTTTTGTCTTTATTTTCACCATGAATTAAAATCAAAATACGATGTTTAGAACGATTAATGATTAAACATAATAGACATTCATTATATTTAACGTATATGTTTAGATATGTTTTTGTGTGTGTTTGTATGTATGTTTCACGGACTCATCTTTTTTTCGTCAATTTCCTGTCATTTATTGTCAATAACTCTTCCACATTATGATAACAATAAGGTGGCATTTTAAATCTACATTTACTACGGATAGTTTAACGATTAAAACATTTATAAATAATTCCGTCTTAGTAAGTTGTATTCTCTTTTTACTGGAGTGATATTCTTTTAATGCCAGGTTCAGAATGGTAAGTAACCAAAGTATTTAGTCTGTTGTTTTGAAAAATACGGAGGAATATGACCAATATTAAACCAAGCAATGAAGAAATATGTTCTTAGATATTGTCAACTATTCAAAGAATGGAAGAGAATCCATCATAGTTTTTGCACCGACATCACAAAATAAAGAGGAAGAAACTACGAAAGTTTTACTGTACGCCAGACAACGCCAAGCCTCAATAGAATTCGAAATAATTTACAATTATCATGAAAAACCTGAATGCTACAGTAGGCAAGAAAAAGTACGGTGAACTCGTTGACAAATTCGGACGAGGAATTTGTGATGAATGTGGAAAATTTAGGTTTAATGTTTCACCAACAATGATCAGGTAGTAGACACCTGGTTTTGAGACCACAAACATATTCTTCTTCTTCTTCTTCTTCTTCTTCTTCTTCTTCTTCTTCTTCTTCTTCTTCTTCTTCATTATTTGCAGCCAGAATGTCATCAGAAATGCAGATGGCACAGTGTTATAGAGAGTCATAGAAAAAAATCTAACATAACTCCTGCAGAAGGCAGTGAAGAAAAGCAAGAAGAAAGGACTAAACATCAATTGCAAAAAAGACAAAATGCATTGTTTGATTATCAAAACGTAGCAGCCGAACATGCAAATTACAAGTCAAAGGTACCAATATCACGCAACTTCAACAATTATAAATACTTGGAAAGGAATTTAACCGAGATGAATTGTCATGTTAGTGTGGTAAAATATTAAGAATTAAGAAACAGATTATTTACTTAGAAAAACGAAAACAATACTGAACTGTTATGTAACACCAGTTCTCCTGTATAGCAGTGAATGTTGCAAAATAGACATGAAAAAGCGATGAAAAAGCGATTCTACAGAAGGATGATGAGAGTGCCATTTACGGAACAAGTGAGGAACGATAAAAGTTTTAAGAAAATAGAAACAAATAGGACACTTATAGTTAACATCCAGAAAAGACATTTAAAATTTCTAGTGCACATAATGAGGAAAGAGGGCTTAGAAAATTTGATGCTCACAAAACAGTTTTGGGGCAAGAGGGATAGAACAAACTAAGAGAAAACCTTGAGTAAATAATGGAGGAACAGACAGGAAATTAAGAAGAACTGTGATCGCAACGTACGGAAAGAACACAGAACAAAGATTAAGAAATTTGTTAACATGTGATGTATCACAGAAAGGAAACTACAAGACCTCCACCAGAAAGTAGCTGAAGAGAGGACTACAAATAAACTCCAAGAAAAACGAATGCACGGTCATCAGCAAAAAGGGCAGCTCAAAATGCCAAATACAGGTGGGGGATACTAAAATGAAGCATGTACAAAAATTTAAATACCTGGGTAGTATTCTAACAAAAGACGGAAAGTGCGACACAGAGATCCGAAGGCGAATTGGCATGGCGAAGGAAGCGTTCCGGATGCTGAGCAAAGTATTAAGAAACAGGACAGTTTTTCTAGAAAGAAAGAAGAGAGTACTGGATTGCTATGTGATGTCAGTTCTTCAATATGGCAGTGAATGTTGGACAATATCATCGAAGATGAAGGAAAAACTTAAAACAGATGAAATGTGGTAACATATTTGAAGGGCCTGATCAAGTGGATGATAAAACGAGGGTTGCGTGGAGTAACAGAAGAAAGCGTGCTATGAGCCAACAGGGATAGGGAGACGTGGATAGACATGATCGCTTACGTCATGAAAGAACAGGGTATATAAAAGATCAAGGAGAGGGGTGGTTATAATGTTTATTATGTCTTTCAACAGTTTGTATCAATATCGTTTCTAATGGGTACCCTGGATTTGTTGATTTTACGGGGATAATAAATACTTAATGCCGTTTGTTTTCGTTATAAATTAGTTTCCTAATTGCGTTATTAGATGTTTGTATTCCAGTAAGTATTTGTATTAATTAAATTTTTTAACATATGCGTCGATATTGTTGAGAAGTTCATTCATTTTATAGTCTTATGTGACCTTATTTATAATAACACAAACTTCTTTGAGAAACTAATGTGGATTTCATCATTTCTGTTTGTTGTTTTTCTTTACTAGTTTGTTTACTGCATTCAGACGTTCTTCATTCAATCCTTCGTCAATGTGAGTTTTTAAAGAGGCATTGATTATTCATTGAATTGAGTCTTTGGGTAATTTTGCGTAGTTTTTTCTACGATGTGTCGTCCCATCGACATAAACATCATTTTAGTCCAAGGAAGTTCTAAATATCACAGGAAAAAAATTTCACTTTATATATATTTATATATATATATATATATATATATATATAAATGGAAAATATATAGATATTTGGGATAATGATATATAAATTCTTGTATAAATTTTTATATGTTTTATATGACATTTTGAAGGTGAAGATTATGACAAATTGGGAAAAAATCTTGTGATGCGTTTCATTTGTTAGAACATTTTTTGAATATATTTTTAAATCTAGCCAAATTCAGCATAACGAAACTGACCACCATTTTGACATAAAAATGTTACTCGAATTAAAAAGAATAATTGACTAAGACGAAAATGTTTTAAAGGTGTTTTAATCGCTTGTTCATAGACAGTAAACTGACGTACATGTACTTTTCACTATTTTTGACAGATTTTCTCTTATTGCACCGCGGAACATTTTAATAAAAAGATAATGGAAAAAGTAAAACAGAAAAAAAAAAAGAAAAAATAGATGAATTTCACTAATAAAATCTTCAAACTATTACCATTTCTCCTTCATGCGCATATGTATTCAGAGCAACGTTAACAAACCCAGATAAATCGTGCCACAAAAACATCCTTTTTATTGTAATACATCTTTTCTTTCATATATATATATATTCGGAACGACAAATCGAGAAGCCAAGTTCGAATTCCAGTTGAATTCCTCGCGTTTACTTACGCACAAATACCTTTGGGAAAGTTATTAATCCGTCTGTACCTCCAGTTTTTGGTTAAATAATAAGACAGCTTGGGGTCTACAGTTTTGGCTGGCAACCTACTGAGAGATAATCTTCTGCCCAGTAAGTCATGTCACTTTCAGGACATGATCGCCCAAAGCGTATATCACGTATAGCACTTAACTGATATATAAATATATATATCAGTAGTAAATCCACTAAAAATTAGTAAATACTCCCAATGGATCCTGGTTATATAGGTAAAATATTATAACTGATCCAACAGAGAGCTCGACGTAAATTTAATTTGCGGAGCTGTTATCTATTTATTTCATATATAAATTCAGATTTTACATTTGGGAACAAATATTTCAGCTTATCTTCTAGTGACATGCATTGTTCAACGTAAGATTTTACGTTCAACTGGGGATGAACAATACATGTCTCTAGTAAGTATGTTGAAATAGCTGTTCCCTAAATGTTAAATCTGAATTTACATATGAAGTAAATGAATATATATACAGTGACACGATTAAGTATTGGATACATGTTATTTTCTGTTATAATTCTAGTTTATATTCGCCATTTTGCCTGATATTTGGGAAGTAACAAGTTGTTTTAGTTGTATGTGGAAGGAAAATTAAAAGCTCAAGGTTGAATCCATTTTTTTTTTATGAAAGTTCAAAATTACCCGATGCAAAAGTAATGGATACATCAATTTAATATTTTGTTGCGTAGACTCTGTTTTGTTTCACTATAGTTGGCCACAAGTTTTCACACTGATCCACCGTTACTTTACCCCATTCTTCCTTGCATAATTCCTCTAACTGCTTGATATTTATTTATATAACAGAAAATAACATGTATCCAATACTTATGCTTGTCACTATATATATATATATATATATATATATATATATATATATATATATATCGAAGTTGTGGTTTTAAGTATATAGGGCATTTAAGGCCGAAATTTTATTTTCGTCTAAGCTTTGAAATTTTTTCCCTATAATAATGTATAGTTGGTAGATTTTTTACTATTGAAATTTATTGCTGATAAAGTTTTTTAATTAAATTTTCATATTTTCATGTTTTGACCCAAGTTTAGGTATTCACTATTTGCCCATAGCTGGGACCCTAACAAGTGCTACCACCGAGGGTTAGAGTGGATCGGGAACAACACCAATTAAGGGGTGGCTCTACGCTTCTCAAACATCCCCAGTAGAGGCATTACTGAATGCCGTATGTAGTTTGAACAATAGGGAGAATTATCATTAACCAAATTAAATGTAATTCAAGTTATTTATAAGAATATATTATCATACGTTATCTTATTTATCTATCGCATAATTCACGTACCTAGAAAATTGAAGTCGTTATGAATGGGAAATGAAAGTTAATCATAAGTTTAGGTATAAATCTGTCCTATCAAAAAATGTGTTAATATTGAGAAAAAAATGTATTTTTTATAAAATATATCTTTCATAAAAAAGTATAAGGGTTGGTAGGTGTTGATTTGTGTTGGGGTTGGTTTCTCCTTAATTTAATGTATGTTATTTTGTATTGGGGTGTGTGCTTTTTTTTTTTTGTTTTTTATAAAATATATTTTGTATAAAATATATCCTTCATAAAAAATATTTTATAATATTCCATAATATTAAGCTATTTTATAATATTGTAAAGTATAATATTTTATAATATTTAAGAAATATATTTCTTTCATAAAATCTATCCTTTATACAACATATTTTATAAATATAAAATCGTCGTCTCTATATAGCCCTATGTCCTGTGTGTTAATGTCTTGGTGAGCGGCGAGATTGTACAGAGTAAATAACCCGATGAGATCCGAGGACTCTGCGGAGTCCAGCGCACCCATTGTGATGGCGAATTGGTTTACAGCGTTGTTTTTTATCCATTGCTCTTGTAATACAAAATATGGAATAGCCTTAAATTTTGTGCTTTCGGGAACTTTTCTCTTCTTTTGTCTACATTTATTTCTTTTTCATGTGCCGTGTTCATGCAGGACGTAGGCGGTCATGGACTTCCACTTCTCCCTGTGGCTCTTAATATTTTTCATATTTGTATCTCTCCCAAACTTTGCATCATCATCCATTTGCTGAAGCCCATCAAATATATCTCGAGCTGCTTTCCTCTGTTTCTTTTTCCTTCTATCCGTCCTGTGAGTATTGGACTCTCCAAACTATCCTTCCTCATTACGTCTTTAAGAAATTTTAACTGTCCTTTTCTGCTGTTAAGTATAAGTTTCCTTCTCGTTTGCATCCTCTCGTGCACCTTGTCGTTGATCACGTGCTCGGTTCATGGTATTCTCAGAATCCATCTGTAGAACCACATTTCTGTTGTTAAGAGTCTTTCTTCATCATTGAAGAGATCGTTCTACATTATCACACAGAAGTTTTCTTTTATTGTTTCTAATCAAATCTTCCTGTTTCTCAGTACTCTGGTTAGCTTTTGAAATGCGACGTTGGCCATACCAATGAGTCTTCGGATCTCAATGTCTCACTTTCCCTCCTCTGTCGGAACACTTCCCAGGTATTCAATTTTTTTACCTGTTCTATTTTATTTTCCCCGATTTGTAGGTGGCATTAAATCATACCTAAATACGTTCACATAAAAGTTTAGTTGTTCTTATAAACTTCCCTCCGCCCACACACAGTGCAGGAAGGAAAACGGGTAAATATAGATAGATTGATTTTCTTGAGAAATTCAACATCATCTCTTCTCCGTTCCTAATTCCTACTCCATCCTTTTTTCTGTCTCTATTTCTTCCCCCCTCCCTCTCTCTCTATATATATATATATACATTCTATCTCTCTCTATATATATTCATGAACGTTCTCAACTTTACATACATACATACATACATATATATATATGTATATATATATATATATTTATATATATATAATCTTGAAAAAGCCACAGATTAATTCACGCTAACGTGGCAGTATTTGATCTTTACGACCCTGTATGTTATCGCGATATGGATCAATAATTCTTAATGTCCTTCGTAAATTTTTCTTTTTGTATTTACATATTATGCCAACTCAAACGTATGATAGTAAAACGTTTGAATAGAACATAATCAGATTTTTAAAAATTTTAAATCCAAAAGCGTATGAATAGATTTAAATTATTTTTAGGGTTCTTATATTCGCAAGCGCTTCCACACAATACATCCATGATCGACCGCACATATAATATATATATATATATGAGTGTGTATATGTAGTTGCACGTATGCAGTATATGTGTTCGTATGTATAAATTTGTATGTACAAATTGAACCCTCCTTCAGTTCAATACTTTTAGTGACACATCTTTGTTCCGGCTTTATTACAGAGTGGAAAACTAGCAATTTTCTCCCGGGTAGGTTCAAAGAAAAAAATCTTTATTGGTGAAAATAAATGATGAAATGGCGGCGTAAAATACGAACATGTTCTTAACATTTTTTAACAGAATAAATTATACCATATAATTCTTTCTCAGTTTCTCCCTTCCTATCGTTCTCGCTCAGTCTATCTATCTATCTATCTATCTATCTATCTATCTATCTATCTATCTATCTATGAGGCCTGCAACGAAAAAGTAGTCCTAAAATGTGCTGAAAACTTTTCAGCCGGGACAACAATAGATTGCACGAAAACATCTGATTTTTGTCATTAGGCTTTATTGTATGATTGATCTATATATATATAGATGTAGTGAGAGAGAGAGAGAGAGAGAGAGAGAGAGAGAGAGAGAGAGAGAGAGAGAGAGAGAGAGTCTGCCCCGAAATGAATACTCACCAGAATAAAGAAAATTTTAAATTGCGTTACACTGTTTACAGTAGTACGATATTTTCTCAAAAGAGGGCATTAGCTTGCCGGCCTTTAGACAGGAAATTTCAAATGCATTTGCTGCATTCCCATTGGAAATTTTGTCCAACTTTTCCCAAACAGTAGTTCGCTGTACTAATAAATGTCTGGAAGACAAATGCCACCATTTTGAGTTTCTGCTGTTATTGTGAATCAAAAGTTACTTGAATTAATCTTTGAATGTCTGCATCTCTGAATTAATAACTTAATAACATTTAGTATAAGAATATCTATAGAGGTTTCCGTTTTCTTGATACATGTATACATTTTATGGGATAACTCCGCGTATATGTCTGTATCTGTATATAATGTCAAACATTTTTCGACATATATTTATCAGACTTGTATATTTTCTTAATAATGAGATATTCTTAAGCTGAGAAGAAGCAATACACGATACGAATAGGCGACCATATCTCGTGTTAGCATTAAAAAAGCATATATCAATAGTAAGCAAGGCATGTCAGGCTGTTAATGCATTCAGTTTTACATAATCTATTTCTTTTGTTTCGTGTTTCTTTTGTATGGATATTTTGTATTTTTGAGAATTATTTCTTAACACATGATGATAGGGTGGATTCTATTGAGTTAGCTCTTAGATTATTCAAGAAAAATGCGTTTGTCTGAGCAAAAATTTCAGTCCTGGTGTTATAAAAAGTAACTTAAAAGACTTATCAACTCAGTAATTATTCACCTTCGAAACAGTCACTTTCTGAAGCAAAACCCTTTTATTCAGTATCGTTTTCATTAGTAGAAGCATTACCGGAATTCAAACATCCGCATCGTTGCATTCTCTTAGATTTTCTCGAAGTCTTGTACCTCACGAGGCGAGATCTGAGAAATATAGCGGTTGTTGAACCTAGACAATATTGACCAAAAGCTGCAAACTAGTTGGGATGAGCGGTCAGATAGATGAGTTGACTGGTAGTGATATGACTCACCACTCACATGCAATTCAGTTCTTTTTCGACGAAAACATTCCTCAGACGTTGCAACACGAGACGATAATACGTCTTGCTTATAATCTGGACAGGTGGATCATACTCATAGTTTTAGTCAATGAAAACAGTACACAGAATTTACATTGATGCAAGTCATTCGTATCTTTCAGTCTGGAAGAGATTGAGCGTCTTCCACTGTAAGTTCAAGACTTGGTTTTTGTGTTATAGACAAAGACCCACAGATTTGTATTAACAACGGGAGTGAACGAGAATTAGTGTCCAAACATTAGGAAGTCAATCTATATGAAGCAGCTTCCTTCACTGTATTTTTTCCGTAGAAACAGTCCTGATATCTTTTGAGCTAACCAAATATGACCGGCGTATATATATATATATATATATATATATATATATATATATATATATATATATAATTATGAATTAAATGTTCATTGCGACACTGAAATGTAAATAATTTTTACAAATAAATGCTAGTGGACTCTAAATCTAAAGCCTTGTATCCTCTTCACCTGGAATCATATATATATATATATATATATATATATATATTTATATAAATTCTCTTTGCCAGGTTAATTCAGAACGTGCTCGACGTAACCTCTTCATAATTTCCAGTCTTTTGTATCTCTTGATAAATGTTTGTCCTTGGCTATTTACCAATAAGTATGTTTTGCCAACCATATGCACAATATTGTTAGATTATGCACTGGTTTTCTGTGTCCCTCTTGCATTCAAGATATCATGTAAGCGACAGATTTGAAAGGCAGATTCCATTTTATCCGCCTAAAAATTTTCTAATGTCTTCATGTTATTGTATGTTTCATTTTTGTTTCCGCATTTTCTTTCAATTTTTCTTTTGCCATCATTATCAGTTCATTCTTACCATCCTTCAGTACAACCACAATTCACATGATTCAAAGCTTTTCTGTGAGTATATTACACAGCATTTACTATTGGATGGAAAATATTATGTAACATTTCAGTATAATATTTTAATTTCTAATTAATTATTTCTGTTTTGTAATACTTTGTTTAGGGTTGTAATTCCAGTTTGCCCGAAAGAAAGAACGAGACACATATACTCCATTATTCCTGCTTTTCTTCACTGCATTCCGAAACATTCATTGTAAGTTCCTTTCCGTGTTTAATATATATATATATATATATATATATATACATATATATATATATATATATATATACATATTGATTGATTGATTGTTTAATACTTAGTTTTTGGTCATAATAGGGTTATTAAAAATCGACTGAAGACACCATTCATGCTAGAAACCTAGGTAGCGGAATAACTAGTTTAAAATAGAATATATATATACATATATATATGTTCTATATATATATATGTATATATATATATATATATATATATATATATATGTATATATATGTGCCTGTGTACGTACAGATATGCCAAATGCATGCGTATATCTATCTATCTATCTATCTATCTATCTATCTATCTATCTATAGGGAGAGGGAGAGATAGAGAGAAATAGTCAGTGTTAAAGATGTATATATACGTATGCATATATATATGTTTATGTCTCAAAATATACACACACACATATATGTATAAATATGCGTTTGCATTTATAAATAGATATATGAATATATTTGCATATGTTTGAATAACCACATATATATATATATATATATATATATATATATATATGCTTACGTATATATAAACACCCATAGACACGCTCATATATATATATATATATATATATATATATATATATATTGATATAAGCTGTATCAGAAATACGTTTACAAATATTGGTGCGGATTCTTCACACCAAAAACAAGATAAAGTTACCTATAAACATATGTTCAGATGGCCATCGTTGTACCTCAACACACCAGCTCATAATTAAAAATGCCATCCGCTTGCTTCTACCCACGCATGGAACTCTTGAATTATTTCAAATACTCTTCAATGTTTGAATTGCAGTTAAGACTTTTATTTTATAAAAAAATTAGAGTACGCCTCAAAAGCCATAATGAGGCTAACAAAATATTTCCAAGTTGACACACTGAATGTTACTTAAAGTTTAGTAGCTGCTACATTAAAAAGATGTCGCACCATTTGATAGCTTTTCTACTGCACAATTAAATTTCAAACATGCATATATGATACAAGAGCAAAACGTCTTGAACAATTATAGACTGCAATCGAAAAGAATAATTGCTCTCAAAGGTTTCACTTCAGAAACTCAAACATTTGAACACTTAAATTCAGAGAAAGAAATTGGACAAAATATATGCATAACGCGTAAATTAAAGAAGATGACCTTTTTTATTACATTATGAAGAAAACAAACGTAGAAAATTTATATTTCAAAGGACATATTGAAGGCATGAAAAGCAGAGATACCGGAGCAAATTACTTAGCGGATTACAGTGACAGAACAAATAAAAAGAAATGAGCAAAAAGCAAACGATATGAGGTGAAGCAAAAAAAAAAAAAAAGAAGCAAAAAGCCAACAATATGACAGTGATTAACGGAGATCAGTGAGAGACCCTGTCATAAACGTACATGTCATATATGACCATAATTTAACGCGTTATTTAAGGATAAATAACATGGTTTTAAACGTAACATTCGTCTTTCATTATCACACCGCTAAAGACGCTAGTTACTTGTAAAGCCTCGAAAAGTGCCTGATTCCGTCTTCCTTGTTTTATCTCTACCGGAATCAGATTAAGCCTAAAATGAAGTATTGCTGCCATACCTCGAAGGTAGCTCCAAAATAACCCAGATGTTTTTCAGTCTTGCTATATTTAAAAACCGTTGTTTTTTCCAACTCTACATCTGCCTTACAAGTATATCGCTATTATATAATTATTTCAGGGTAAAAGATTTAAATGAACTCCAGTCTGTTCACACTTTAGACCAACGTCCAAAGAGTTGACTCATCTACATACCCTTTGTACTTTTTCCTATGAACAAACTGCCGCGTAGGAGATCCCACACCGTCTAAAGTTGTCAAGGGTCAATCGATATCTATCCTTCTCATCCACATAATCTTTACTCCATTGTTCATCAAACTATCTCTTTTTACATAAAATGATCCTCTAACAAGAGTGGTTCTTGAGCATCGTATTGCGTGCTCGTATTAGTGATGTATATCTCTAATTTTGTTTAATATGCGCAAAAGAATCACTGAGAATCTTATACTTCTATGTGCCCTGTCCCTTCAGGACGGAGGCGATCATGGTTCTCAACGTCTCCCTATCCCTTATGTCTCTTAGTATATTTGATCCTGTTACACGTTGCAACCCCCGTTCCGTCATCCACCTGATCAGGCCCTGCAAATATGTTACCCGCTGCCTTCCTCTGTCTCTTTTTCCAGTCAGTATCAGGTCAGTCAGTATCAGGTTCTTCAAGCTCTCTTTCCTTCTGGCATGTCCCAGGAACTTCAGTTGTCTCTTCCTGGTGCTCAGTATTAATTTCCTTTTTGTTGCCATTCTTTCCAGCACCTCATCGTTGCTTGCATGCTCAGTCCACGATATCCGCTGCATCCTTCTGTAGAACCACATTTCCGCTGCTTCAAGTTCTGTCCTCATTTTCGATGATATTGTACAGCATTCACTACCGTATTGAAGAACTGACATCACATAGCAATTCAGAACTCTTTTCTTTGTTTCTAGTGAAATTTTCCTGTGTGTTAGTACATTACTCTGCGTCTGGGACGCGTCCTTTCCCCTGCTAATTCGCCTTCGGATCTCTATGTCGCACATTCCCTCTCCTTTGAGAACACTTCCTAGGTAATTAAATTTTTGTACTTGCTTAATTCTGGTATCCCCCACTTGTATTTGACATTTTGGGTTGCACCTTTTGCTGATGAACATGCCTTCATTTTTTTAAAGTTTATTTGTAGTTCTTTATTGTCACTCTCCATCGATACCATCTGTAGGAGGACTTTTAGTTATTTTAAGAGTAATACTTTATTTTTCTAACCGCATTGTGATAGCCTTCAAAAACTACCCATACACTTAATACTTTAGTATTTTTCTTCTTCTGCATTTGACTTCTATCTGCCTTTTCAGAATCGTGGAAGCAAAAAGCTATTGAAATTAGCTCAATAAAAACAAATCATAATTTCCTTATTATTGTCATATTGATATTTACCAAATTAAAATATACATGAAAAAAACTTACATTTAAAAAACTGAAAACGATTTCACTCTATGCACGAGTATAAAGCAACTAAAACACAAAGTTTTAATGAGTGCGAAAGAAGAAAAGAAAAAAAACTTCATTATGAAGGTAAAAAGAAATTAAGAAGACAAAATGTAACGATTAACATTGAAATTTAACATTTTGTAGATCATACTGTAGTGGAATACTAGAAGCCAGAAGAGTGTTACTCACACGAAAAGTATGATAGAAGAAACTGTTAACATACAGATTACGATTACATCGAGCCATGTCGATTTTACAATCGACATGACTGGATGATGAGACCTTACCAAGAATGTAGCATATGTTTAAATTTATCGAACACAGGTATCTAAGACGAACGCTGATCAAAGCAATTAGTATGAAACATGTATAATAAAGACACAGAGAAGCTGCGTTAGATCGTTGTGAAAGTGACTGAAGCCGGGATGCCAAATTAGGACCAATAATATTTCGGATATGTTTTGTAAGCGATAAAGAAATTCTAAATAAATAGCAGAAGCACCCACCC
>JBBBDQ010000202.1:12437500-12552500 GCA_037127315.1 Ascarosepion bandense | reverse complement strand
CACACGTGACTTCTAAACAACCAATGAAAAGAGACAATTTATAAAATTAAAAACATCAAAACAAATTTATGATAAAGCTAAATCAATTAAATGTCAGAAAGTGTTTTATGAGGGAAAACAAAAAAAAACTTTATTAAGTGCAACTAATAACATTCATTTGTAGAAAGTCATCATCATTAGCAACATGAAAGGACACTGCATATGGAAGTGAAAAGAGACTTATATATCGTTTAGTATATCATAACTTTTACAAATGAACGTGTAAATAGAATAAGGCTGTTGGTATTAGGAACTTTATACTAGCTAATGTCTCTTGTTCATTTGAGATTCAGCCTATTCTGAAATTGTGAAACTTACCTAGAATTACCGGAGGGATTATATAGGCAGGTGGTTTAATCTCAGATTTAATGGATTTCAGCTATCACATAGATATTAAGAAATATCATCTTACAACAATATCGATGCTAAGGTTGCGAAATACTAGGAATTATAACGGGGAAGATGAAACATGTATATCCAGGGGAGATAACAATGGAGAACTAACTTGGAAATGATTCAGAGCTAAGACGACGTGTTTTTGTTATTTTTATGGAATGACTCTCTCTCTCTCTCTCTCTCTCTCTCTCTCTCGCAGTCTCACTCTCTGTCTCCATCTTTCACTCTCTGTCTGTCTCTGTCTCTGTCTGTCTGTCTGTCTCTGTCTCTCTCTCTCTCTCACACACACACACATACATACACACACATATGTGTGTATGTGTGTGTGTGTGTGTGTCAATTAACGACGACAGTGAATCTAGGAAACTTTCAATCTCCACCACTAATTCAGTTCTCAAGCAAATTTCAAGCAGCTTACAGAGCTAAGACATCCTTATGTACATTTCAAAAAAAGGTTTTTAAGTTTTGGTTAAGTAGAAAAAAATTCATCAAAGTATTTGAAGACCGAAAAGAGAGACTAACTACGTAGGTACATATGTCAGTGAATGACTAACGCTTCTAATAAAAAAAACCTTATTCTTTAAAACTTTTTCTGTTTAATATTTGGATTAATATTTAAATTCTAATGATATCTTTTATCATTTTTGTCAATCAAACTTTGCTTATCACTTATCAAAACTGATTATCAGAATCAATTATAAATAATCACTTTTTTATTATTTTTTTCAAAAAATTGCATATAAATTTTTCTTTTGAAAACATTTGATTTATATCAAATTAATAGCAATGCCCGGAAAAATCATAGACGACATGGAAACATACACCCATGAAAAGTAATATTCATAAAATTATATTAAACCTGGAAAAGAACAGGTCAAATTAATAACCTGGAAAAGTAAAGGACAAAATAACATATATTAGTGAAGTAAAAATTAACAAATACGATTCTTAAAATATTGCAGCTAAAAATAAAATTTGAATGCAATATTTTAAGTGAGAAAAAGTTTTATATTTTACTTCACTAGAATTTCTTGTCTTTTACTTTTTAATGTATAAGAACTTTGGTCTGTTTTTTCCGGGTTTAACATAATCTTAAGAATATAACTTTTTATGCGCACATTTCTCCCTGTAATATATATATATATATATATATATATATATATATATATACCACGATCATTACCACGAGTCCCGGTTGTCATAAGTGTCGTCGGGGCACCATATATATAAAAACCGCAGCATCCGCGGCATATTGTGGGCTACATAACATTACAGTACCCAAACCACTACATGCTGGTTTGATTTCGGATTTTTCCTTCTTCTAAACTGGTTCCCATCAGTCCGTCCTAGCATTTTTGCATAGCTGTAGGAGAAGAGATCGATTTATACATTTCACCGGGCGGAAACAACTGTAACGAAGACGAAAGGAATTTCAACTCATCTCATTAATTTCAAGTTTCTCTCTTTCTCTCATTTTTACTCTCTTTATATATATATATATATATATATATATATATATATATATATATATATATATATATATATAAGAGAAAATGAATGTCTATTATGTTTAATCATGAGCCGTTCTAAACGTCGTATTTTTGCTTTAATTTCAGTTGAAAATAAAGACAAAAATTCTCCAACATTTGGATAATTATTTATTGGTGTTCTTCTAAGCTTTCGGCTCACATGAACCATCTTCAGACAGGTAGTTTAAACTGAAATATTATAAAATCCACCATCACCGACGATTTTATTTTGTGTTGAAGTATAGATTCTAGCACACATAAATTTACTACTTCTCTATATAGGAAACCAACTAGCATAAATTCGTGTCTTCTTAATTATAATAGTGAATGTCCCCAACGATATAAGTTAGCTGTTATAAAAAACTTATTTCAAAGCACACAAATGATATCTTCTTCCAAATCTATATTTTACAAAGAATGACACAACATTAAGCAAACACTAGTCAATAATGGATTTCCTAACTCCGTTATTGATCAACAAATTAAAATGTATCTCAACAAAATTAACAATAGCTCTTACAATAATGATAATATTAATAATAATGGTTTACATCAAAATAAACATAACACTATTAACTTATACTATTGCAACCAAATACCTAATAATTATAAACAAGATGAAAAAACTCTCAAAAACATAATACGTAGAAATGTTAAACCAGTCGAAAGTAATAATCAAATTAAACTCATTATATATTATAAAAAGTTTAAAACAATTGACCTCATAGTCTATAATAACCCAACAAGCACTAAACCAAATTCTTTACAAAAAACCAATGTAGTGTACCAATTTACATGCCCATTCAGAGATTGCATCTCTGATACTAATCAAAAACCTAGTACATATATTGGTTTTACTACAAGCACGCTCTCCCGTAGACTTACATGTCATCTTTCTGATCAGAGTACTATTAGACAACATTTCTCTGAAAAACATAATATAGGTAATATCAGACAGATTTTGGTCAACAAAACGGTGATCCTTACTCATACACACAGTAAGAGGAACCTGCAAATATTGGAGGCCATGTACATCAAATCAAAACAACCAACTCTCAATAAAATCAACTTTAAAACAGGAAATAACATAATACATTGCATTTGACTACATGCTTTTGTTGTCATTTCGCGCTATCCCGCGGTGTGACGTCATAAAACCGCATCGCAAACTTAAGAACTGCGTTTATTATTTTTGGTAATTATTGCCGTTGTCAAGCGGAGTTTTATGTCAACACAAAATAAAATCGTCGGTGATGGTGGATTTTATAATATTTCAGTTTAAACTACCTGTCTGAAGATGGTTCATGTGAGCCGAAAGCTTAGAAGAACACCAATAAATAATTATCCAAATGTTGGAGAATTTTTGTCTTTATTTTCAACTGAAATTAAAGCAAAAATACGACGTTTAGAACGGCTCATGATTAAACATAATAGACATTCATTGTCTCTTATATTTAATAGCATATGTATAGAAAATTACTTGCTGCCTCGATATACTAAATATATATATATGTATATATATATACACGAACACACACACACACACACACAAACACACACACACACACACACACATATATATATATATATAGTGTATTGAGGCAGCAGATAATTTTCTAAACATATACTGTTAAATATAAGAGACAATGAATATCTGTTATATTTAATCATGAGCCGTTCTAAACGTCGTATTTTTGCTTTAATTTCAGTTGGAGGCAATCTACATTAAATCCAAACAACCCACACTTAAGAAAATCACGTTTAAATCTGGTTACAAATCATTACATTTAAATATATAGTGCTCTTATCATTCCGAGCTTTCATGCGGCGTAACATCATAGAACCGCATTAAAAATTTGTGAACTGCTATTATTTGCTTTTTCGCCGTTGCGTAGCAAAGCTTTATGTCAACACAAGATAAAATCGTCGGTGGTGGTTGGATGTTTTTGTGTTAACGTCCTTGTAACCTCTCTGAAGATAGCTCATGTAAGCCGAAAGCTTAGAACCAAATTTATATTTACCTGAAATTAAAGCCAAAACACGATGTTTGGAACGGTACAAGATTAAAGATAATAGACATTCATTGTCTCTTATATTCAACATTATATGTTTAATATATATATATATATATGTATTTGTGTGTGTATATATGATTTGACTGGGTGTACATTTGTATAAAGTCATAGAAGAACGTATTTCTTTATTCGTTTTTCTTTAAAATCAGTCACTCTCTACTTAGAAGAGGCGATATTTTGAATGTTTGTGATGTATGTCATTAATTAGGAAACGATAATTGAGAGATTGCGTTCCGTTGCAACAAATCAGTCTTATGCAGTTAATCGACAAGTGATATTTCTGTGGAACTATAATTAGCACGAACCATCATTATTATTACTTTAAAGTTTATCTGTATCGAACTGTGTGGAAATAATGAAACAGATACTTCACTGGCTCTGTGTGCATGCACAGGCAAAATGAAACCAATTACTAATGTGTTTGGAAGCCAAAGTTTGCAGTCGATTTTGTCGAAGTGTATATTCAGTGACTAGAAAGTAAATTTTGTCATATAGATGTTATGTAAGTTTTCTGAGAATCACAAATTTTGAACTATGTTAAGAAGTATATTTGCTGAAAAGTTTTTCGAATACTTTTGGTCCTTATACGTTATGTTTAAATGTCTAGAATTACTAGAATAATGAAAACTATGTGAAATGAAACCGAAGAATGAAACGGTTATATTCACTGACGGATTTTCGCTTTTTGCGGCAGTAAAGTTTTGACTGATATAGGTACCACCTCCAAACTAGCAACAATAGATAGAAGAATGTAACTAGCAAAATGTTGGGGGCAAATACATACAGCTATGAGTTCGGTTACTGTAAACCCCGAATAAAATCTTGAAATTTGATCAATTACAGTAGACTTTTGACCAGTTGCAGAGTAATGTTGAAATGAGTATTAGGTTAACTTTAGCTAACTCATTCGATTCTATCACCAAATTCTCCCTTATATTGAAAACAATCATTGATTTTGTTAAGAAATTCACTCATTAAAATAGTTAAGATGCATCACTTGGATTTTGGGACCCTGAAAGTTTCGTTAGTTTCTTAGTAGAACCACTACTGATTATAATACTTCTTCATGTGCTGTGTCAGGATGTAGGCGATCATGGACTTCAAATTGCCCTTGTCTCTTGTCGCTCTTAATTTTCTTCTTCTTGCACTCCTCCCACAACCTCTTCCTCTTTCAACAGTTGGCAATTTGTGCCTATAACCATTTGATGGGTGCAGGTAGGTCCTCCAACCTCACCTTTACTGCCTTTAAAAAAATATTCACATGCACCTTTCCTTTGGTTTGAAATCTTAGTGCGTTGAGTTGGCTTTCCTGCCTGTTGGAAGTCTTCTTCTGTGGTTCCAATATTCAAGAACACTAGTGAACCCTCGGACCCCGCAAATTACCGCCTTATCAGCCTTCTTCCAATCATCGGCAAAGTGTTCGAAGCCATTATCAATGCCGAGGTCGTTTAGCATCTCACAACCCACGGGCTCCTATCGGACAAACAGTATGGCTTCCGCTTCACCAGGTCTACTGCTGATATACTAACGACCATCACCGAGTATATGTACCAGGCTCTCGACAAGAATGGTGAAGCCCGAACTGTCGCCTTGGATATCTCTAAAGCATTCTACAGAGTATGGCATGCCGGCCTTCTACGGAAACTGCGAAGCTACGGCATTACTGGACTTTTGTTGGACTTAATCCAGTCATTCCTCTCCAACCGCGCACTGAAGGTGGTTTTAAAAGGAAATGCCTCCCAGAACTACTCTACAAACGCGGGTGTCCCCCAAGGCTCTATCCTAGGTCATACGCTCTTTCTAATCTACATCAATGATCTCCCCGATGCCATAAGATCACAAGTAGGCATGTACGCCGATGATACCACAGTATACGCTCGCCTCGATTAAAAATCTGGTGTTGATGATAAGGCGAATCTCGCGGCTGAGCTTGAAAAGGACCTCCAATCCGTAGTGGATTGGGATAGGAAATGGTTCGTAAAATTCAATTCTTCCAAAACGAAGCTGCTGTCAATTAACCACCACAGACGACCGCACCTCCCTCCCATTAGCATGGAATAGGCATGCCTCCCAGAGAGTAAAACACTACGCCTGCTTGGCCTGACACTCTCAGCGGACCTCAGGTGGAATGACTACGTCGAATCCATTGCTAAATACGCTGCTATGAATGTTGGCTCTCTGTGCAGGGCCCGGAAATTCTTTCCGTCTGAATCTATCCTGCACTTATACAAATCCACCATCCGCCCGTGTATTGAGTACTGCTGCCACATCTGATCGGGTGCCCTTACTATTCTCCTTCTTGACAAAATACAGCGAAGAATCTGTAACGTGATTGATACCGACTTGGCTGACCGCCTGCAGTCCCTCTCCCACCGGCGTGACGTGGCTTCCCTGTGACTCTTCTATAAATACTTTCATGGCTTCTGCTCTGATGAACTTAAATCACTGGTGTCCCCTAGGTGTGAGTTTCCACGAGATACTAGATTGGCAACTCGGTCCCACCCTTTTACAGTGAAACCGATGAAATGTAACCGCAATTTCTACTCCAATAGCTTCTTTCTCGCACTTCCCGCCTGTGGAATTCCCTTCCGCATGCTTGCTTCCCCGACGACTATAACCTCCAGAATTTTAAATGTAATGACAATAGACACCTCCTAACACACTAACCCTCCCATTCTCTCCAACTCTCCCCCTATGTACATCCTAACTCGTTTATCGCCCTGTGTAACCCCCTGCGCTATAGTGGCAGTGGAATGCCTTGCTTAGGGTGACATGATTTAAAAAAAAAAAGAAATCTCTCCCAAACTCCGTTCCGCCATCTATTTTTTCCAGCCTATCTATTATGTCTCGCACTGCTTTCCCTTGTCCGTTTTTTTATGCGTCCTGCAAATATTAAATTCTTTAGTTTCTCTTTCCTCATTGTGTCCCAGGAACTACAGCTGTCTCTTCTTGAGGGTAAGTATGAGTTTTCTTCTTCTTCGCGTCCTCTCCAACACCTCATACTTGGTTACGTGCTCAGTCTATGGTATCCTCAGCATCATTCTATAGAACCACATTTCTGTTGCCTCAATATTCTCTTACATCCTTGAAGAGATCGTCCAATATTCACTGCCATACAGAAGAACAGAGATCAAATAGTAATGAGGCAATCTTTTTTCGTTGTTTCCAATGAGATTTTCCTGTCTCTCAGTATTCTGTTAAAATGTGTCATTGGCCATGACAACGTATCTTTGGATCTCAGTATCGCACCTTCCACCCTTTGTTAGAACGTTTCCCAGGTATTTAAATTGGTTTATTTGTTTTATTTTAGTTTCTCCGACCTGTAGTTAGCATTTTGGGTTCTTTTTGCTGATGCCCATTAATTCAGTTTTCTTGAAGTTTATGTTCAATTCTTTTCTTTCCGTTTTCTCTTGTTCATTACCTTCTGTAGAAGGTAATGAACTGAAAATCTATAAAACGTTAACTTTTTTGCTTAATTCGGTTTTAATGGTCACTAAAGATTCTGGCGCATCACAAACGTATATATAAATGTAATGTATCCATTTCCATCTGCGTTATTCAATCCGTTAACGCCCAATAGTATAAATTAATGCATAGGATTCTCTATTAAAAAGAAAATTCAGTTTTATCATTAAATAAAATCAAAATGGCATTAATTTTGTTATGTTGACATTTACTGTTTTAAAAAATAAATTTCAGCTAATGTAAGGCTCCGTAGCAACTCAAGGTAGAGGGTTATAATTAAAATGGTAATAATGAATAATGAATGTAATATAAATCGATGGGTCGGTGGCTGGGTGTAGAGATTATCACAATAAGAAGGATCGATACCGATTAACCTATGACTTGAAGAGATCAAGACAAAAATGTTCGGAGATGCACGCACTCTGTTGTCTGTTCAACAAAATAGCAGATGTTGGTGAAAATCTCTATAAGAGAAAATTTATTATTGCATGGAGAACAAAGAAGAGATGCAGGTGATTCGTCCTCATTTCTTGTTCTCGTCAATCCTGCCGCTTATATACTGGTATAAGTTAAGCGTTTCCGTTAAGAACATTCCAAATGCGTTATGTTCAGATTTACATCGCTTGGGAATTAAAATAAATATCCATAAATTTATTACCACTGATCTGAACGTCATACAATAGAAATTCAGTCAGTCAGTTAAGTGCTATGCGTGATATACGCTTTGGATGATCATGTCTCGAAAGAGATTGTCTGAGCAGAGGGATTATCCCACAGTAGGTTGCCACTGCTTTCTAAGGCAAACTAGTTATAGAACCCAATCTGTCCTATTATTTAACCCATATTTAACCAATAACTGGAGGGGAGAGCAGGATTAATACCTTTCCCAAAAGTATTTGTGCGCAACTGAATGCGAGGAAGTCAACTGGAATTCGAACTCGGCTCTCCAATTTGTTGTTCCGAGTCGATATCCATTGTACCTCAACGCACACCCGAAATGGAAATTACATCCACTGAAAACCTGATGATAACTTTTATTAAGATAATAATACACTGAATAGAATGGTATCTTGAGTGTTCAGAATAATCTTAAAACGCTTCTTTGTGCTGTAAACTCTCCACAATTTGCTACAAAGTCAAGTTATTAAATCAGGTCGAGACTTACATATATATGCCATACTTGGAGCCTAACCCGTTCAGAAATATATAAACTCTCACCAATTCTCATATAAGTGGTAAAAAATGGGTTTGATCGAGTGTGATTTGGCGAAATCCATTCAAATTCGAACATTATAGACTGGTGCTACATAATCAATAGGGACTGTACCAAAATTGCAGAATCCATATTAGTTGAGTACTTTTAAGCAGCTCAAAGGGATAGCACATGTGACTCGGAGGCAAAATCATGACACTGATATTCCACACTACGTTAAATAAACTGTTAAGGACGAAAATCCCCATCAATGCAAGAAGAAACTATAACATTTACTTGATAAAACGAAATTCATTTTCTAGATATTGTTTTAATCGAGAGATTTTTTAACAGGAATTAATTTAATTTAGAGAAATTTTAACAGAGAGCAGTACCGTCTGCCTGGTCAATAAATGCTTAGTCTTTTATTATATGGAAACGGCTTATATTACCATTACCACTTTGACTGAGATGTAGGTACATTTCAAACCTCAAGTCGATCTCATAGATATGATAAAAATTATGGAAAAATTATCATTTTTTTTACAAATCCAGTTTGTACCTTAAGTGAAGTACTGATGCAATATTTATCACATTCCAGTTTTGATAGAGTTCAGAAGCGTCTGTAGAGTCTTGCAGAGACAAATTATTTTTTACTCTAACATTTTCTCAAGCCTTTCACTCTTTTATTGCTAGTTCTATGGCAAATCTTCAGAAAATCTACATTCACTAGTTTTACCAGTTCTGATATTAACGTGCTAAAATCCGCCATGATGAGATTTATATTCAGTTTATACTTTGAGTTTGGTTTGATAAAATGTTCGTATTTTTGATGAAGTTTATATTTCGCTTATACTCTGGCTTTTGTGCCATATAAAGGGCGCCATTTATGATGACGATTATATTCAGTTTATACTCAGATTTCAGTGCTATATAAAGAGTATCGTCTACGATGAATTACCTTACCCAAATGAAACTGTTAACTCGGAGTAGTATTCTCGTCACTTGAAAGTATTTACGGAATTTTTTTAGGTAAGAATTTTTTCATCCACTACTTGTAAATTCATATTCTCCTCATATGATGATGCTTGATCAGATATTGTTGGAGCCACCAGTAAAACATTATAGCACTATACGTTGAATATTTTCCTCAAGCTCCTAACTCAAGTGACTTTGCTTCATTCGAATAACATCTTTTCAGAGACATGTATTTTTTACACGGTCAACTGGTTATCAGACATGAAGCTGTGAAATTAACTGTTTGTTCAAATCGAAAGTTTAGAAATTAACTGGTGTGATGGACCAGGTCTTTGCTAAAGTGATATTAATATAATTATGAATCTATAGGGGAAATATTACATTGTTTAATTATGAAAAATATGGTAATGATGTTTCTTAATGTCTTGAAATGCGACAGCTTCTTTTTAATATATTTATGTATACGGAATTCACATTCTGGTGCGATGAACATTGGCTCGGAACGAGAAATCAGGGCGCCGAGTTCGAATTCCAGCTAATTCACTTACGCGCAAATACCCTTGGAAAAGGTATTAATCTGTCTCTTCCCTCCAGTCATGGTTTACTTACTGGCAACCAGTCTACCACAGAACACAATGACAATCTACTCCGGGATAATCTTCTCTCCTTACTTGCTTGCCTGACAGCTACAATCTCCAGGAATTTAAATGTAAGGTCAATAGCCATCTAGCACAGTAACTCGCATCCATTCCCTCAAACACTCTACCCATCTACCCAACCCCCATCCTCCGTATCCTCATCCGTCTACCACCCTCCTACCGACATTTCCTGTAACTAACCACTCTTTCTCAGCACTTTCTCTCTGTAACCCCCTGCTCAATAGTCTCAGTGGAATGCGTTGCTTGGGGTGAAATGTTTAAAAAAGAAAAAAGAAAGTCAGTCATGTCTTTTTCTAGGCATAATCGCCCAAACGTGTATTACGTACGGCATTAGCTGACTGACTGATATATGGATACATATGTATGCATACATATGTATACATAGAGGGTGCGATGGGTAAATTGACGCTATTTGACAGTTCTAATTTCGCGCATGCTTTTTATTGCTGTTTAATTTTTCGAGTGTACTGCACAGTATAGTAGCGTCAGTTGGGAACGATCTGTGAAAAAAAGGACACCATAACACAATTCACTCGAGCAAAAGCTTTGAAGCAGTACTGCTTGGTATTCGTACCGAAAGCTTCAGTAGGAACAATCTGAAGACAGTGCAGCGGATTTTAAAAGAGTTGCATAATATACTGACCCAGTAACATAGTATTTGGAGTGATCACTAGTGATGGCGACGTTATACCTCCACTCATCTTCCGACAAAGCCTTAGAATCAACATGAAGACCTACGGTGTGCCATCAGGTACTGCTAGTCTGGATCAAGAGGGTGACTGATTGAAGACTCTATGTCTGGCAACAGGAATCATACCATGCAACACAAGCAAGAGAACCCAGTCATGGCTGTCTGATAATTTCTGTAACCACATCACCTCTTACATCTGACCAGCTAACTTCCACGTCTGGCGTGCAGTTGAGTGCGAAGTCAAAAGAACTCTTCGTAACGCTAAAGATCAACTATTTGTTTAAGTATTTGTGTGTTTGTGTGTGTGTGTGTGCGCGTGTGTGTGTGTGTGCGTGCGTGTGAGAGAGAGAATGCGAGAGAATCAAACAATTTTTTTGCTGAATTATTATTTAAATAATTATTATTCTGCAAGTTCTAGTTGCGTATTATACAATGTCATGTATTAAATTGTAAGGAAATGGTAACCAACATTATTTCTGAGCTCTAGAATAAAACTGTATCTAAACAAAATAATGTTCCAAACTAATGCACCTTTGTTGTTATCTGAAATCTTTTTATAGTAAGTAAAACATGACTGGAGAAAGTAGTTGAAAATAACAAAACTAATAAATGCTTATTCAGCAAAATTGTTTTGTACTGAACAATTGCGAGCTTTTGCAGAACACTGGATATTTACCTAAAGTCCCACAAATGAGATGGGATTTTGAGTTCTCGCGGAATTCTCTCTCTGATGTCTCTTTAAGTACTTCATTTAATGTGCCTTGACTAGTTCATTTGTGTAACTGCGAATGCTTTATTTACTTAACAACAGAAACAAATAACTGTGATCGATTAATTTGTTCACAACTCAAATAAACTGCTAAAAAGGGAAAATTAAAAAACATTATCAAATGGGCACTGCTGCAATAAGAATAGTTATATAGCTTGATTTAATTTGGTTTAAATTGAACAAGGTTTTCTTTCAGGCTTTTATTATACTGCTGCTTTAGTGTCGTTGCTGCTGCGTTTTTTGTTTGTTCTTTTTTCACTAATAAGATTAAAAAATCTTTACTATCGATAATAAAGCTGGAATTAGTAGTATTATTGGAAATAGGATTAAAATAATAAACATTGCTAAAAGAGATAATTGTGCATTTGATGTGATGCTTAGTATAACAGTCCTGATATGATCAAGAGACAGCTGTGAAATTTAAAGAAGAAAAAAATTAATTTGGTTGTTGAGAAGGTACAAGTAAATATAGATTATGATATTATTAACGCTGTTTTTATACGTACTAAAAGAATTTTCTAAGCTTTAAGGTAAAAAAATACTGACTAAAACTGCTATATAAATGACATCAATATTATTAGATATTCCAGAAGAGATTGTAGTGATATTATTTATTTGTTTAATTGTTAATAACAACAATAGTAATGAGGATGAAAACTTATGTGCGATATAGTAAAGATAATCATGACTGAATATTGAACAATCTCATCAGAGATGAAAGAGAGGATTGAGGCAGTAGAACTGGGGTTTTTACAGAAGGATCCTGCGGATACCATGGACGGAGAACGTGTGCAGCGATAAGGTGTTGGAAAGGACGCAAACGAGAAGAAAATTTTATATCAGGAAGAAACAAATAAGGTTCCTGGGACACGTAACGAAGAAGAGCCTGGATAATTTAATACTTACAAGTCGGATAAAGGAAAGGGAAATCAGGGGAATGCAGCGAGAGACGTACTTGTTAGGTTTGAGTATATGGATGGCGGAGCAGGGTTTAGAAGAGATACCAAGAGAAAAATATTGAGAGCGAAAAGAGACAGAGCCAAGTGGAAGTCCATGATCGCCTACGTCCTGAAGAGACGCAGCACATGAGGAAGAAAAATTCGAGAGTAAAGAAATGAGGTCTTGTTGCCAAGCTAGTTCTGCGCTTACATTCATAAATGTTAGGTACAATAATAATAAGCTTATCCAGATAAGAACATTGAAAGTAAAGAAAGGCAAAAGGAAGAGAAAGAATTTAACGGTCGTGGTAGGTTAACTGAGACTACTTTATTTTAGCGAAGACATATTAGGCATTCTTTCTTGGAGGAAACAACAGAAAGAGAAAAAGAAAAAGAGGTGGGGAGAAAAATATAGAAGGTGTGTAAGGCTAAGGGAGAGATCATGAGACATAGTCAGAGAGAATGTATGTGTATGAGAGCGTGTGTGTCTGTGTGTGCGAGTGTGTGATAGATAGATAGAGAGACAGAGAGAAAGAGAGAGAGAGAAAGAGAGAGAGAGAGAGTGTGTGTGTGTGATGGACACAGGTGGGCCAGTTATTATTATACATTGTTCCTAATTTATCGGAAGAGCAACCTCTGAAAAACTTGAAGCAGCTAAAATGTGATTCTACAGAAGGATGCTGCAGATATCATTGACCGAGCAAGTGAGCAAAGATGAGGATTTGAAAAGGATGGAAACAAAAAGAAAATTTAATATTGAGCATCAGGAAGAGACAATCAAAAGTCTTGAGACATGAAATGAAGAAGAAGGGCTTGGAGAACCTGATACTAACAGGACATATAGAAGGAAAAAGAGACAAAGGAAATCAGCGGATAACATATTTGAAAAGCCTGAGCAGGTGGATGACAGAACAGGGGTTGCGTGGTGTTACAGGAGAAAGTTTGCTAAGACCAACCAGGGATAAGGAGACATTTGAAGGCCATGATCGCCTACGTCCTGAAAGGGCAAATCTCATATAAGACGATCAAAGCGTAGACAAAGAAAGTCGACCATTTTCAGGATACCACACCAACGGGGTTCATTCTGTTCGGGTCGATTCTAACCAGTGTTGAAATCAGTAATTTTTGGTTAAAAATTATATTTACAATAATTATTTATTATTTATCTCCAGCCTAAGAATTCTCTAACACAATTTTAGGCTACTTATATTTATTTGTGAAACAAAAGAAATTACACAGTAGAATGTGTAAGTAGAATAATCTATTGAGGAAAATGGAACTAATCATTTAATGATAACATCTAAACTTTCTTAAAATTACACAGCCGAGCATGTACCTTATATTCGCAACTTTGTACTGGCCATTTGTTGGTCTCCACTTGTGATACAGAAAAAGTAAACGCCATATTTTTCAGTATGTTACCAATTGTGACTCTCCATAGATTCTATGGTGTTTTCATCAGTGAATTACCATTCTTTGTGGAGGAAAGTAATTCTCAACTGTTGTGAAATTAAGTAGTTTTACTTCCCCTAGACTGGTTGTTACCAAAGTCTATAATGGAGTCTACTTTACTATTTAACCCATATGTAAGAGGATAAAATATGGATTTTAATTCATTCTAATGCTATTTGTAAGAAAGTGAGCGCAACAGAACTGGTTAGAATTTGAAAACGAATGAGCACTACGCTATGAGCGCATACACTGTGATAAACAGTGTGATGCAGTGTATAGCGAAATATCTCCACAGTGTTCCCAGGAAATGGCCAAGTCTCAGGTTGTATTGATTTCATCATACACTACGCTAGTGGTCGATATGATATGCAAATGACCCAGTATTGAAAGGAAACACAGAGAGGAAACCACAGGAACTCTTACAAATGTTAGTAAACGAAAGCGAAAAGAATGAACTAACCATCAATTGTAAGATCATACAGGTTATGGATGTCAGTAAGAACAAACTATTTGAAACTTTCTATTTTGCTGTGAAGTATGGACAATATCGTAAGAGATGAAAAGAAACACCTGATAAGAGAAACATAGTTCTACAGATCTAGTTCTACAGATGTTGGTTGGTTGTTTTGTTTTGATGGCAAATCAACCTCGGCGGGTCATTTATTGTCAACTAAACTTTATTTATTTATTGCTGATAATACCTTTTTTTTTCTTTCAACAATTTATTGTTGTTTTTTTTTATATAAGTTTTGTGTCTAGTAATACTTTTTTTCTTTTCGAGTATCAAGATTCATTGGCATTTGTTTTTAAGTCCTACCCTGTTATTTAACTCATAACTGGAGGGAAAGGACGGATTAATATCTTTCCCAAGAGTACCAGTGCTTAAGTGAATGTAGGGTATTCAACTGGAATTCGAACTCGGCTCACCGATTTCTCCTTCCGAGCCGATATCCACTGCACCACAACGCACATCCATCACTAAACGCTTACAGCACCTGGTATTTCCAAGCGCTCACTCATCTAATACCAGGCTCAACGTTGCTTAACTTCAGTGATCGAGCGAGATGCGGTGTATTCAACGTGATAGACCGTAAACCCTCTACATATGTATGTTATGAATATCATGAACTGAACATGTGAGTAATAAAGGGAATATCAGGAAAAAGAAAAGTAGTGACAAAACAATTTTAACAATATCAGTCACTTAAGAGCTTTGGGCGATCATGTTTCGAAAGAGACATGACTGACTGGGCAGAAGATTATCCCGCTGTAGGCTACCATTGCTTCCTGTGGTAGTCTGGTTGTCACCCAAGGGTATAGGACCCAGTCTGTCCCATTATTTAACCCATAACTGGAGGTAAGACATGGATTAATACCTTTTCCAAGGTTATTTGCGAGTAAGTGAATGCGAGGAGTTCAACGGGAATTCGAACTCGGCTCCCAGATTTGACGTTCCAAGTCGATATCCACTGCACCACAGCGCACATCCTTGCACCACAAGGCAGATCCTAATAATTAACAATATAAGATATGCAAATGACGATTAACAGTAAAAGATATGCAAATGACCCAGTATTGATTGGAAACGCAGAAAGAAAACTACAAAAAACTACAGGATTTAGAAAAAAAAAAAAAAAAAAAGAGAAAAAACGAGAAAAAATGTCTAACCATCAATTGTAAGAAGATTCAGCGCATGGTTGTCAGCAAAAACAACAGTTCAAGATAAGAACTGAAAACTGTAAGTTACTAAATATCAAGTGCGAATATTTTGGAATGGTTACGATTGGAAAATTTTATAAGAAACCTGAAGACGTACTGGAAAAGAGAATGTTGCCTTTCAAAATATAAGTATTAAATAACCGCAATATTCCATTAGAAAGCAAAGATAACAGTGCCGACTTGCCTTCTTATATGTCTGTGACGGCTGGAAAATCCTGTAATGAACTTAACATGTTGAGTAATTTAGAAGATATCAAGAAAAGAAAAACCAAAAAGACGCTTAGCATTAGATAAGTCACATTAGCTTGGGGAATTTAATGCTTGCAAGTAAAGTCCAATATATGCCAACCATTTTCTCAGAGTTGTTAGAGTATTAACTCGTTGTTTCTCTCAATATGGAAAACGAATGAATAATTCTTTAGACCTGATTTCCTCATGATGCAATCGAGAAATTTTAAGCGGTTCTTTCAGTTTCTAAGAATAAGCGACTAGTTTTGTCTTTCCTTTTCTTAAAATATATGTGTAACTCACATGTTCAGTCAATGATATCATCATGGTATTTAGATCTATTCACAAACCATGACAGCCCTAAACGAAAGAAAATAAAATGTATAATTATATCAAGATCCCTATGCATGAATCAAATAAAAAAAATATCATTTTGAAGTACGAGGCTAAAAGTAAGAAAATATTACCCCCCCCTGAAAAAATACAACAAATAAACCGTACAGAGAAGGAGGCCATTAAACACAACACAAAGCCAGCTTATATTTTCGCAGTCACTTAGTATGTCAGTTCCATTTTAATGAATCAATATCGCCGATGTCACGGCGACGGATTTAAGAGTATACTCCAGTTAGAGTAACTCAGATCTGGACTTTTAAAGAACCACTGAGATGCACCAATTAGAGCCGGTGTATTTTCACGACGAATAAATTTGCCGCTTTTTATACTGCAACCATGTAATTCGTTGAACTTCTTTTATATGGCTTATGTAAAACGTACAGAATATGTACGCCTATTTTTATTTGTTATCATTTATTTTTTCATATTTCTTTCGATAAAACTTTTCATCAACTTATACAGATTTATTCTTTCTCTTATTGAACAAATGAAAATGTCACCGTAACCAGATTCAAGCAGGATTTGAACTCTAGTTGTTACTTTCTAGTTTTCGATGTTGAATATATAGAACGTTAGTAAAAGCTAAAATAAAATTGCATGCGTTAAAGAAGCTAAATATGTAGGAGCATTTGTAAGAAAACATTTTTGCTCTGCACTCCGTACTCTTTTACGGCGCGTGTAAAGAAATTTCGTCTTTTCCTTTAGGTATCAACGTTTTTTTGTAAAATTAACTTTCAGCCATTAGAAAGAAGTGACGTTCAAAGGAAAGAAAACATAAGTTAACCCTCATCGCAGAAAATGATTCATGTAAAAATGAAAACGGAAGACATAGCAACGTTCACAAGTCGATCAAACTTATTACTGAAAAAAGCTTTGAGAAAAGAGCGGATGCTGAAAATTTCTAACATCGATGACGAAGAACGACGTATATACGTGACTTTAAATATTTACAATTCAAAACCCTTTGAAGATATTTTCTCAGTATTATGTAGCGTTGCAAGTAAATAAATAAATAAACATATATAAAAGAAATAATTAAAAAATGAATTTTTAAATACAGACGTTAGAAAGTGGGTAAGACTGACAGCTTTTTAGCCCCTTTTCGTTATATAACATTAATTTCAGTCAGCATTTTTGGAATCAGTATTTAAACAATTCACATGCGGACATTTACAAGGATGTGCGTTGTGGAGCATTGGATATCGTCTCGGAACGAGAAATCAGGGAGCCGAGTTCGAATTTTAGCTGATAACCTTGGGAAAGGTGTTAATCCGTCTATTCCTTCCAGTTATGGGTTAAATAACAGGACAGATTGCTTTGTCTACCGCAGAATGCAATGGCAACCTACTGCGGGATAATCTACCTAGTCAGTCATGTTTGTTTCCAGACATGATCGCCCAAGCGTGTATCACGTATGGCACTTAACTGATTGAGATGCGGACTGTTGTCTTCATCTTTATTGTTGTAGCCTACACATATTCCTTGACATGTATAGCAGAACGAGAAGAGTTAGCCCTGTACATTATATAAATGCTCCAGTTTTTAATTCCTTACAGCTTACTCAAATCGACGTAAAGCTGATAAAGGCCAGAGGTCACAATGGCGTCGTTTTAATAGCAATAGACCGTATGTAAATGAATAAATAAAAAAATATGAGAAATGATGTTTAGCTATTTAATGACATTAACCTGTCGAGGTTGTCTATGGCGGTAATAGCTTTAAAACGTCTACTAAAAAGGTAAGTTATTTATATTTGCGTAATGAATTCATGGCATTCATTTACACACAAATACCCTTAGGAAAGCTATTAATCCGTCTCTTTCTTCCAGTTAAGTATTAAATAATGGGACAGATTGAGTTTTATAGCCTTGGTTGGCAACCAGTCTACCATAAAAACTCAATGGCAACATACTGTTGGATAATGTTCTGCCCAGTCAGTTATGTCTCTATCGAGACATAATCGCTAAAAGCGTGTATCACGTATGGCATTTAATTGACTGACTGAATGCAAATGAAGAATTACGTATACCTATATTTTATAGATTATGCAAAAGCAATTGATAAATTACATCCATAAGAACTGTTGGAACTGCTAGATAATCTTGACATATTTGGAAATGATATACGAATAATCTATAATTTATACTGGCAGCAAACTTACTGCATACATATACTGATTTTAGCAAAAAAAAAACAAAAAAAAAAACAAAAACAAAAAAAAACACAACAAAAAACAGAAAGGGGTGTAAAAAATTGTGTGTCTTCTCATTGGATTTTGTCGACCCATATCTTTTTCGTTATGTGCCGAGTCTCTTCATGATGTTGGCGATCATGGACTTCAAGTTGGCCCTGTCCCATGTTGCACTTAATTGTTTTTGTATTTCTCCCAAATCCCTCCTCACCATCCATTTGTTTAAGCCGATCAAGTAGATCTCGGGCTACATTCCGCTGTCTCTCTTTCCTTCCATCCGTCCCCTATTAGATTCTCCACGCCCCCTTCCTCATTACGCCTCCCATTAACCTCAGCTGTTCCTTCCTTATTTGCATCCTCTCCAACATTTTATCGTTGATTACGTTTTCGATCCATGTCATCGTCGACAAATCTAGTGAGATGATTTTGAGAGGGTTCAACGACCTACAAGGATTCCGGGACACAATCTTAAAAAACTTAAGATATGCAGATGTCACTGGGTTCATAGTACCCGAAAGGAAACACGAGAAATCCTACAAAAGCAACCAAACAGAGAAGAATGGACTTAATATTTACTGTAAGAAGACAAAATGCATTGACGTTATTAAAAGAAACAACCCAACATGTTGTGGATTCTTGTTTAGAAAACCACACAATATAATAATAACAAAAACAGATATGAGAGGAAAAATGTAAGTATATTGAATATATATATATATACAACCTGTACACGGTTAGTAGATTCAGGAATACTTGTTAGTAGGAGAAAATACATATACAAGAAGTAAGTCCGGGTAATAGTCTATATTGTTGCTGACCAACGAGCGGCGGTTCAACTGCTCTGACAAACACCAACTCTAACAACCCGTTCTGTGTAAGAAGGATTATTTGTATACCATGGAAGATCCATAGAGTGTGTGAAAATGGGTGACTCCCAAGCACATGTAAGTTACAAATTTAAGATATGAAAATCAACCAAGTACACAAACTTATATATCTGCGAAGTATTTTATCTGAAAACAAAATATGAGACACGGAAATATGAAGACGAGATTTGATCTAAACTGCATTCTAAAGAAAAAAGTACCAATATATTACGTAATGCCAGGCATTACATATGACAAGTGAATGCTTGACAATCTTCTCATAGGTTGGGATGAGAAATGAAGCAACAGAAATGTAGTTCTACAGAAAGATGCTGAGGATAACATGTGAGCATGTGAGCAGCGACAATGTTATAGAGAAAATGAGACTACAAAGATACGTATAGTTAACATCAGAATGAGAACTATCTAGGGAACATAATGAGGAAAGAAGGCTTGGAAAATTTGATATTCACAGTATATATTAAGGGCAAAAGAAACAGAGAAAAACAGCGCACAACATAAGTAACAAGCTTAGGTAAATGAATGAGAGAACAGGGTTTAGAAGAGATGGCAAAAAACCCCACAAAAAAACAATTGCGAATAGCTACAAAGAGCAAGAAATTGTGGAGAGCCATGATTGCGAGATACTCTGTTTGAAGCCGACATAAAGAAGAAGAAGAAGAAGAAGAAGAAGAAGAAGAAGAAGAAGAAGAAGAATATTTCCCTGAGATTTCCTTTATTTCACCAGTGAGGAATGCTTTCATTAAAATATATAACGATGCGATCGGTTTTAAAATCAAAATCTATCACAATGAGCGGTTCTTCCCTGAGGCAGGCCGCGTTCGCTGAACGTCTGTTGGGACTTAAACGTAATCCAGACCTCAAGTGGTACTTATACATAAAATTCAGCACTTAAGAGAATGGAAAAATCATCCTTTCCCTGTAACTGGTTTCTCGGGTGTCAAAAAGTGTCTCTTCCTCCTCGTCGGTGACAAATTACTTGCCACACTACAACCCCTTAAACGTCACGAGCCTTTCGCTGCTTCAGCTCTCTTTTGATGGAAATTGTTCAGACGAAATACATTACTATATTTTATCAGTTCGAACATTCATGGCTAAACCCCACCATGCCACTCACATTATAGCAAGCAATACTCATTTCTTTCGTATTCCATTGATGAAATGTAAGTTCACTTGATCACCTTCTTCCACTGCCTACTAAGCAGACTCAACTCTCAAGTGGATGTTTTCTTTATCACAATAGTCTATTAATCTGCTCATCTCAAAGGGTAAAGTGTTATCTACCCCACATATCTGCATAAACAATAGTTAGTATATGGTATTGTTTATGCAGGCCTTGTGTTATGGTGAACACTGAAAATAAAAACAATGTAAATAAGCATAGAAGTTGTTATTAGATACAACGAGTCTCTCTTGAAATTAGAACTTTATTCACCAACTCTGTTTTTGGTAAAAATTAACAATTGCTCACTTGTGAAATATATAATGCCAGAAACTAAAATAAATTTTGACATCCTCTAAATGAGCAACAAGAACATAATATTAGAAATAATAATTTGAAATAATAATAATAATAATAATAATAATAATAATAATAATAATAATAATAATCAAAACATGACTCGCCAAACATAAGACATTTGGCGTGAAAAAGTTGGTCAACCAAATAGAAAGCATATTGACGAAAATAAATTAGCCAATCTACGAAGATACATCATGAGAAATAACCGATTGACAGAGGCTGAAATTAATGAGATAAAAAGAATTGCAACTAGAATAGACGAATCAAAAAATATGAAAAGGAACCGGAATCAGAAATAAAATGTAATAAAATCAAACAAGCCACAGGTCATAATGTAGAATCTGTGATACACACAAATCACTGTGAAGATAATGCTGTAAGTTTAAAATTATTTTACGGAAAATAAGAACAGTATACAAGAAGCCAAGGAAGAAGCCAAGAACCATATAAGTCAAATACAAAATATTGCAATGGAGGAACAAGAACAGCTCCCAAAATTACAACCAACAAAGTATAACCTCCGAACTATTAAACTCTACAATGCAGCACTCAAAATTAATTTTGGATGAAGAAGACACTCGTATAAATCTCAATGAAGCAATATATGCATCAGCAATAGCAGCAACAAAAAATTGAACATCAAATTAAAGACAAGGCAGTCTCGCAGACATGAAGATCCACCTTGAAAAAGAAAAATAGAAAAAGAAATCAGTGAACTATCAGTACTGGATGAACTGACAAGATGAATAAATGTAAGAACTAGAAAAAGCAGAAGAGTCGAAAGAAAATACAACATTATAAATGAAAATGAAGTCCTATCAAGAAAGGAATAAATAATGCAAACAATACAACTAAAGGCTCAAAGAATAAGACGTTATGAGGAAAGATCAAGATTCTACAGACAAAAGAAGATTTTTTAAACCGATGCAAAGAAATTTTACAGGGAAAAAGGTAAAAAAAGAATTGAAGTGACAGTCCCCCCAAAAATAGAAGAAGTTACACAGTTCTTGGAAGAAATATGGGCTTGCCCTAAAGAACATAACAAAGACGTAGGTTAAATTGCACAAGAGAGAGAACGAATAAAAAATAAACCAGAACATACATGGGCTGGAATTACAGAAGAGGATGTTAAATTTGCACTATAAAAGCACACAATTGGAAATTTCCAGATATAGATAAAATTCCTAACTTTTGGCTATATTATTTAAATACAGCACATAAAAACCTAGCCAAAGAACTTCAATAAATGGTTGACGATCCCACTAAAATTCGTGCATGGAAGACCAAAGGAATTACATTTTTTCTACCCAAGAATAGTGACACAAACAACACGAAACACTACAGACTAATTACATGCCTTCCGACGACATATAAACTGTTAACATCTATTTTAACAAAACAGACATATTTATTCTTAGAAAGAAATGACATGTTACCGCTTGAGCAAAAAGAGTGCAAACGTGGCTGTTATGGATGTAAAGACCAATTGCTTATTAACAAAATGATCCTGGAAAACTGCTACAGTACAAAGAAAAATCTATCACCTGTCATCATCAAATTTCATCAAACAGTGCATGTCTATATGGAAAACAACCCTTTACCTCAATCATATAAATGGAACCTATCAGTCTGATGAAATAAACATCAAAAGAGGTGTATTTCAAGGTGATTCTTTGTCTCACCTACTATACTGCATATCATTAATAGCACTAACCAGTCAACTTAATAAGACAGAATGTGGTTATAAAATAGGCCAAAAGAAAATAAGCCATCTATTTTACATGGATGAGTTAAAGTTGCATGCTAAGAATGATAATGAGCTGGAAGGTCTTCTGCAAACTGTAAAATGCTTCAGCAAAGACACTGGAATAAAATTCAATTTGAATAAATGTGCTAAAGTTACAGTTTTACGCGGATCACTACAAGAAACATCCTCAATTAGCTTAGACCTAGATGTAACAATAAAAGAATTAAAGACAGAAGAATCTTATAAATACTTAGGTGTAAATGAGAGTGAAAAAATTCACCATAACAAAATGAAAGAAATAGTGCGTAAAGAGTACTATAGAAGGCTACAAATGATATTAAAAACTGAATTGGATTCTCAGAACAGAATTATGGCCATTAATAGCCTTGCAATCCCAGTTGTCCAATATAGTTTCAACATCTTCAACTGGACTCTAAACGACATCAGGTGAATGGATTCTAAAACAAGAAAGCTTCTTTCTAAGTGTCAGATGCATCATCCACAGACTGATGTAGGTGGACGAGGTATTATTCACCTAGAATTATCATACAAGACAACAACTATTGGCTTACTAACATACATAGAAACAACAAAGGACTGGATGATACAATTAGTAAGGCAACATGAAGAAAGAAAGAAAGAATATTCAATAATAAAAGAAGGCAATAAATACAAACAAGATTTACAATTAGTAGATTCTGTAGAAAATCAAAACAGAAGCCAAGAACCAACTATTGCGGCAAAAAATATGAAAATGTAAGCCAAAGATAAAGCTCTTGAGCAGATGAAACAACGCTGACAAAACAAACCTCTGCATCGCCAATATCCAGAACGTACCAATAAATCCAATGTTGATAATGTTAATACTCATCTATGGTTACCTGCATCTGGATTAAAGTCCGAAACTGAAGGCTTTATTCTTGCAGCGCAACACCAAAGTCTTTTCACTAGAAACTTTCAGGCAAATATTATACATAATAATATGGATCCAAAATGCAGGTTTTGTGATAAACACCAAGAAACAATAGACTATCTAATCTCAGGCTGTTCTGTACTTGTCCCAAATGAATATAAAAATCCCCACGATAGAGTGGGGCAATATTTACATTGGACAATGTACAAATACTATGGAAAATCTGTAAACAAATACTGGTATAAACATCACCCAGCACCGGTTACAGAAATAGAAGATATCACTATTCTATGGGATTACACCATCTACACAGACAGAAAAATTGAAGTAAACAGGCCAGGCATTATTGTTAAAAACCAGAAAGCGAAAACTTGCCTATGAATTGATATGGATTTTCCGGTGGATTGTAACATTTTAACCAAGGAATTTGAAAAACTGTCAAAATATAAAGACCTGGAAATTGAAATAGAAAATGTGGAAATTGAAAACAAGAGTTGTGCCAGTGATAGTAGGCGCACTTGGAATGATAAAAAAACCCAGCTTAAGAGATATACAAAAATTGTCTTATTAAGTATAGCCCACACACTAAGGAGAACTTTGTCTATGTAACGCTAGGGATGATGGGCAAGATAGAAAAAAACATGAAATGGGGCCATAGCAACATGTCACGACCTGCCTTAGGTCTTCTCGCAGACTTGGTTGGTTGTGCGACCATAGCAGAAATCGAAATCTGATGGATAATAATAATAATAATAATAATAATAATAATAATAATAATAATAATAATTTTAGGGATGTTATAGAAAAAGAAATCATTATATGTAGCCATAATAACACTCTAGTGCCTGCCTAAAGTTATCCCGCAGACTTGGTAGGTAGTGTGACTATAGCAGAAATCAAAATGTCTTGATAAGTACAGCCCACACATTAAGAAGAATGTTGTCCATGTAACACTAGTGATTTTATGAGATCTTTTCTTAACACCACACCACTACTTAGGTCTTATAGCAGAATCAGTAGGTAGTGTGACCATAGCAGAAATCGAAATATGAAGGTGACAAATAATAAGAAGAATATTTTCTTTTGTGTTAATAATTATGTTTTTTTAATTTTATATTTTCTCCACTCTACATGAGAGATTGAAAAAATGTTAATCGCGGGAAAATTTCGACAACAATTCAGCGCAAAAGTATAGAACATTACTTCTAATTTTAACGATAAAAAGTAAAATTTTCTAGCTTTGGTACCTGTACGTACGAGGGGAAACTGAAGAAAAGCGATGAAAAGTCGAAATATCGCGTGACATGCACTAAGTAAGGAACGTAATCGATTCGTCGTAATAGACATAAAAATCGGGCTATATAGGATGATAAAAGCAGCAGTGTTTCATGTGAATCGATTCATTTGACATGCGTGATAAACGTTTGTGCGATCATGACTTTTTTGGGGCATGACTGACTAGGCAGAATATTTTCCTGCAGTAGGTTGTCATTATTTTCTGCAGTAGACTTGTCAACCAAGGCTAAACAACCGAATCTGTCCTGCTATTCAACCCATAGCTAGAGGGAGAAGAGATGGATTAATATCTTTCCAAAGCTTATTTGTCCTAAGTGGGTGAAACGAATTCGATTGGAATTTAAGCTTAATATCCGAAATGTTTATTTTTCTTAAATATCAACTTTAAAACTAGATTTTTGTCTCCATTTTTTTTCAAACTTCGGCTTGCTCAGGCATTTTGTTTATGGTATTCTAAACATCTCTATGCAGAATCACATCTTTGGTTTATGTTAACTCTTTATTTTTCAGAAATTGCATTGATATACAGGTGGATAGGTATGATAGATAAGTAGTATTTACTTTGTTTTTATCAAATTTTCATATGTTCTCATGCATGTGTTTAGTTTCTAGAAAACGTATTTCGTTATTTTGATGCCTTTTTGCATATCTGTCTTGCAACTTTCGTCATGTGTCACTGTTGTGGACCCGGCTAAAGGTCCAGTAAGTAGAATGCAAAACAACCAAATAGGAAAATACGAATATATATTAAATACGGAAATAATACAATACTTGGAAATTGGTTAGTAGGAACGATAATACGAGTTAGTTTGGAATACTATGATTCGGCTCTCGGCCTTAGAACTGGGACTCGTAATGGTCGTTAAGGTAGCAGTGTTCATAAACCGACTCTCGAGTGATTTCGGACCGCTCTGGGGCTCTCTCCTTAGGCTACTCCCTCTCACCTCTTGTGAGGGAAGGTATAAGTAACGGTTGGAAGAGTTCATTTAGTGTGTGGGTGATGCCGCCATGACAGTTACGATAGACTTTAGTAAAATTTCCGTATCTGATTTATTCTGATGGCCACAATTCTTAGCTCACATTTTGTACTGCCTCTCGTGATAATGTAGTAAAATGACACGACTTGTTCAGACAAGAATGACATAAGGAGACGAATAAAAGAGGGTGGGATGAAATAATGCTGAAGTGAAACAGATATAAAATAACAAATAATGTTTATATTTACCGCTTTTATTTTTACATGGATGCACATTATGTCAAAAAGATAACACAGTAATATAGAAGCAATTTCTAAAAATTATTTGAAAGTGTTTTATTAAATACTTGATTAAATGTTATGAATTATTTTAATAGAAATATAATCGACCTGAAGTGTAACAACTACATTGATTAAATAGCCAAAATTACAGTTGAGATGTTTGGGTCACTGTGTCAAGTAAGGATGTTCTTTTTTGTCAGAATCCATAGCGCACATTTATAAATATGCCATTTTTTTTCATGTACTGGTGGCTAGAAAGCAATGGCAACCTACTGCGGGATAATCTTCTGCCCAGTCAGTCATGTCTCTGTCGAGACATGATCGCCCAAACGTGTTTCACGTATGGCACTTAAATGACTGACTGGTGACTGATGCCCAGACCACATGAATTTAAATTGTCAACTAGGTCCCACACTTTTACTGTCAAAATAGTCAAAATTTACCACTTTTTCTACTCTATCAGTTTATTTATTCGTACTTCCCTCCTGTGGAACTTCATTTCTATATTCTTGCTTCCATGATAGTTACAATCTTCAAGAGCTTAAGTGCAACATCAATTGACATTTTCTATCTTCTTAATTCCCAACTTTCTCTTATCATTTATTCTACATCACCGGTAACTTGTTCCCTGTTTCGTTTCCTTTGCTTTTCTCTCATTGTAACCCCCGCGCACCAGTGGCAGTCATGCCTTGCTTGGGGTGCAATGATTATAAAAGACTTACAAATCTTAGCAGCGTATTAAACAGGGGTCATATCTATAATAAGACAATATTTGTACAAATGTGCAAATATTTGGACATATTATTGTTATTGTTTATAACGGTATTATTTTTTAGTAGATATCCGTTTTGTAAATAGCGCGTATTACGTCGGTGATGACAAGAACACTTGTGAGAAACAACTTAAAGAAAATGTCCTCCTGCTTGATAAATTAATCATTCATTCCGCTTTAGAAGGGAAACTATCTTCTAATCTAGCGCGCTTTAGACCTCTCACAGAGGAGAGACCATTTACAGCTCATTAAAAAGGTAACAGAATCATGTCAAGCTGTGACAATATAAAAAGATATAGCGAAAGGCGTTGGTTCCAGCCATGTAGGGGTTACATTTCAAGTTTTCTAGAGTGCGGAGGCTAGTAGACGTAAAAAATGAGGCGTCGCATCCAATACGGCCATCCTCTAAAATAACATTTGTAGTTATAACCATTAACTAATAAAAATTACACTTCCGTAAACGTAAACTCTGTTTATACGTTAATAACCGATAATCTGATTCTATTGAAAGAATTCACAAAACCTAATGAGGTATTAAAATAAACGACATACTTTTCTTAATATTTGTTGTTCGTGTTGCAATGACCCGGAAAAATTCGACAACACTCTGCATGAAGACCCAGGGTTATTTCTGCTTTTCTTCAGATCTTAAAAGATATTTTGAAACTAGTTCATACTTTTATGATTCTTAGTCGTGTGGAGGCCAATATAATATATTGGCCACTTGCAAAAGGAAAAAAAAATGAAATGAAAAAAAAAAACAGCAAAAATAGTAAAAAGTAAAAATTAGACACATAATATACTTGGGGCTCGTACGGAGCCTCGAATATATTATGTATGTATGTTTTATTTTTAACTATTTTTAAATAGTTACAAACACCACTAGTTAATTTATCGATGGGACAATGAAAAACAAGAAGAAAGTATGTGTTTTTGCCCAACTTATGTGATGCCCACAATTCTGAGAATACAACCCGGACAATTGTTAATAATTGTAGATTCTATACAGAAATGTAGGCACGTTCCTTTTGCAGCAAAACATTCAACTGTAAACAAATTGGGATGTTTTTATGATAGACACTTTATGAAAAAAACTAGATAAATAAAAAAATTTGGTAACCTTCAAAAGAAAAGCAATAGAATATGTTACTGAAAGACGAATAGCAGAGAGGATGGAGAGTTAAAAAAGAAATAGCGGTCGTAGTGGGAGTCTATTTTGGGTGCCATAGAGTCCACCATTTTCTTTCACTGAAAGCATTGTACATTCTATAGCTGTAAGTTCTAATTTTAAAATACTGTCTTCACTTTCTTTAACTCAAGTTTCATTCAGTGAAGCTTAAGGCAAAATACATTCTCCCTCGTACCCAGCGGAAAAAAAGAAAAAACATGAATTATAAAAAAATTAAATTCGCTTTAAAAAAATTGGCATTTTATGAAAATAAATTACTTCTTGTAAAATTTTAAAAAATAAACTGAAGGCTTTGTCTTTCTCGTTTCTTTGGAGACACACTTAACGTATCTTCTATTACAAAATTTTATATTCAAGACACTATGTGTATGAACAAGTGCGTGCACACACAAACACTCAAACACACTCAAACACACACACACATACACACACACACACGCACACAAGAAAATGGTTGACTTATAAATTGCAAGCATCATGTGACGCGTTCCCTTCCAAGAAGGAATCTATTCGAAACAATTTTATTGATGAAGTTAATTTTAATATATGAAGGATAGAAGAGTAGCGCGGAGGAATACGACAAACGTCTTCGATGGTTTGCATTTAGACGTTACAAACAGAGTCTATGGTTATTTTTTATTAAATTATGACTTCTTGGGTGCTTAGAAAGGAAACTTTTATTTTGATTATTATTGTATGTATACCTTATTTTATTAATATGAATTTTATAAACATGTATATATGTGTATTATTCTCTCATTACGATTGAGCTCTCTAGAGAATAAAATTTTATAAACAGTTTCCACTTCTGCGATATATGCATTACTCTCCAGGAATGAATTGAGTTCTTTCGGTGACTGGCGTATATATACATTGCTTACATACAACACGTTAAAATTTCCCTTCTCTGATTCCATGCACCTATGGCTTAGGGAGTGGCACCAAATCGGTCAAGTTTCGATCCTGGCCAGAGGCAAGTGGATGTAACTGGCCACACTAGTTGGCTGTCATATAACGAGAAGGGCTTGTATGTGGATGACTAATATGTATATATATATACATATTATATATATATATATTTGTCACCCCGTCAGCGCCTATTCCTCACTTTTTCTCTTTCTTAGCTCTTCCTCAAAAAAAGTAAATGTAAACAAAACGAGATATTCTTCAACTAGCTATTCCTGGCTTTGAATTTATGCTCCGTCTGTACTATTTTAACGTAGGCGTTTAATTCGCTGGAAACAAAGATGTGAGTACTAGATTGTTATGTGATATTCAATATGGCAAATAATGCTAGCCAGCCTCATTAAAGATGAAACAAAAAGATATGAAGCAAACCAAATGTTGTTCTACAGAAGGCTGCTGAGGATACTGTGCATAAAAAAAGACAGTTGAGATTTCTGGGACATGTTGTAAGGAAGAAGATCTTGGAGAATCTGATGTTTACAGAACTGATAGAGGGAAGGTGAGACAGAGGAAAGGAACGCTTGACACACTTGATGAACTTGAGCAGATGGATGGCAGAGTAGGGGTTGAGTGGAATAACAGGAGAAAGAATGCTAAGAGCTTCAAGGAATAGGGTGACGTGCAGCACCAAGACTACTTCTTTAATAAAAAAATAATCCATGTGAAAACATTTTTATTATTTTGTCTTTAAAAACCTATTTTATAACATTGAAAACCGTATTTAACAGTCAGTGTTTGCATACTCATTGTATGAATACTCATTGAATACTCATTAAATACTCATTGAATACTCATTGTAAGTGAATAGTAGTACGCATGCGGATAGTGATAAATAATGTGGATGATGATAAATATGTTTTCAATATGTATGAACGTGCGAGTGTTACTTGTAAGACTGCATGTTGATGAGTGTAAATTAATAGGTGATGCTTATGAGAGGGTGTTTGTGTATGTGTTTATATCTATACATCTATATGTATATCACAAATCATGATCCTATTATTGTTTAATTTTGATGTTCACACTGTACAAGGCCCGAGAGCCAATAATGGGATTGAGCTAAAGACTAAGGGGGACAGTTTATGGGTATCAGTGAGTTCAGTGCCATACACGATAGACGCTTTGGTGATTATATCTCGAAAGAGACATGCCTGACTAGGCAGAAGATCTTCCCGCAGTAGTTTGTCATTACTTTCTGCGGAAGCCTGGTTGCCAACCAAGGCTTTATAACCCAAATTGTCCTGTGATTTAACCTATAGCTGAAAGAAAAGAGACGGATTAATACCTTTTCCATGGTATTTGTGAATAAGTGAACCAAACGAAATCAACTGGAATTCGAACTCGGTTCTTTCTTATAGGGATATGTTAATAACGGTTCAATCAAGACTTGAACGTTTGAAGATTGTAATGATCGCGGAATCGTCATTTTGGGAGTTGGTTCCCCAAAGCTGTGGGTTGTGGGAAAAAAGCTACTCGCTGGGGACTTACATCTCACCAATGGAAACGAAGTTAATAAAGTTGGTTCGCTACATCGATTGTGGCATACTGAGTTTTAATGATTATGGTTAGAAATGGTGAGAATAATGAATGTAACAATAGAAATAGCAGCAGACCATCGAGGGGTTTTGTCTGTGGAAAAGTTGTTGTCAGTTGGAAGACAATTCATCACCTACAAGGACGCGGAGTGCTTATGTCCCCAATCAAGTAAAAACTAGGTAGCTGTTGCCAGTATATGGCTGGTGTACGCACTGAATAGTTTTATTACATTAATTAACGAGATTACTATTTAAAATGTAGCTGGAATGTAAAGACGACTTTACCGTTTCTTCGCTTGAGATCTTTTTTATTTTTTTATTTTTCTTATACATGACCATAGAGGCCGTCTCTGCAAAGAGAAACAGAAAAGCCTTATTGCACATGTGTCGTTCCAACGAAATCCGATTTCAAGGGAGCGTCTCTCTACAGAGAAGCAATTTCTTAAGAAAGTGAAACCGTTTCTGATTCATCGTTCCTCCTGAAGACAATCCACGCGGCGATCATTCTGATCGATTATTGATTTTCCTAATGTTATTAATGAAAATCGCATTAACTGTCAGTGATAAAAACATATTGACGGATTTTAGTCGATAAATGTGATTGATATTAAAATGAAATGTTTATCAGAATAGATCTAACAAATCGGCTTTTTCCTAGTCGAATATTGAGCTGATGGATTATTTTCTAGATTATGTGTGGGGTTGGGACAACGTATTCTTGCCCTACACAAGCTCACATACAGCCACATAATTATAGTCGTACCTTCTAAATGTATTAGTTATATATTTATAACTCTGGCATCGGTAATGATTGCTTGAACCCAGGTGAAATTCGAGATATCAATAGATAAACTACCGCAATAAAATCCTACATTTTTATAGTAATATTCATTTAAAAGAAGTCTCAAGAGGCTCTCAAAAAGAGGGTTAATGTTTAAAAGGGTATGATTTCTGATATGAGTAAAGAGGCAGATCTGAGAAGTAAAGGTTATAAGAACAAGGAGAATAGATAACGATTAACCCATAACTTGATCAGGTAAAGAGTGTCGTGTTTAGGTGTCTGTTTTACATTGTAATCATTATTTGAGAAACATTGTCTGAATAGAACTTTAATCCTTAAATGTCGACATCCACCTACCATAAAAGATTATATAAAACCATTTCTAAAAATGTTTGTCTGTTTAGATTTTTGTAGATATAAATAGATTTTTGTAGTTATAAATATCTAAATCAGAGCTTCTCAAACGAGAGGCACTCAAAGCTATTTGATATCTAAGAAAATAGACGAGGAATTTGGTAGAAAGTTTAGTTATATGTAAAATTAGGATTAACAGGTTAAAATAAACAACATAACAAAAAAGTATGGTGATGCATTTAGGAAAATTGGAATAAAAAAGGTCGAATGTTAGATTTTGGAGTAAGACTGCTGTAGCCTGGTACTGAACTCACAAATCTTTGGGTCAAGTCACTAGAACTAACTAAAGTCTACAGCCACTTGAAGAGTTAAAATAGTTGCAAAATTCAAACTAGAAACGTTTCATAAATACAAAGAGATTTGTGTTCAATGGTGCACAATCATTGATCAGGTGGTAGCCAACTCAACATTTATATGAACATGAGGATCATAGTTATAAACGAAAAACAAAGTCGACTTTATATCAATTAGAAATAAAAGTAGTGTTACATTGAAACGATATAAATGGACTGTTACCCTTGAACACCACCTTGAAGTAATCTGTAACTCTAGAGTAAATTTACAAAAATTGAAGAAGCCAAGAGAGCAGAAAAAACATTAGTAACATCAGAAATCTATGAATAGACGAAGAGAGAATAATGAATAACAACTGAAAATTGTGACCTGATGAAAAGGAGAAAAAACAATCTGATGGTATATCACAGAATATAGGACTGAGAACAAAGAAATTAGGAACGAATGCACTCAGGTTAAAAAGGAATGGCTCAACGAGAGATGTGCACAAATCAAAAGAATGAGTATCACAGATAAAGGAGATTAATAAAAAAAAAGACGTGCTCTTCAACAGGATCGATAAAACCCAATTTCGAGTTACTGATATTGTAAAAAGAAAAAGATCTCCAGTAATCGAAAGAATGTATCGGAGAACTCTTGCACGATGAAACAGAATTACAATGAATACACATATATATATATGAGAGAGAAACGAACGGATTATCTGAATGTCTATCTCTTTATTTGTATATATGTTTATATGGTTAGATACAGGCGAGTATAAATAACTGGATTTGTGTCCAAGCAAACTGTAAGTCCTACGGGAGTGTTGAGCTACGAAGACATCATTAAGCTATCCAACTAAAAGAAGGAGAAGATTTATAGCTTCATCGCAAGATATTGATTGCGTCTTCATTTTGAATAAATTTTGTTAGATTGTAGGACTGATACAATTCTTAAAAATTTTTGTACGCAGTCATTGAGAAATATTTTTGAATACAGAATGACCGACGATACAAGTGAAAGACATTTAAAACTTTGTCCAGTTTAAAGAAGCAACAACAATTTTGTGAGATGGCCGTACTCGACAGCGAGGCGACAACCATAATAAGTGTGTGATATAGGGAGTAAAAGACAAAGAGAAAAAGCGTACGCGGATGTAAATTTACAGTGTATGGTGTTTCAAGAGGACGCTGGTTAATCTTCGTTGTGGCAAAAAGCCAATCTGCTTAGAACGGAAATGAATGACCCACACCATAAGTGGTTAGCAGCCGTGGAAAGGTTCGAAGTGCCAAAGAAGAGTATTATTTGCGCCAATATCTCCGGCAACACCATAGAACTGACTTGTAACACTTTTTGACGTGGTCAAGTAAAGAATGGAAAACTAAAGAATGTCAGGTTCTAACCCCAATGCCATATGTCTACCGTCATTAGAAATGCATATTTGCACTCACACTTTCCATCAGAGGCAGGCGAAGATAAAAGAGATGTGAGATTCATTGAAAGGAATGAACTTAATTCTTAACTACAAATACATTTGATTTATTAATAGATATTCCGTCGAATAAAAAAAGAACATTTTCTTGCTCTTACAAGTTATGCGATATTTTGTGATCTCAATTTTGTGATTCATAACATTCTGTGTTATGATTTTTTACTCTATTTATATCGGAATTTTTAACTGTAACCGACATTTTCCATTGTTTTTCTTAGTTTTGGAGGAGTTTCTGTAGTTGACAAGATGCTTCCTTTAAGGTAATCCACCTTAAGATCCTAAAGTTCCAAAGTATTGAACTGCAGGCTTGAACAATGAAGATATTGACATATTTGTTTTTCAATGACGATTTATCCTTATTTATACTCGGACTATCATCCTCATCTTTGTTGTTGTAATCACAAAGTTTTGGATGTTGTACCCTTCGGCCTTCCTCAGGTGCCGCGTCTTTCAGATTTTTGTTTTGTTTTACTGCGATCCACAGCAAGTGCCACATTTTGCATTGCGACTAATTATAGCTATGTGTAATAAATCAAAACCTTCTTTACTAAGGTCAGTTATATACAATTTAAACGTATCTTTATTATGATCTACACTTAATAGAACAGTATGTATTCATTTGTATCATCTATTTATATAAATATAAAATTATTACTTTTAGAAAAACTAGTTTATATACTCGTCCTCGACTTTGATAATGATTCAGAAAATTCAGTTTAAGCCCTGATTTCAGATGTAACAGAATTATTCAGCAATCATAACAGCTTTTACCAACCACGAAAACGAACGTATTGCATACCTTCCAGGCTGTGGCGCGAAGTCTCTTTGTAAGAAAGAACTGACGTCACTCAGTCCTCAGTTCGGTTGATGAAAAGACACATGACAGACTATATTCGATTTTGATTATGAGGTTGAGCATTTTAAAATAAAGTGTGTCTTTTATAAACCTTTATGGTTTGCTGTACCACCTAACCGCTTTTTGCCCGCATTGTTACTGAGCACTTTTTTTCTTTATGTTAAAAATCTTTCCCGACGTTGCTTCTTTTTATGAATTGGCTTTTTAGGGTGACGCTTCCCCTGGGTGAGTTTTAGATGGTGTTATCACTGACCATTTTTCACTATCTTAAACTTGCCCCGGTGAAAAAGTAGCCTTTAATTTTTATTAACATTTACCGACCCCCTGATGATTGCATTCTGAAACTATAGTAGAGGGCGTTCATGTTTGCGAGGATGATAAGTAGCACTCTAGCTATTGGGCGCGTAATACGATATGCGCTAAAAAGACTGCCTTCTTTTACCGGACGCCGCGTGTCCCAGGGGTAGGGTCACCGACTGACGCGAATTCGGTCGAGTTTTGAGGCTGGGTTATGTAGCAATCGGAGTCTAACCGTACTGATGAGGTGTGATACAGCAAAACAGATCTGTCTACGGATGACAATATATATGCACAACTAAGATAACGCCTATATATATATATATATATATATATATATATATATATATGGAAATAGTTCGAGAAGCCGTGAACGTTTTGTTTAAAGTGTAGATCTATTATTATTATTTGCTTTTTGTATAATACATTAATACAATTTTTATTGATATATATATATATATATATATATATATATATATATATATATATAAATATATATATACATGTATGTATTGCTTTTATCTTAGTTTATATATATATATATATATATATATATATTGCTTTTATATTAGTCTATATATATACATATATATATATATTAATACAGGTTTCATTGAATAATATAGACAAGTTTTGTCTATTTTGTGTAAGATCCTTTCGTATGATCTGATTAGCTTGATAGTTTTGTCATGGAAAGACGACAAGAAATCGCAATAATTGTTGATTTTTATCAGGTCTGAGCTTTCAGCTTACATAAGCCATTATCAAAGGATTATATATATATATTATATATATATATATATATATATATATATATATATATATATATATATATATATAAAAGCAATCGCAGTCTAACCGTACTGATGAGCTGTGATACAGCGAAACAGATCTGACTATATTGATGACCTATGAGTGCTGTGTAAAATTTTGAGTGGTTTATATTCTGAATATTGTTTTCATTTGCGCATTGTTTCTTTCTTTGTTTTTTTTATTGAAACACATTTTATTTATCTCGTTATCCAGTGAAGCATTAAGATCAGCAGTTTGAAAAACCCTACTGGTGTACATCAATCCCTGTAACCTACAAGGAATTCAGAATTGAATCCTTTAATTAATCTCCGAAGGCAACAGGTGCCTCCTCAACAGGTGTTTACTCGTGCAACCAGACTGGCAACTGGGTCCCACCCATTCACAGTCAGGTTAGCCAAATGCAGACGACAATTCTACTCCTGCAGCTTCTCTCGCACTTCCACCCTGTGGAACTCGCTCCCATATTCTTGCTTTCCTGACGGCTACAACCTCCAGAAATTTAAATGCAATGTCAATACTCATCTATTAACCACTGGACTCTAGCTCTCTCCCCACCCCCCGTATATCCTTCTCTTTGTCTCAACCTATGTATCTGTGATCGCACCTGCATTCTCAGCTTTCTATTGCTCCTTTCTAACTAGTTTGTACTCCTCACTCTTTTCTAATTAATCTTTCTACAGTTAGGTAGCCCTCCGCTCATCAGTGGCATTTCTACCTTGCTCGGGGCGAAATGATTAAAAAAAATATTGTGTAGTTCTCTTATTTAGTTATGTTCAGTTATTTCTCTCCCGTTTACACTCAGTGCAAATAAAAAACGATGATATCAACAGAGTTGTGGATATTAGTCCGAATATCAATAGCTTAAATATTAATTCCACTTTTATTCCTGGTTGGGTGTAATTTAGTGATTTTATTTTAGTACTAATGTTCTGTTTATACACGATTCAAAAGCCGCTGAAAGAGGTTGTTGTATGAGCCATAATTCATGATGATATGTGCAAGATAACCGTTAACCTTAAATTTGCAGAAATTAAGATTCTAGTAGTTGGGAAGGTATTCTCGTAGATGGTTTAACAATGTAGCAGTTGTCGGTAGCAAATAAGTCATGAATCACAAGGCAACGTAGATATTTTACTCAACAATATGTTAGATGGACATCATTAACCCAGATATGCAGAGGTACTCCGTTTTCAGTCTAATATGGTTATTGGTGTGGTAGAAAAAATAATTATTTTCAGTATCTGCTTATACCAGTTACATTTGAGATTTGACGTGATCCCAAAAGATGTTTAAGGTGAAGGGCTCTTAAGAAAATACAAATTAATTCTGATAGTCAAAGATTCGTTACTAGAATTGTTTTTGAAATATTGAATGTGATCAAACAAAACTGATGGAAACTTTAAACATTTTTAAAAATGTTAAATGAAGAAAAATAAATTTTAATAAAATTGCCCAGGGAAAAATTTAAAAAGAATCCCAAGGAAATTGATGTGATGTATGGAATAGGAAAATTTACTCATTAAATTTTAGAAAAAAAAAACAAAAAAAAACAAAAAAAACAAAAACAAACACACACACACTCTTTACTTCTTTATGAAATCTAAAGATTCAAAAGACAGTAGAATAATTTAGGAAATTAAATTCTTGAAAAAGAAACAGATATTTTCTAGAAATATTTCACATACTTTTTTTTACTCTACGTTCTTTGAAGAAACTCTAAGTAAAATAAGAACCCATCACAAGCATTACAGGTTATTGATATCGAATGAGCGAATTAATACATATGAAGACTTTTTTACGTGGCTAAGTTGTAGTGCGTTGATTTCGTATTTGTGCAAATATTTACATCAGAAACCTTTCAAAATGATGTTTTTGAAGACAAGAATTACGTCGAAATATTTCTTTCTTTCGGTAAAATGAAACAACACGCATTAAAAACATAGCGAAACTTATTTTCTTGGTTCTTTTGTGGGCAAGAAAAAGAAAAAATCCTTACTTCATTCATTGGGTCATGTGACATCTAATTAAGATATATTGTGCTGAGTCAGCATACACATGCAAACATTCTTTAACAAAGCACAATTAAGAAAAAAGATTATTTGCAAGGAAGTAAAAACTTCCGACGTAATTTTCAGATAAATTAGAGATGAAGGTATATGTGTCTATGTACTTATTCATGTATGTGTGGGTATATGGGTCCATTTGAATTTATGTATATATAAGCCGGTTCTTTGAATATGTTTTTTATATTTATTTCCTCCCCCCCCCCCCGCGCGCACGCACACACACACACACACACACATCTCTATAATGAAAAGTGAGTGCCAAATCGTGTAAACTACTGAATAACGAGTCTTGAATTTTTGATTTTCTAACAATACAATTTATTTAATTCTAATATTTTGTCGTTTTCTCTCTTCCAGGATGAAATGCCGTCCTTCAACTGAGATCACATCCAGGAGTGGATTTTCCATTCTAGACAGCGATATCTACGAGACAACCCTAATCATTGCTGGCGTTCTTTATGTACATAACTCCATGTATTAAAATTTCTTCTCGCTTGCAAAATTGAATTTAGTTATGAGATGATGTACTGTTGCATTAGACGGCCGAGAGCTCAACTCAATTCCAAAATGCAATTGGCTTCGATTGAGGTATGGTATGTGTGTGTGTGTGTGTGTGTGTGTGTGTGTGTGTGTGTGTGTGTGTGTATGGATCGTATGGTAGAGGTTGAGAGTATCCGACAAAATTCTATAAAACATTTGTATTGTTACAGATAAGAGCCTCGCAAAATGACATCTGACATATAAATGGATACAAAAAATGTTACTTAATTTCGCAACTGTGTGTGCGTCATGCTATGTCACTGGCATCTTTCTCTCTCTATCTAAACTTATTTATAAATGGAACTTTGTCTGTGTGTGTCTGTGTCTGTGTCTGTGTCTGTGTCTGTGTCTGTGTGTCAGTTACCTATAGACTCCGAAACGGCTGAACCGGTTTTCTTCAAAATTTACACAGTTGTACTATAAGCCTGTGTGAGTGTTCTTAGCTAGGTTTTGTGTCGAGGTACCTCCGATAAATATCGAAAATTGATAATTGAAAAAATTGGGTTATAGAAGGAATGGTCCGATTTTAATCAAATTTGATACACTCATAGACAAAGACATCAGAAACGATATTCAAAAGTTTCAAGGTTGCAGTTCTTACAATAGTGCAGAAAATCGATAATATATATAAATATATAACAGGGAAGATGTTTGTGTGTGTATCTGTTTATCTGCCTGTATGTCTGTATTTTTTTCAACCCTTTTATTTTAGTTTTGCTTCGGGTTTGGCTCTAAGTAGGTATAATTGTAGTTCTTAGTCTCAGCCATGACACCATTTACTCAAAGGACTTATTTAGCCTTCAAAATTCAGTTTACGACGAAAAAACTTATTTGATATTGATATCAGGAAATCAAAATTTAACTTACATCAATTCATTTTTATTTCAGTCTACGGTTTCGCTTTAACTGGAATCAACTATTGCTTTGTGTAGTCTTTCGTGCCAACGTCCAAAGAGTCTGAGCTCCAGGACCATGGATTAGTTTTAAAGTTTTCATTACACCCGACCAACGCCGGGCTATACTGCTAGTATTTCTATATATATATATAGAGAGAGAAAGATAGATAGAAAAATCTAATACTTGAACAATAAAAATACAAATCAATAAAAAGAAAAAGGAAACCAACCAATTGCAAATAAAACCACTCCCACAAAATATCAAAACACATGAAGCTGCATATAAATTTGAAAAAAAATAAAAAGATTAAAAACGGCACACGGCAAAAAAAAAAAACGATGGCTTCTTGAAACTTTGAAATCGGCAATAACCTGTTGAGTTAAAGTGAGTAATTCAGTGCATTACATACACACACACGCACACCTATATATATATATATATATATATATATATATATATATATATATATATATAGGTATAATTAAACAGAGTTGAAAAGGGTTTACAGACAGAGCGTTTTCCCCCCATTGTGATTGACACTAATTTTAAGGAACATGCAATAAATAATTTTACCAGATACGACGGCAAAAATTATTTTCTTTTCTGGCATTGAGTTTGTTAACATCTGCCGGGTTTTAAATTAGACCACTCAAAGTAGATATTTATTTAGCTTCTCTATTATTTATTATAACGTATTGTTCTTTCATTTCTTTTGAGATAATAGGGGAAATTGCTTCTGAGACTTGTTTCATGTTGACTTCGAAGAATTGTTAGATCAGCCCACTTTCAACGCATTTGCTGATTAGTGAACTTTTTTTGTATGACGAGAATGGCGTGTATTACATCAAAATTGTGGTCAGATGTGTCACTGTGAACTAGTCATGAATTCCAACACACTTTACTAAACGAAAGTTTGTTATTTATTCTTACTTGAAGGCACCTACTGCGCTGAGGCGGAACATTTATATAGAACGCTTTTTAAAAATTTGTATCATTATCAACAATTTTCTTTGCAAAATATTCTACATCCCAGCAGCATCCTTCCTGTCAATTTGGAAAGCTAAAGGACAAAGCTATGCTTATTCGGAAAATACAAAAATCTCTTGAATTCAGCACATTCTTACAGGATAAGGAAATATTTCTCAAAACTGCATTCACGAGAAAATCTTCACATGCTCTGGATATGTTCACGAATAGACATTAAATTCTCTACAGAAGAGCAGGCGGATAATGAAAAAAAACACCTTTCGACAAAGGGTGAAAAACAGGACTAAAACAACACAAATCATCGTCGGATAGTCTGTGTCGAACTTTCAATAACATAAAAGATAAGCAAATCGACAATCTACATAACAATGTAAAATCTCTATGGATGTTCAGTAAATAGAAGGGTGTAAAGAAAAACAGAAATTATCTAATGTAAACTTATTTATAAATGGAACTTTGTGTGTGTGTGTGTGTGTGTGTGTGTGTGTGTGTGTGTGTGTGTGTGTGTGTGTGTGTGTGTGTGTGTGTCCGTTACCTATAGACTCCGAAACGACTGAACTGTTTTTCTTTAAAATTTACATTGTTGTACTATAGGCGTCTGCGAGTGTTCTTAGCTAGGTTTTGTGTCGAGGTCCACCGGATAAATATCGAAAATCGATAATCGAAAAAATCGGGTTATAGAAGGAGTGGTCCAATTTTAATCAAATTTGATACACTCATAGACAAAGGCATAAGAAACGATATTCAGAAGTTTCTAGGTTGCAGTTCTTACAATAGTGCAGAAAATTTGATATCGATACCAGGAAATCAAAATTTGACTTATATCCATTTATTTATCTTTCAGTCTACGGTTTCGCTTTAACTGGAAACAACTATTTTTAGTCTTTCGTGCCAACGTCCAAAGAGTCTGAGCTCCAGGATCATGGATTAGTTTTAAAGCTTTTATTACATTCGGACAATGCTGTGCTATACTGCTAGATTTTCATATTTTTGAGATGAAATATCGCAATTGTTTACGCTATTTACATTGTTCGGATTATTGCCCTCATCTTAGTTGTCCTCAAAGACACACGGCCATGTGGATAAAAGCATTGGTTAGATCTATTGTGTTGACACAAAGAGTTGTGAATTCAATACCTACCTACAGCAGAGGTGAAAAACATAAATTAGAGAGTTGAGATAATGGGAGATAACTGATACTAATACATCTGGAAGAGGATGATTCATGTAGCCAGAACAATCTACCCCATCAAAGAAATAAAGTATTCCGTTCTAATTTCTTATCACCTGAAGAAGTTTGATACGGGCAATGTCAAAAGGCTGTGAATATGGCAAAAAGGATGAGCGCAAAATGAGGAATAGGTAAGTAAATATTTATTTCTAATGAGTTATGTCAATTTAAAACTTTAATTTTCAAATTTCATTCAAATTACATCAGAAAAATATAACCAAAAATGGGTAATCTTTTTCAAGAAAAATGCTTGTTTTTGTTTTAGAAGTAGCGAATCAACAAAGAAGAGATTAAGACAAAATTTCATTCATCAACTCTGAAGCAAAACACTCGTCACATTTTATTAAGCTCTCAGAAAATTGATTTTGCGAACCTCCGGTTGCAGAACGTTTTTCAAATAATGAATTGCAAGAGGGTCTTATAAATGTAACGACTTTTAATCTGTACATTCACAGGATGTGGATGGAGCAGTTAAATTAATAACCGAATCTTCAAAAATTTTATATAATAAAAGCAAAGTCACAAACACGTTATTATTAAGTCATTGTACAGTCAAACAGGGCCCTCATTTACATAAGGAAGAAATGATACTGAGCAGTTTAATTATATTATGATATAATAGTATTGTGTAGTGAATGAGTTTTAGAGCGTGTCAGCAGTATTATGATGCTGTATACACTATTTATTTTGTACTTTAATTAATTATGATTAAGCAAATGCTGTAAGGTCTTATTCATTGATTAGCATCTTTCTAATCTTTTACAATTTTGAAACTTATACTCATCGAATATAGTAAGAAAATTGCATATTTTGCCTGTGGTGATTTATAATTAGAATTCTGCTTTGAATCTATTTTCCGTTCAATGTATTTAACACAAAAGTTATCAACTGATTTGGATTCTTTCTTGAAATAGTAAAACATTGATGTCAGTTTTTATAGATAATCAGTATTTGCCATTTAGTGCATAGAGGCAGGGAGAAGATAATAAACAATTCTTTTCTTAAACGTACTTCTGTGAAAATGAACGAAACTAGGAAATAGAACGCGACTCGTTTAACGTCGATACTCTTGAATACAGCAAACGATTTATACTCTTGAATACTCAAAACGCCGATACTACAATTGTCGATATTTTTTCTGAATACTACAAATGCAACTACTCTGGAATGCTACGAATATCGACACCCTTGAATAGGCAAAACGTTAATATTCTTGAATACTTTAAACGCCGATAAACTTGAATAATCAAAATATACAATATCCGACACTCTTGAATACCCCGATGACGATACTCTTGAATACTCAAAATCTTTGAATAATTCAAACGCTGATAAGCTTGAATATCTATATCTATAAAAGTGACAAGGGTGGACGTTTGATAAGTATAAGTATTTATCTGTTTGAGAGATTCGACTTAGCGTCTGCATTTTGCTGTTTAGCTCAACGGGAGTTACGCTCAGATGTAAATCAATATTTTAGAACACTAACAATCCCTTGAAATTTTCCAGAAAGCCACAATTAGGGGTAGAAAAATATATATTATCGCACTACAAAGTCAGGGATTAGTTTATGTACTGATTATAATACAGGATTGATCACCCCACTTTATACTTTCTATATCTATATAGGTTGTCCCACCTCTTTCCACCCTAATCCAATAGAGACATTATACATTGTTATCAATATCTATAAAAGTGACGAGGGTGACGTTGTGTTAGTATTTGCTATGTAAATTCATCATATGTTTTTTATAATTATTATTCCTTAAACTGCACGAGTGAAACCGGGCTAAACTGCGAGTTTATAATAATATCCAGTTATTATTTAGATGCGGACAAATGTGTTATCTTTGTCTATTTTATTATAATGTTTTGGTTCTTATGCTTTCCAGTCATCATTTTGTGTTTGTCACTCAATGTAATCGTCAGTGAAATTAGAACTTAATCCTTTAATTTATTTGTAACTTTCTGTTAACAATGTTTAAAGATATATAATCTAGTTATTACTTAATATTTCTCATATATTACGCAGTGACTGAGTTACGGTTTAAAATCTCAATTACGATATCACTAATAGCTTTAATTCACTAGTCTGTTGAGCAGTACTAAATAAGAGTTAGACAAGATATCCCTAGATATGCTTAACAGAATAGGAATAATATACTCCCGTAGGGGTTCAGTTCGAAATTTCCTAAACGTTATTCGTATCGATAAACATCTGATGAATGTAGAAGAGCACAACGGCCGAAACTTTGGAGTCGTAATAGTGAAGATGAATAGAACTGATTATTAATGATAACTGGTCATCTCAGAAATTATCCAGTCATTAAAATACTGTTTTTCATTCATTTCTTTTGCAATCAACTAATTCATGTCTGTTATGGCGCAATGGATATCAGTTCGGAATGAGAAGTCGGAGAGCCGAGTTCGAATTCCAGTTGAATTCGATGCATTCACTTACGTGTATGGAAAAGGTATTTGTCCATCTCTTCTCTCTCCAGATATGGATTGAACAGCAGGAAGGCCTTATCTTTCAAAATATGTAACGCAGAAAAAAGGTGGCAGCCTAATGCTGAAAAATCTTCTGCTAGGTCAGTCATGTATCGAAAGAGACATGATCGCCCAAGGGGGCATCACGTATGGCACTTAATTGACTGAATTCGTGTACACTAAAAAAGGAATATAGCAAAAGTATAAATATGCATCCTTGTGCTATCTATTGTGAGGTCACAATTTGTTATCGTACACGTTCTATTTGATAAACGACTGAGGTAAGAATCCAATCGCTCTCTGTTGAACTTTGGCAAGTTTCAGATTGGTTTGCAATTCAAATCAGCAAATTTGTTTTCTTCGTGAATCATGAACTCTTACCTGGTTTCAGGCGATCCTTACAACCACGACACGGCAGATGAGTCATAAAATGCTACGTACTGATCAAACGCCTCTTTCGATGCAATGAAATTCCTCTCACGATGCACGACATCACTCCAGCATGTCAAAGGCCAATTCTTTTGGTTGGATCCAATTCAAAAAACGCCGTGCATGCGAAACAGAATTTATTCCGTGAGTGTAATTGCTTTCGTCCCCATGTCACGACAGCAGTGAAAGCGAAGATAGGATGAGAAAAAAAAAAAAAAGAAGGAAAATGGAGAAAAATATTTTAGAGCAAATAAATGAAATAAAAATACAATTTACTAAGGAATTACTAAGGAATTAAAATAAAAGGCAGTTTAATGACTAGTTTTCTTTATATATGACGCTCTATTTCCATTGTGATGAAATAATCAGTCTTGTTTATGCGGACTTATTAGAAAACTGCTCCAACAGAATTTACTGAGTCAACTATTTCGTATAAGCATAAAAGTCCAACAAACTAGCCAATAAGCACGTAGATTTATCATAAATGCCATGACAACAGTAGGTTTTTCAAGAAATCAGCTAGAATAAACGAAGCAAACAAAATCAAAAAAGTAATTTACTGCATAAAAAAAGAAAAAAATATCTTATATTCGCCACCCGGGGTGACGTGGCGTCCCTGTGCCTCTTCTATAAATACATTCACGGCTTCTGCTCCGATGAACTTAGATCATAGGTGCCCCCTAGGTATGGATTTGCACGAGATACTAGATTAGCAACAAGGTCCCACTCTTTTACAGTGAAACCGATAAAATGTAACCACCATTTCTACTCCAACAGCTTCTTTTCTTGCACTTCCCGCCTGTGGAATTCCCTTCCACATATTTGCTTCCCCGACAGCTACAATCTCCAGGAGTTTACAAATAAGGTCAATAGACACCTCCTAACACACTAACTCGCACCTATTTTCTTAAACACTCTTCCTATGTACATCCTTACCCGTCTATCACCCTTCTTCTGATATTTCCTATATCTAATCACTCTCTCATCACATTCCTCTATGTAACCACCTGCGCAATAGTAGCAGTGGAATGCCTTGCTTAGGGTGAAATGATTAAAAAAAATTCATATATACGATAGAAAGTCGAAAATTATACGCACCCACTACACAGATAGAATGTAGGTTGTGGTGCAGTGGATATTAGCTGGGAATAAGAAATTAGAGAACCGAGTTCGAATTCCAGTTAAATTCCTGGCTTTCACTTATTCGTAAATGCACCTGGTAAAGGTATTCATCCAACTTGTTCTTCTAGCTACCTAACAAAAACGTTTGGTTCTATATCTTTGTTAACAGTTTGTTGCAGGTAAATTAATGCGTTTCCTTGATGTTGAAGAAATACCATTTTATATTTTTTTCTTTTTCTTTAATTCTCTTTCGTTTGTCTTTTTAGATGTAGGTTACAAGCGCTCATTTATGACGGTGTTATCGTGTATTCTTCCAATTTGTACCTTTGTCTTTCAAAATAGAGTTTCAATTTGAGTTCCAAATGTAATTATTTTTCTTTTTACTAAAACGTGGTTTGTAAAAAAGGGTTGAAAGTGCACTCGTAGGCTGGATTGGATGTGAAATATTTAAGTTTGATTATATGTTGAAGGGTTAAGCTATAACTTCTATGATACAGGGTGCCACATCAGCTTCTTTATGTAGTTACTTTTTAGGGGATGCAATAATACTCAACGTAGTCTTAATTATTCAAATTTCATTTTGTCTACTGTATTTTCATATATATATATATATATATATATATATATATATATATATACATTCGACACTACAATATACTCCCGCTCCAGCATGAAACCTGTCGTGGCGGACAGACATAATCTCGCTGCTGACCTTGAGCGGGATCTACACTCTGTGGTGAACTGGGGCAAGAAGTGGCTTGTCAACTTCAATTCATCTAAGACCAAGCTGTTTTCTGTCAACCATTACAGGCAACCTCTCCTGCCTCCCATAAGCATGGACCAAGTGATTCTCCCTGAAAGTAATACACTACGCCTCCTCGGACTTACCCTGTCCTCAGACCTTAAATGGAACCACTATGTTGAATCCATAGCAAAATCGACTGCTAAGAAGGTTGGGTCACTATGTCGATCCAGGATGTTTTTTCCACCTGAATCCATCCTGCATATATACAAGTCAACCATCCGTCCGTACATGGAGTACTGCTGCCATTTATGGTCAGGTGCCCCTGCCGTTCTCCTCAGTGTTCTTGACACGCTCCGAAGGTGAGTCTGTAATGTGATAGGTACTGATCTGGCGACTCGACTGCAGCCACTTCCCCATCGTCAAAATGTGGCCTCCCTTTGTCTGTTCTATAAATATTTTCATGGCTTCTGCTCGGACGAGCTTAAGTCACTGATGTCTCCTCAAAAGGTGTTTACTAGTGCAACCAGACTGGCAACTGGGTCCCACCCATTCACAGTCAGGTTAGCCAAATGCAGACGACAATTCTACTCTTGCAGCTTCTTCTCTCGCACTTCCCGCCTGTGGAACTCGCTCCCGTATTCTTGCTTTCCTGACGGCTACAACCTCCAGATATTTAAATGCAAAGTCAATACTCATCTACTAACCACTGGACTCTAGCTCTCTCCCCACCCCTGTATAACCTTCCCTTTCTCTCCACCTATGTCGCTGTCATCGCACCTGCTTTCTATTGTTCCTTTCTAACAAGTTTGTACTCCTCACTCTTTTCTAATTAATCTTTTTACATTTATGTAACCCCCTGCACATCAGTGGCGTTTCCACCTTGCTCGGGATGAAATGATTAATATATATATATATATATATATATATATATATATATATATATATATATAGTATAATTACACTCTCACACCTTGGAAGAATGGTAGACCTTGAAAAGCACTAGCCACCCTGGCATGTACGCATCGCTCATTCACTAATCAGGTAGAGCACTCTGGCTATTGGGCGCATATAATCATATTATACATGCTAAAAAGTCTGCCTTCTGTTACCGTGCGCCCATGGTCCAGAGCTAGAATCGCCAACTGACACCACTTCAATCAAGTTTCAATCCTGGGTTAAAAGCAATTGAGTCTAACCGTACTGATGAGCTGTAATACAGCGAAACAGATATGTCTGCGGATGACTATATATATAAAGTATATATATATAGTGCAAAAATATTAGGACAAGAACTATTCTCTCTTTTATGAGTCATATTGACAGAAAATACCCAATTTAATTAAAGTATGTTTATGTATTTACTCAAAAAATCTATTAACAACAAAAAATACTTGTAACACAATAAATTTAATATTTAGTATAAGTGCCTTTTGCTTTGACCACGGCCTTCATTCTGTCACGCATTGACATCACAAGCTTCTTCAATGTATCTAATCGTATCTTCTACCAAGCAGCTTGTATTTGACTCTTGCGAAGTAACATTATATTTATCATTTCAAGAGGGAGTAATAAGAAAAAAAGTCAGTTATATCCAGGATAATGGAATAATGAGTAGTTTCAAAATAATTTGTTTAATAGAAAATAGGAAAAATTTAATATAAATTATTTTTAATACATTTCTTTTACACCTAGTTTCAAATAATCAATATTTATTAGCAATTTACTTGGCTTTTCAATCTGTATTTGATTTTTAGTGAGATTTTTAGGAATGCCACCCCTGTCCTAATCCTTTGGCACACTATCGGTAGTGTGCAAAAAGTGTTAGAACATGAGTGATTTTAAACTTTATTTTCATGCCTCGTAAATGATAAAATAGTTCTTGTCTTAATACTTTTGCACAGTACTCTGCACACACACACACACACACACACACACACACACACACACATATATATATATATATATATATGATATTTACCAAAATATTTCCAATTTGTACGTGCTACCATGCGTAGAACCTTTAGATCCTTGTTGCAATTCATTTTAAGTGTTTTAAGTGAAAAATAAATGCCAAATATTTATCACATTTTAAACAGTGTCAGAAAACAGTATCCATTTTAGTGTGTGCAGTGAATACGGTTTATTTTTCTCAATTTAGAGAAGTGTGTCCATTTCGTTTTTGTTTTTGAAAAGTCGAATCCATTCATAGTTGGTCATTGATGTTTTTTTCCATACCCTGTTGAATTCATGGTTTCATCTATAGCAAATAAAAAAACAAATATAATGATCTGTCAACTTCAGGATTCAGATATTTGATAATGTGAAAGGTAGTATACATCCTTGTGATATTTATCTTCCTTGCCTTTGGATTTCTGCTGCGATTGATTACGGACCTCAAATCTTTCACCCGATAGAAATATATTCATGCACCTTGGTATTTTGATTTTAACTCTAAATCATGTATGTCTTTTGTCATTTTGAAATTCCATGTGGAGTCATATGAATTTGCAATATCGAAAAATCAACCGTCATATGTTGATTTGAAGAACGACTTCCTTACAAATGTTTCTATACAAATATAATGATCAAAACTGAAACTAACTGCTTCGGAAATCACATTAACGGTCTGTTATTAAATTAGTGGAATCCAAAAAAACAAAAAAATGTAGTACAGCTCATTTCTTTTGATCTTGCAGACTTTTTTTTCATCGCAATTGATTAGTAATTTAGAGCATTTGAATTCTCTTTTCTGCTTTTCGGGTCAGAGTTGCTTCCAGATGATTGGGGAGGAGGCCGAAATATTATTGCCTGTTCCATATATCTGGGATGTTTTGCTTTACCCATACATTATTGAAGCCATTTTTATATATAGTTTAAATATATAGTTTGATAATTCCTTGAGAAATATTTAATAAATTTTAGCATATTAATTCATTAAGTTTTTATTTTGTAGGGGAAATTAGTTAGTTCTATTCTTCAGAATTGTCTGATTAAAAGTTTACAATCCTAGGCCCATCTGTTTGATTTTCTAGAATTTAAGACTGTTATTCTTGGAAGAGCGTCTTTTTCAAAGATTTATTTGTTTGCCATGTATTCTTGAGTGCTTCCTTTCGTATTGCTTTTGATAGGTGTCTTAACATCTTTTTCCAGATATTTTGCCATCGTATTCCAAATGTTTTTAGATTTTGCGCAAGAGTTGAGGTTACTTAAGTAGTCTTCTATTTTTCTAGGCTTTGTTTATTTTTCTACGAGATTTATCTTTTTGTATGTTGTATAAATTAAGTTTAGAAGTTGTGGGTTGTATTCTATATCTGCGTAGAGTTTATCTCATGCTTTTAATGGCTTCTTTACAATCTCCACTACACCAGTTTATATCTCCTCTCTTTGAAGCTGTGCTTCATGGTACGGATTTAATGCTATGTTAAAAATTTACATTGAGAAGTAGATAAATGCATCATTTGTGAAGCTGTTTTGTATGAATAGTTTATTACACTAGTTTCTAAATTTCATTCATTTTAGAATCTAATTTCTACGATGGGATTTTTATATACTAAATGTTGTATTCCCGCGAACAGTTTGGAAGTGAACGTTCCTACAAGAGTTTTTATTTGTAGTTCATGAAAACTGATGGGTTCGATAGCAATGGCTTGAAGGTTGAATCAGTAGAAAGTGCTGATAAAGATGAATAATTAGTTCTACTGATGATGATATTTTCTAGTATATTTTCCTCTTCGGTTTGTATTCTTTCATCTTAAAATAAAATTGTAAATGTTAAAATAACACATTAAATAAGTAAAATACATATTTGTTAGATTACATTGGTTATTTAGGATTTGGTTCTAGGTTCATTTTTTGAAGAACAGATATTTATTATTTGATATATTGCTGTTATGGAAGATATTGTTGGAAGATTGGTGCGGATGTATTTTGCTCTGGTCTACAGAGAGATCCAGTTTTAGAGTTTTATATGCACTTATATACTTCTTAACTTTTTAAAATTATAACTATGGTGTCTTTATTGCTTGGTACGGTATCTTCCAGCCAGGGTATAGTGAGACAAGTAACAGGGGTCTTTCGTGAATTTTTGGGTTTGGCAAATACACTTGACGACCTTATGGGCTATATTGGTTTCCTAGAATATTTTCAGCGGTTATTGGGAGCAAGATGTCTTTTAGATATACAGTAAATATATTTTTCTACTTTTGCTTGTCACCGATATTATAGTCTTATCTATTTCCCATTTTCCCAGTTTTTTTCTTTTGATTTTTTCGATATTTTTGCCCCGTCATTTTCAGAATGGTATACGTTGGAAGGATGTGCGTTGTGGTACAGTGGATACTGGCTTGGAACGAAAAATCGGGGAGCCGATTTCAAATTCAAGTTGAATTCCTTGCATTCACTTACTTGCAAATACCTTTGGGAAAAGTATTAATCCCTCTCTTTCCAACAGTTATGGGTTAAATAACAGGAGAGATTGGCTTCTATAGCCTTGGTCGGCAACCATTCTACCGCAGACAGTAATGACAACCTACTGCGGGGTAATCTTCTGCTTAGTCAGTCATGTTTCGAAAGAGACCTGTCGGCCAAGTGTGTATCATATATGGCACTTTACTGACTGATACGCTGGAATTTAGAACTGTGATCTTTATTTCGTCCCTTATTTGGTTATTTGTCAGTTTAATGCCCGGTAACAACAGAGGAAACAAAATTTTGAGAATGGACTGACATAAATATGGTATGTTACATGGAATAAAAACAATCAAGAGTAATGAACTAAAAAACGAGTTCGAAATTCTAAACTATATCTCTTTAAGAAGGCTGGAGTATACAACGGTCGAAACGTTGTGAATATGGCAATAAAGATGAAAACAACAGTTTGAACAAACTGAATACTCAAATAGACGCGGCTAATTATTTACACATGACCCAGTCGGTAAAAGCGGTGGTTGAATTCCGCGACTTGGTTTGTGAATTACATACCTGCCTAGAGCATAGGTGAAAAATTAAATTCGTGAGTTGAGTTAAAAAGAAGGCATTAGACATCCGTAAGCGGTATGGCACGTGAAAACTAGAACATTATGCAACAATGGACGAAATAAAGAGTTTGGTTTGAAATTCGAATCACCTGACGATAGCCTCATCAAACAAAAGTCGAAACCTCACGAATATAGTAACAGAGATGAGTAAAATAGTGTAGATAATTACAATACCTCATCTCAGAAATATAGACAGATACATAGTTAAATTAAATAACTGAACAGGATTTTCTCGCAATTGTATAAGAAAATCGCTGACAAGACACATAAAAGACTAAATTTTTGAATTTACATTAAAACCAACATGAATGTCCCTTTTATTATGAAGATCTTAACGTTAGATTAGTTTTCGATACATTAATATTACTTGCACGGGGCACTTTGATATATTTTTATTTTAATTTTTATTTTAATTAACTCAGATGAGGTACTTCCGTAAATCTCCGTATATTGTTAAGTCTTTTCCCCCAAGTATTTGCAATACATTTCCAGATGAATCGTTGAATTTCTCTAATCCTCAGACTTTTATTGCAATTTCAGATCGGATTATGGTTTTGTAATATTTCGGCCTTTGATTAATAAGAAGCGGAATTATTTTTATCTCTTTTACATTCTTTTACAACTGTTTTTGATTCTACAGAGACATTCTTTGCTAAAAATGATTTCACACATAGACTTTCAGCCCTCAAGATGATGTGGAATAGTGCAGAATTTACCTTCAAATTTAATATAATATACGGCTGATAACCTTCGCATGTCTTACGTTAGTCTCTAAAAAGATTATGTCCGATATAGCACCAAAGAATTATCAAATATTCGTAGATAAATAGTAATATATGTTACTTAAATGTTAGACTCGACTGAGTATTCAGTTTAGTGTACACAGGAATTTGCTGAATTTTTGAATAAATCATATAAAAGATTATTGTCTGATATTTTGTTTTATTGAGCCTTTGTACGATTATAAGTAAGAAATTTATATAAGCGTGCCAAAATATCATGGGTTGATAGTATCGAAAGTTGATGTTAGGTGGCACCAACGTATCGTGAGTTTTGAGAAATTTACTGTGTGAACATTGATGGGGGAGACTAGGCAGATGTGATATTACGTTCCAGAAAATTTAGCGATTTGTCGATTTACGTTGACATAAGTGCACTAGGAAGATACAGTGAATATCTTGCTCACAGTCAGGTTAAGCATTAAACACACCTTCCTCTGTTAATAGAGGATTGAAAATAATATTGAAGCGTAAAGGTAATAGAAATGGTAATGGCAATAATAACAGTTTCCTTATATGGAAACATTTGTCATTTGATTAATCGATCATATGCTAGTATTAAAATATATGAAATCTATCCCTTAAAACATTTTTTCTGGAATATAGGTTTCTCAAGGTCAGTATCTGTTATCGCTCTTTCAAGTTTGATAGCTAGATTTTTTAACCTTTTATTTAAAGTAACAGTGAATGTAAATATCTTGATTACGTCATTGCTCGGTATCACCACACACTCAAGGAGTGTGTAGTGATACTGAGCAAAAGCGATGGACCGGATATTTGAGTTTACACGACCAAAAAGCAATGACCAAAGCTCGTCACTGCGACGCCGGCTCCACGCAAATGTTCCGGTTGAAAAGTAAAAATTAATTAAATATTAAATTTCCAGTTCGCGAGCCTACGCGAATTTTATTTATCAACCAATGGGAAGCCCAGAACCAAATACAAGTGTGAAATACCAAGTGAGCTGTTGTGATCCGCAAAGAAGATATAAAATACGGATACAGAAAGCATCACCAGGCAGACCGACTCGAGGAGAAGTGAGTAATTAGTATCTCCCTTGACCGAAGTCAAGTGGCTTACTACGCTCGACTCCCTTACCTCTTTCCTTCTTCTCTGCCTCAAAAACTACTAAGGAGCGAATACATCAAAGACATTCCTTACTAACACACTCCCAAATTCCTAAGCATTAATTCTCTTTCAGCATTTTATTGCCATGAACATTTTAACCTCCGTTGGACCAACACTTCATGTATTACTTCAATTGTAAAAACATTAATTGATAAGTGTATATATAAAATGTTATCTTTCAACTCAATTTGCTTTTCTTGATTTATAACATTTCTTTATTACTTATAGTGGGCTATCTACAACAAGGCCCAATTCGTCAACCTGCAACAGTATACAACTACCCTTCACTAGAAGGGACTCCCACTACTAACAGAAAAAGATTAGATAAGCATCCCCTATAAGTTACAAGTGGTATCTGTTTTAGCTGTTGAACTTGCTCAAGTTATGTGGATTCTGTTATTTGGTGCAATTTTTTGCAATTCTGTAAATCCAGTGGACACTTTACGAAGAATCGTTGTTTTCACTAATACTCAAAGGTTTCGCTCGCTCAAAGTCATTTGAGGCATCGATCAGAGATATCAGTTATATACAGGGTATAGTTTAAATATTTCTGAAAGTGCTTGGTGCTACGCGTTATATCAGAATGAAAGTCTTGGTCCGATGACGCTGTTTAAGAACAGAGCTTGTTCATTTACCAGAGATTCAGGTTAAAACAGTAAGTGTCTGAGAATTATAATCACGTGATTTACCAACACTCATATTAAAGACAATTTCTAAGGTATATGGAACTACTCATAATGTCCGTGAGAAACGTTCCAGAGGAATACTGACATAGACGAGTCACACAATGAAGAAATGACACAAGTAACGTATTGTCAATGTTCAGGAAAATCTGGGCAGCAAGCGAGTGATGAGGTAGCGTTGTCAAAATCGTATTTTAAGCTGTTACTGAAAATGTACCAATCTATTAATAGATAATAATCTTACAAAAGATTCAAACTGTAAATTAGTGTTTTGCAAGTCGTACTTTGGGAAGAATTCGAGAAGAGGAAAATCCTGGAACAAATTTTGTCTGCAGTGATGCCGCAGCATTTAAATTAAATGGATCAATTAATCGTCACAAATGAAACTACTGGGAAGGTCAGTATTAATTTACTAAGATTTCTGCTGCTTAACATCAAAGGGATTAATTAGAGAATTGTTGTTTCGGTAATTTGACTGGATCCATTTATGTTTATATTATACTTGTTGCAACACTAATAAAATTGAGGACTTGGAGCAAGAGCAGTTACTTTTAAGCAAGATGGGAGCAACACCTCATTACGACTGTGATGTACCTGCTTACTTGTATGAAATTTAGGTAAGCAGTAGTACTAGACGTAAAGGTTCAGCAAAATGCCTCACCATTTACCAGACAACGCAACCCGAGCCTTTTTTATAAGGATACTTAAAAAATAAATATATAATGTAAAATCGAATAAAGCCAGGGCAACCATTAAATGGAAATTACAATTAATGTTGAAAGAAGTGATTCGTGTTGTTTGCAATTCCATTTTTTTTGCGTCATATCAGTTTATCAATTTAAAAATTAGCACCGTCATCAATTTTACAAAGACAAAAATCAATTTAAATCCTGACTGCAGATTCTAGTAAACGTAGAAATTATATTTATATAAATAAACATTGATTTTAAAAGTTTTCAAAATATGCGTAAATTTTTGGTCACTCTCTATTAGGAACTTTTGATCAAAAAAATGTGTAGACCGTGAGTATAATTCTGACAGGATAGGGATTCCATCTGGCACGTAATATGCCTATATTTATATTCCTGAGCGTACCAGGTAATACCTTTGATTAGATTTATTGACTGTTTATTTATTGACCGTTATTTATCTAATTAAATTACAAACGGATGAGCCTTGTGATGTTATAGATATTGGATCGGAATGAGAAATTGTAGAGCCAATTCCAGTTGTATCCTTTGCATTTACATATCTTGGGAAAATATTGCTTAAGATATGGGTTGAGTATCATTACAAATTGGATTATATAGCCTAGCAACCAGTCTACCGCAGAAACAAATATCAACTTACTGCAGGATATTATTATTAGTAATAATAGGATAATCATTAGTATTAGTATACTCCAGCCTTCTTAAAGTGATATAGGTTAGAATTTCGAACTTGTTTTTTAGTTCATTACTCTTGATTGTTTTTATTCCATGTAACATACCATATTTATGTCAGTCCATTCTCAAAATTTTGTTTCCTCTGTTGTTACCGGGCATTAAACTGACAAATAACCAAATAAGGGACGAAATAAAGATCTCAGTTCTAAATTCCAGCGTATCAGTCAGTAAAGTGCCATATATGATACACACTTGGCCGACAGGTCTCTTTCGAAACATGACTGACTAAGCAGAAGATTACCCCGCAGTAGGTTGTCATTACTGTCTGCGGTAGAATGGTTGCCGACCAAGGCTATAGAAGCCAATCTGTCCTGTTATTTAACCCATAACTGGTGGAAAGAGAGGGATTAATAATTTTCCCAAAGGTATTTGCACGTAAGTGAATGCAAGGAATTCAACTTGAATTTGAAATCGGCTCCCCGATTTTTCGTTCCAAGCCAGTATCCACTGTACCACAACGCACATCCTTCCAACGTATACCATTCTGAAAATGACGGGGCAAAAATATCGAAAAAATTAGTCAGTCATGGACCCAAAGCGTCAGGATCGACCATTCGGGTATAACGTATGGCACTGAACTGACTGACTTAGATGAAAACAGAAAATATAATTATGATCAATTTAAATCAGTAAATTTACTGAAGGAATCTCCATAGAATATCTTTCTTACCTAAATAAAAGTATTGGAAACCATTTTGAATAGGCATAGTTAAAAGACATAAAGTTAGTCGAGCCAATATCTTTCTCTTTGATTCTATATTTGCCTGACTCTAATGCTATCTCTCTGCATCAGTCGGTTAGTTTATCTTTAATTTTCGAAATGTTTTCCAAATATAATGTTAGTTGGCTATCATGAGATTTAGATGATGAAGCGTCGAACCAACAACGCAAACTTTTCGCATTTTTCTATCTTTTTTTCGGTGTTTTATGACAAATTAAATCTATCCTTTTCAGGAGATAACGTATTCAGGTCCGTAATCAAATTGTAAAAGCTATCAGTCAGTTGATTGCAGACACAACAGATGTACGCTTTCCTTACGATTAGGCTCACAAATAACAACGACTATTATCATACTGACGGAAATTAAAGAAAACGAACGTACATTCGTCACCATTTTCTTTGCAAGGAAATTGCGACAAAACGTAAACATCAAAAGAGTTAGAAATTTAAACAAAAGACTTGCGAGCAAAACAGATTAGATTCAGTGACATTGAAACATGGTCACAGTTTTCCAAACACAGTAATCCATTTTCAGAATGTTCGAATTGTCATCTAGTGAGTACTTTACCGAAGTGAAAGACAAAATGTTTTTGTATTATATACTTGTAAAAATTGATAAAAGTTGCTTGAGCAAGTATTACTTTCTTAGTACCATATATGCGAATTTTTGGTGTGTACAAGTTTATCAGTTGATGTCCCCATATTATTTTATTAACTCCGCTAGATAACACAATAGTTACCAAAATTAGCAAACGCAGTTCGCAAATATGCAATGCGGTTCTATGACGTCACACCGCGTGATAGCCCGAATATACAACATAACCATGTATTCAAATGCAATGTAGCGTATTATGACCGGATTTAAAGGTGATTTTATTAAGTTTGGGTTGTTTGGATTTAATGTACAGGGCATCCAATATCTATAGGTTCTTTTTACCGTGTGTATGAGTAAGGATTATTGCCTAGCGGGTTTTATGTCAACACAAAATAAAATCGTCGGTAATGGTGGATGTTACTGTATTACCATGTTAATAACCTCTTTGAAGATGACTCATGTGGGCCGAAAGCTTAGAACCAAATTAATAAAAAGTATCCAAATGTCTGAGAATTTCTGTTTATTTTCAACTGAAATTAAAGCCAAAATACGATGTTTAGAACGGCTCATGATTAAACATAATAGACATTCACTGTCTCTTATATTTAACAGTAAATGTTTAGAATATATATATATATATATATATATATATATATATATATATATATATATATATATTACAGAAATTAACGAAGATTAATGAAATGCTATTTAAACAACCGACAATTGAAAATGATTTGTTTGAAAATTATTTTTCATCGATATTCGTATTTAAGTATGTATTCTGTTTATAATTATATATTTTATATATTTATTTCTACCGGCCTGATTATTTACGATAACTTTTTGTTACGTTCGTGGTCGAGAGGTATAAGATGCTCCAGATCAATTGGCGGCTTCCTCTATGTGGATAGAGGGCGCAGGTTCGAATCCTGCCGAATGACACATATGTTCGTCACAAAGATTTATCGTAAATAATCAGGCCGGTAGATATACTGCTTGATTATAAACAGAATATCTACCTAAATACGAGTATCTATCAAAAATAATGTTCAAACAAATCATTTCATATATATATATATATATATATATATATATATATAAATTATTCCTTAATTTAATTTGTATCTTAATTTTAACAATTATTTATTTATTTTTTCCAATTTATTTTATTAGCACTCATGAATTAATATCTAAGTCTTGTGTTTTTAAATATCCTTCAATCTGCGCTTTTTGAATAAATCCTATGTCTGTGTATGTGATTTCACCATTTAAAAAGTGGCAAATGATTTTATTTTATACAATGTTATTAACAAATGTATCTATCTACAATTCATTTCCGGCCAAAGTTTGAAATTGCTATTTCTTTGCAGCTCTTGTTGTCTACCCATCATTCCCTTTCCTCTGTATTTTCTCACTTTCTTCCCCCTCGGTGCATCTTTACACTTTTTCCTCTTTGTTAAGCCAAGACCTCGTGTAACCAATATTTGTATATGCTTACACTTAACTTCCTACAAAATTTTGGGGTCTATTTTTCCTTGAGCTGTTTTTCATTTTTTGTTCTTTATTTTTATTTCCTTTGTGTCCTCTTTTCTCTTTGTTGGATTTCTCTATTTGTTTTTTCATCTTTCCTATCCTCTTTAGCTCGTAATAAAAATGCCAATAAAAGAATGTGAATCTTCATCAATTCTCTTTTCAAAAATACGTTTTCTAACGTCATTACTAACCCCTGATGAGACATTGTTCTTTCAATGTCGAAATAAAATGTACACTACAATCTACTACATGTTCTATAGTAATATATATATATATATATATATATATATATATATATATATATATATATATAATAAAAATGTTGAATGAACATTTCAACATGAAATGATTATCTAAAAGTTAAAATCTAAAATTAGACATGATTTACTTCTGAAAATTTTTGTGACGTAAATTTCTCAAATCTTAACCGTCATTTTTATTTTAATTTTAATTTTTTAATTTTTTTAAATTTTTTATTCTCTCTGTTTATTCTTAATTTATTTCCATTTTGAAATATTACCGTTGCTGAGGAGATGTGAAATATCTATTAGGGATTTCATGTTGAAATGTTCATTCAACATTTTTGAATACTGAAAATTTATTTTATTTTATATTAGCTCTGTAATTTTAATTACATTGAGCTCTCCTCCTGTATCATTTTTTAATATTAAAATTTTTATATTAATGAGGATCAGGTTTTTGGGATTTACCTTCCTACTTTTCCTTTTGGATTAAAGAATTTTAATAACATATATATATATATATATATATATATACTTCAGAATATGTACAAACTACAATCTAGTACAAAACTACATTTTGTTTCGACATTGAAAGAACAATGTTTAATCAGGTATTAAATAATGATGGTAATTAACGTTATTTTTTAAAAGAAAATTAAAAGAAAACTAACTTCCTTTTATTTTTGGAAAACTTTTTGTCTGAGGTAAGAGGATATTTTCTCAATTTTTTCTCTTTGTTAAGCACAGACATCGTGTCACCGTTATCTGTATCTGTCTATAATTTACTTACTGCCTAAATTTAAAATTTCTCTCTCTTAGCCGTTTTCATTGTTTCTTTCCCTTCGGTTATTTCCTTATTTTCCTCTTTGCTTTTTGTTTCCTCTGTGTCTTTAATTTTCTTTTTTCTTTCCTATTTCTTGATTTCTCTTTTTGCTTTATCATCTTTTCTACCCTTTGTTTTTTTTTATTTCATCCTACCTCTTACAATAGGATTTCCAAAAATAAAAGAAGTGTTTTTTTTTCTTTTAATATCATCATTATTACCTACCTGAGGAGATATTGTTCAGTCAATGTCGAAACAAAATGTAAAATTGTGTAGTAGATTGAAAATTGTGTGTTGATGCATGTTTTATTAACAAATATAGACACGTTTTTTCTATTTACTTTAAGTAAATCTTTTTCATATCGTCTGATATGCTTAAAATCATTATCGTTGAAAAATCATAATATTGATAAATGCTTTTTATTTAATCCTTTCTGAGCTTTCGGGTTACTTCAGACATTATCAAAGATGACAATTGTGTTGGTTGAAATAAGTAGTATGGTAGATTGGCGAACACGCATGTGCCTGTTCGCCAGTCTTCAATACAAACAAAATAAACGTGGGAAAATCTTCTGCCCAGTCGGTCATGTCTCTTTCGAGACTGGATCGCCTAATCATGTATAGCGTATGGCGCTTAACTCACTGACAGATGTAGTTAGTAAATAGATAAGTAAATATACGCACGCACATGCACAGACAAACACATGAGCTTGAACCCACTTGCACACATCCACAGATACATGCATTGATCAATCAAAATAGTAAATTATAAATATCTTTGCTTCTCAAATTTATCCCTACAAACCAAGAAATATCGGAAAATCTAAGGTATCTATATTTCATAAGTTTTATGTTTGTATATACATACATATATGTTTGATATTTTATATATACGCATATATTTTATCGTTTAAAGTTTATTTACGCTTCACATTGAATTGGAAGATTTTACTCCATATAACAAATAGTTAACATTCATTAACCAGATTTATTCAACTTATACAGTGAGACACTTCTGAGAGAATTAAAAGTCCCATCAATATTCATTATTGGCGGAGACAATCTTAACAAATTAAGCTATGCGTATGACACAGTGTTCATAGCAGACGCAGACTCAAAATGATTCTTACAGAAGGTAGTAAAGAAAAATGATAAAAATAGTAATTCCTGGTAATTTATATTTATATTGCATTGGTCCTGTGCAAAAAAAAAAAAAAATGGTTTCAACTTTTAGACACGTAACCCCTGATTGCTTCTGAGGTTTCCTTATCTAAATCATTTGTTGCATGTGCAGGAATGAGCTTATTCTGACATCGTTCTTTTTTTTTAATCGTATCACCCCGAGGAAGGCGGTAATGCCACTGATGTGCAGGGGGCTACATAAGAATAAAAGATTAAGTAGAAGAGAGTGAAGAGGAAGAAGAACCAGTTAGAAAGGAGTAAGAGAAGGATGGGAATACAGGTGTGATGACAGTTGCAAAGGTGGAGAGAAAGGAAAGGATATTCGGAGTGGTGAAAGAACTACAGTCAAGTAGTTAATAGATGAGTTCTGCATTTGCTTTTGATTTCTAATTTGTAAAAAATTTAACGCTGCAATAGTTATATTATGGCTTATTTGCAATTCTTCACCAATATAAATTTCTTTTTTTGAATTTTTGGTTTCCTTTATTACAGAGGTCAATTTTTGAGGGTTTTTTTTACCGTTTAATTAAACTAATTCTCTGTCTTCTTTGAACCCTGGAACATAGACGATAAACATCACCCTTAGGATGATACATGCGTTGACATGTGTTGACATCCATTTATTTAATATCAGTTATGGTCAAATTAAAGACGGCAAAATTGTATTGCATCACATATACAGCTATAGTGCTCATGGATGATATTCTGTTTGAATTCTGTGAATTCAACTGGTATTTAACCCCAGGCAAATATCTGTACTATTACTTTTTTCTCCCGTCTTCATTTGAATATGCTGTAGACCATCACTTTCGCTCAATTTTGTTTATTTATAAGTATTTATATAATTCTTTTGCCCTCATCTTTGTGACAAAATCTAGATCACTTGTGAGTGTTTCTGTAATTCTCCCTTTCTTTAATGTCTCTTTTGCATATTTACCTAATCCGAAATCTATACCGATGTCATCAATGAAATGTTTAAAAGTCTTCAACTCCATGTCGTCATTGGCAAACAGTTTTATATCATTTATATAAAATAGAAGCTTGTTTTAGCGTGAAAAATAAGTAAAATTTGTAAAAACTGATGTAGTCGATTTATTTGTTGTGGACAGGAAAAATATTGTCAGATAAGTTTTTGAATACTTTGTTTTACTTACTTTCGGTTAGAAGATACGTAATATTTTTCAGTGATCCCTGATGGAATTTCGATGCGGTTATTAATTATTATTGGTATAATTTTTTCAGGATTATTATGGGTTAATGATAATGGTAGAACTAAATGTTAGGTTCCTTGTCATTTCCTGGGCATGTTCATTTTGGCGTACCTACGCTAACATTATTTTACTTAACCCTCTAGGGCCATTCGTATCATATTTGATACAGTATTTCCCTATAAGGAAACATTTGGTATTTCCCTATGAGGAAACATTTGATATTCATTGACTGAGCAGTCAGTACTGCTTTCATTTGAAATTTATAAAACATTTCTCTTAAAAAATTTTTCAGGAAAATATTTCTTTCAAGGCTTGTTTTCATACTGTATCAAATATGATACGAATGGCCCTAGAGGGTTAATATAATATGATTAAGGCTTCTACTTGTCATAAAGTGGGGGATCAGTTCTATATTGTTATGAAGTAATAAACAGATCCCCCACTAATTACTACTTAACCCTCTAGGGCCATTCGTATCATATTTGATACAGTATTTCCCTATAAGGAAACATTTGGTATTTCCCTATAAGGAAACATTTGGTATTTATTGACTGAGCAGTCAGTACTGCTTTCATTTGAAATTTATAAAATATTTCTCTTAAAAATTTTTTCAGGAAAATATTTCTTTCAAGGCTTGTTTTCATACTGTATCAAATATGATACGAATGGCTCTAGAGGGTTAATAATATAATATGATTAAGGCTTCTACTTGTCATAAAGTGGGGGATCACTTCTATATTGTTATGAAGTAATAAACAGATCCCCCACTAATTACTACTTAACCCTCTAGGGCTATTCGTATCATATTTGATACAGTATTTCCGTATAAGGAAACATTTGGTATTTCCCTATAAGGAAACATTTGGTATTCATTAAGCAGTCAGTACTGCTTTCATTTGAAATTTATAAAATATTTCTCTTAAAAAATTTTTTCAGGAAATATTTCTTTCAAGGCTTGTTTTCATACTGTATCAAATATGATACGAATGGCCCTAGAGGGTTAAACTTTTCTATTCTTGCACAAGTTTATCCTTCATACTTTCTTGTTCTCATTTCATCCGCTCTGAATTGAGATTATATTCCTTTGGGTTCTTCTAAATATTCTCTCAAATGCTTTCCATTTTATCAAAAGATGGTGTCTTTTGGACATCTATAACTGCTTTTCCGATTTCTCTATAAAACTCATTGTCTGTTTTGAATATTTTATTTTGTATATAAAAAACTCCAACACGTTTCATATCTTTTTCGCTTGTGCCTTCAGTTACAATTTCTTGTTAAATATTTCCTTGACTGGTGACATTTCATTTACCGCTTTAATTTCATATTCCCGCTTTATCTTCTTTTTCTTCTTCCTTTTTTAGATTATGTTTTCTCTCTATGAAAGCAACTGACACTGTACTTGTCTTAACTAATGAAATATAGACTCTTTTGAAATAGATATTTTTTGCTGGATAATTTAAATTTAAATTTGAAAAATAAATGTTCGCGTATATTATCTCAAGTCAGCAGAAGCTGACATCTTTAGAATCCATGTGTAACTAAAGAAAGGAAAATATTTCAAAAAGATTTTCATGCATTATAGCTAAGCTATAATAAGTGACAGTATCCATATTTAAACATAGAATGATTTATGTTCCAGTAGCTACTAAAAAGAATAATTTAGTTCTTCGTACATATTCCGCCATTTCCCTAAGAAATGAAACATGAACTGTGATTTTACATTGTTCTTTGTACATTTTAATAAGTCATGCATATACTGCTGTCTTGTGAGGGTATGTAGGTCGGAAAATAATATTGTACCTGTCTTCTGGTGTGGACGACCAGACTGTATTTTTTAACCAGCGAAGAAGATTCTGGATTTCTCCAAAACGTTGTGTTTTAGAAAGTGTAGATGGTTAATGTGTCAAATTACTAGTCAGAACTCTGGTGAAACGAACTGATTAGGCTGGTTTAGACCTTGTGGTCATGGAATTCTGACAATGATGGATCATTATATGTTTTTGTAAGATAGATTTGGCAAAAATGAGTAAAGACACTCAGCCACAAAACTTGAAAACAAGTCAAAGATGACTCGCATAAAAATTCTTTAGTGAAGCAAACCAGCTCGTGGAAATGGAATTTTAGTCAACCCATCGATATGCGTGTCCACAATTCCTTTTTCCCTAAAACCGATGCTACAACTATTGTCTGACATACGACATGAGAAGAAGAAAATTATTGATAGAGTTTATATGAGGTAGCGTACTGAAGAACTGATACCGGAAACAAAACTAAACGTAACACTGTCTCTGGAGGAGGTGTCCGGTAAATTAATGAGGTGGTCTTGTAATTTATTTTAAATCTTTATTATCTATGTTCTCTAGCAAATACCCTTTTTTCTCAACAATGATCTACACTGTTGTTACATATATATATATATATATATATATATATATATATATATATATATATATATATTCCATTTGTGAACGAGTTATGACGCGACCAAGGTTTCTACCATGAGTGGTGCCTTCAGGCGATTTGCAATAATTGATTTTACCGTTTACCGTTTTTTTTTGTTTATTTTTAAGAACGCTCACGTAACGGTGTTTTTTTTAATGCTCACGTGGCACGGAATTTTTGAACGCGCAATTTTTAAAATTATAAGGAATTATGGCATTTTCATCCCTGGTTGCATGAACATAAGAGATATTTTCTAGTATAGTTATACTTAGTCATAATATATAATTCGGTCGGGTTTCAATCCTGGGTAAAAAGCAATCGGGTGTCTAATCGTACTGATGATCTGTGATACAGAGAAACAGATCTGTCTGCAGATGACTATATATATATATATATATATATATATATATATATATATATATATTAGGAATTAATTGGATTATATTTGTTATGTTGTTGTGTAAATTTAATTGCAATACTTTGCAATCAAAGTACTCTCTAAACATTTTCGTTTCAGGTATTCTTTCTCCTTTGATCTCCTTAATCGCAGATTAGAATTCATCAGTTCACTACGGTCATAATAATAAAAGCATGCCTTTATTATTCACAGTAAATTTAAGCCTCGACTCTAACAACATTTCACCATTTTTGGTAGATTTTAAAGGTGGGATATCTAATAGTAATAGTAATGGAAAAAAGAATCCGGATGAATTATCATTTAAAAAAATGAAATAAATAAAAAAGTCAATGAAAATATCCAGCATACATTGTAGAAGTCAAATAACTTACCTTTCAACATGGTGGTCTTCTTTTGTCTCCCTGTAGGAAGGTGAACATTCAAGATTGTGAGACTCACCTTCCTGATGTGTCCAACTAGTGTCCAGTTGGCAGACAAAAATAAACAGAGTCGTAACTGAATACATGTCCTTATATTGCCCAAAGACAAATGGTGGATATTCTGCTCAATATTTATGGTGATCAATGTACACACTGAAATTATCAGCCAATAACTGCTTACAGAATAGACTTGCCTGTAGCAGAATGGAATCTCCCAGGTTATTATTTAAACCACCTACCAATTTGCCCCGGTAATTTTTTGTCAGTTCGACTCAACTTCTAGTCCAGTTGATTACTGGCTGGTTGTGCTGTAAGATTCCTACATCCATCAGTCGTGTGAATACATAGCCATATCATTGAAACAAAACGAATTTAGTCTGGCAAAATTCCAATGGACGAAACGCATCATACGAAAACTTTTTTCCATTATGACATAGATTTTCTTTGCTAATGGGTGTTTATTTTTTTTTTGTGTGTGGACTGAAACGTATAGTAAGATCATTTCTACACTGTATCTGAGTGAAAAATAACACAATGATAAAATTCACTCTGCCAGAAATTTGAAAGCGGCATGTTGTATTGTGTAGTATTCGCGTCTGAAGCTACGATATGAAAATTTCAGAGTGTTTAGATCTCAGGACATTGCCGAGGATGAGTAAAGAGTTAGATGATTCTGATAGTGGTTACGAATGTGTTTGGAGTGAAGATTAGTGATGGTGACGGTATTCATCCGGTTATCTTTTCACCGGGCCTCAAAATCAACACTGAGGACTACATCGAATACCTTTAGGAGGTAGTGCTTTCAAGTGGGTGGCGACCGGAAGACCCTCTATCTGAAAACAGGACTCTGCACCATGCCACGCAAGTAGAAGAACACAGTCACAGCTGTCAGACGGCCACATTAACCCTTATATCTGGCGGTCTTTCTCTCCAGACTACACTCTCTTGATTATTGGGCGTGGGGTGCAACCGAGCATGAGAACAAGAAAACTACTTGTAATAACAAAACCAAACTGAAAGCAAGGATTATGGCTGCATTCACGACCATAAGCAAGGAGACAGCACAGAAGAGATGCAAGAGATTCCGAAGTCGTCTGGAGGTCGTGGCTAAAGCAAACTGATTTTATTGATTAAATTTACACTTCAGTATTTGAACCAACTTATTTTATGATTTCATTAAATATACGTTAAAATGACATATTATTTTAACTTTGGCGTAATTTAGATAAAAAATTATGCATCACACTCTGTATACATATATGCATTAAAATGCCGTTTTACCAGTAAATCTCAAGCAAGTTTTTTTTCATAAAGCGGTCCATATCGAGACAGGGACAGAGCCTTAATAGAGTTAATATGGAGAAGCTTGCTAATTTACTGAGCAAAAACAAATCGTGAAGCCACCACAATAATGCCTTCAAAAAACTTCTTATTTGGCGTAACTTTGCTCAGTTAAGTGACACACTACATCATATTACTTCCAATTATATTTATTCGTATATACTCAATAGCTTTGTTATATTACATCGAGTACAATTCTATTAACACCAACCGCTCAATGTATATTATTGTATTAATATATTTATGTGTGTGTGTGTCTCTCTCTCTCTGTGAATGTATATATATATATATATATATATATGTGTGTGTGTGTGTGTGTGTGTGTGTGTGCGTGTGTGTGTGTATATATAACTATAAATTAATCTTTGAACATGTCTTGAAAAACCCACCGAGTATAAACGCGGAGGGGGAAAAATGGAAACAAAAAGAAGAAACGAACTGAGCACTTGAACATTAGTCAAAGTACTAGTCGACAGAAAAAAAACCCGAGACGAGGAATCTAACACGTAAAGCGCTCAATACAATAGCAGAGCAAATAAATAAGTAAGCAGCTAACCTAGAGCCAACGGACCGACCAAGGTTTCACCAAATGGATCATCATAGCAAATTGGCCTTTGGTGAAACCTTGGTAGGTCCGTTGGCTCTAGGTTAACTGCTTACTCATATATATATATATATATATATATATATATATATATATATATATATATATATAATTATTATCTCTTCAATGATTTCCTTTGATTTTCAGTCAACCTATTGAACGTAAGGAGACATGTCCGATTTTCTTTTTTTCATAATTATTTTTTTAAGTTTTGAAAAACTAACGATATTCTTTCTTTTGATTTTAAATACTTTTTAAAATAAAAGAAAAGTTAATAAACTCTATGACGAACTAAAGCCAGGACAAGACACGAAAAGCAACATTCGAAAAAAAAGTAAAGCACGAAAGATTTTGTTAAAGTTGGATATAATTTACCAAAGATGTAAATTAGCATTGAAGTTGAAGCATTTAAAGCTTCACTAATCAACGTGACACTTATACTTAACACACGTAACGCTTGATTACGAGACGTCTAGTATTTTACTGCGGTCACGTGACAAAGTCATAAACGTTTGGTTAGATCGTAAGAGGACGATTTCATTTGAAGAAATGTGTTAATGGAATGAAAGACCTTGTCTGGTTTTAGATTGAATTAGTTGATCCCGTTGAGTGATAAATGCCTACATCAAAGTATTGAACTGTGCATGGGATTAGGTGTTCGATAGACAGAGATTTGTTCTTTTTGATCAACCAGACCCGTATGTGTCAGATTCTTGGTTACGTCTCAGTGAATTCCTATTGAACGTAAGGAGACATGTTCGATTTTCATAAGATTACTCAGTACACATACACGCATACGCGGGAAAACCCATGTACACTTTAATGTAGAGATACGCTCAGCAAGAGACAAAAAAGCAATATTAATGTATTTAAAATTCACCTCATTGGCACATTTGTCAGGAATATGTAGCGTAAATATACCGGAAATGTATGCGTATAAATGTAGAGATATGTAGGAAATAATTTCATGACAAGTTTAATTAAAATAAAGTTATATTTATTATATTTTTCCATAGGGCACAAAATGAGGAAAGAAGGCTTAAAAAAGTTGACTCTCGCATGACATACTAGAGGTAAGAGGGATAGAAAACGACAGAGTATAAACTTTATAAGTAGCTTGTATAAACCGATAGCAGAACAGGGTTTAGGAGAGATATCACAAAAAGAAAACTTTGGAGAGCCATTATCTTCATTTCATGAAGGAAGATGGCATATCGATATCGAATTTGTTGTATCTGAAATTCTATTATTATTATTATTATTATTATCATATTCTTGTCTGGGATAAGTATATTTGTTTTTATGTGTTATGTTTAATCCCAGCTTCATTTTGTAATAGGCTTAAGGCCGCATCACGTTGCAATATCAGTTCCTGTACAATTAGTGAAGTTAAACAACGTCAAGCTTGAACACTGTCTACATGGATGACCGCTTGGGAATACCAGCTGCTGTAGTCCTGGAAGTGCGGGCAGGTGGTGTAGTGGCTTAGAGAGACGAGTTCCACTTCCCGTCAGATTCGTTATATACTCCTGTGCAGAAATAAACTTGGGGAAAGTATGAATCAATCCCTTCTTCCCGGACTATGTTTTTTTACGATGATTTGTGTGCGTTGTGGTGTATTAGATATCGGCTCGGAACGAGAAATCGGGGAGCCTAGTTCGAATTCCAGTTACGCGCAAATACCCTTGGGAAAGGTATTAATCCGTCTATTCCTTCCAGTTAGGGGTTAAATAACAGGAGAGGTTGGGTTCTATAGCCTTGTCTGGCAACCAGTCTACCGCAGAAAGCAATGGCAACGTACTGCGGGATAATCTTCTTCCCAGTCAGTCATGTCTCTTTCGAGACATGATCGCCCAAGCGTGTTTCACGTATGGCACTTAACTGACTGATTGTATCACCAAACCCCTTCACAGAATTCTTACAAGGTACAGATATTTTCTAAATTTAAATAACCTCGAACGTGTTGAAAATCTTTAGAAACGGATAAATTAATCATTTTTTTATCAAACTGGTATATAGAGAATAGTGGATGAGTGCGTATTCTCTATGATTTCCAAGGACAAAATAAATCAAGAAATATTATTAATAAGGGGTTTGCGTTTTTTCTTGCCGAACGTTCAAGTCCCTTCGAGATAATATCAATATGAATGATAGAAAAAAGTGCCTTTTTTTCTTTTGTAGATAATTTATTACTATTATATACACTTTCATACCATTTACAATATGCATTAGTTTGTGGAGATATAGCAAGTTTGACCCTGGGAGCAGACTTTAGCATTTAAACATGATAAATATGTAAAATGATTAAAAAAAATTTAAATTGAAGTTTTCAGGCAAATGTATGCATGCTTGGCTGTGTATATTTGAAACATAAAAAATAAAATTCATGAACACACAGGCAAGTTGATATAATCTTACCCTTTGTAAAAACTGAAATGTTCATTCAGCCAACAATAAATATAACGTTTAATATATATATATATATAGTCATCGCAGACAGATCTGTTTCGCTGTATCACAGCTCATCAGTACGATTAGACAGCCGATTGCTTTTTACCCAGGATTGGCACAAAACCGAATTGGTGTGAGTCGGCGATACTTCCTCTGAGCTACAGGCAGACATTTTAGCGTGTATATTATCATTATACACGCTTAATAGCTGATAGTGTTCTAATTCATTGCTGAATGAACGATGCGTAGATGCCAGAGTAGCTAATGTTTTTCAAAGTCTACCATTCTTCTAGAGTGCTCAAATATATATATATATATATTAGAAGTTGTACAAACTAATGTGTTGACAGTCGACTATTTGTAGTGATTTACCTTATTAAGAGTGCTCGATACTATATTATATATTGTAATATTTTATTATAGGTATATAACAAAGACATTTAGTTTACTGAAAACAGAAGAGCCGTTGTGATATAGTAATATCTTATTAGCATCTCGTTAGGCAGTGAAGTATTTTTTACTGTTAGGAATTATTACATATAGAAGCTTAGATAAAAACACAAGTTTTTACCAAATCCAGAAAATTAAGGTGGTGTGATTTTTTAGATGTTTATCTCAGCTAACCAATAGAAAATCAGGTCATGATAGGAGAAATTTGATAGTAAGGGTAAAGGAAGATAGACTTAAAATGCCGTAAGACCCAGACTTTTTTCATGTCAGTGATGAAATGAATTGTGATACATAAACTGCGATATTGCAAATCTGAAAAATTATCGCGTGCCATTGTGAAACGGTTACTGGATTTTCTTTAATTATTATTTTACTTAGAGTAGTGGACAAGAGACAAAGACTGGAAAGTTTCTTTTTAAAAAACATAGACTGCACGTCAAACATGTGTATACGACTGAGTGGGTGATCTATCCGTTAAGCTGCAAAACATTTAATAATCAATAGTTGGGAGAATTAATCAACATATGCTAGGTGATAGATTATAGATGTCTAGTTATATCATATTAATAAATAACTATCTATTAACTATATTTAAAAAATTAACTCTAATTTCAAAAGTAAATTTTAACTATATTCACAATTATAACCATTTTTTATTTTATTTTTATTTAATCATACCACCCCGAGCAAGGCGGCAACGCCACTGATGTGCAGGAGGCTACATAAGATTAAAAGCACTAGATAGAACAGAGTGAAGAGAAGGAAAAACCATTTAGAAAGGAGCAAAAGAAGGGAGGGAAAACAGGTGTGATGATAGTTGCAACGTGGAGAGAAAAAGGAAAATATATACAGGGTGGTGAGGAAAGAACTAGGGTCAAGTGGTTAAGAGATGAGTATTGACCTTGCATTTTAATTCCTGGAGGTTGTAGACGTCAGGGAAGCAAAAATAAGAAAGCGTGTTCCACAGGCGGGAAGTGCGAGAGAAGAAGCTGAGGGGTAGAATTGCCGTCTGCATTTGGTTGATTTAACCATGAATGGGTGAGACCCAGTTGCTAGTCTGGTTGTACGAGTAAGCACCTGTTGCAGAGGCACCAGTGATTTAAGTTTGTTGGAGCAGAATCCATGAAAGTATTTATAGAACAGACAAAGGGAAGCCACATCCCGTGGGTTAGAAAGTGGCTGTAGTCGAGCCGCCAAGTCGGCACCTATCACATTACTGATTCTCCTTTAGAGCCTGTCAAGAACACCGAGGTGAACAACGGAGGCACCTGACCATATATGGCAGCAGTACTCTATGCAGGGATGAATGGTTGATTTGTGTATATGCAGGATAGTTTCAGGCGGGAAAAATATCCTAGCCCGACATAGTGACCCAACCTTACTAGCAGTGATTTGAAATTTGAACTTTTAATATATTTTAAACTTCAAAATTTCAACTATATATATATATATATATATATATATATATATATATATATATATATATGAATACATGACATAGCACACGCTAAAAGTTTGTCTCCTTCTACCGAGCGCCCATAGCTCAGGTAGTATCGCCGACTGACGCCAATTCCGTCGAGTTTCAATTCTGGGTAAAAAGCAATCGGATGTCAAATCCTACTGATGAGCTCTGATACAGCGAAACAGATCTGTCTGTGGATGACTATATATATATTAGATTATATATATTAGGAATTCATTGGATTAAATTTGTTGTGTTGGTGCGTAAATTTCACACACATATATATATATATGTGTTTCTGTTTGTGTGTGTGTGTGGGTGTGTGTATGTGTTTGTGTGTGTGTGTGTGTGTGCACATTTTCACATATATATTTACATCTGTAGAAAATCAACATATTAGCTCTTAAACTATACACACACTCTCCCACACGCACAAATAAAAACTATATACACACAAATACCCAAACTTATAAAAACTTACACGAAATATACAAACAAACCTGATACATACACACAAAAATAGCCATTCTAGCCAACCACTGATCCGTCATTTTCTGATACGATAGACAGTTGCTTACTGAGTTTTGATGATTTTATCGAAAAACGATGAATTTTGTATTTTTATGCTTGACCCCGATGTCCCTGATGTTAAGAAAATCTTGGGCCCTTTTCAAAGCGAGTAGGGTTTCTCTTAAACATCTTAAAATCACTTCACCCAAATGAATGTGATAAATCACTAAAAGGAAGAGGATGAGTAATAATTGAGTGAAATAAACTTAGATAACTATCCTGAGGATTTGTTTGCTTTGGCTTCAGTTGTTTAATATCAACACAGTTTGGTTCATTTAATGCAGAAACTTAATTCTTCTTAAGAGCTTTAGTAATATTTATACTTCAAAAATATATTTTTAATCGTTTCATCTCAAGCAAGGCGGTACTGCCACTGGTGCGAAGGGGGATATGTAAGAGAAGAACGAAACTTTAAGCAAGGGAAGAGCGAAGAGAAAGACAAACCAGTTACCTGGGGGTATCGGAGAAAGAGCAAGGGAAGGATGGAAATGCCAGTGTAAAGACAGTTGCGAGGGTTGAGTGAGGGAAGAAAAGATGTAGTAGGTGATGAGAGCAGGAGTGAAGTCAAGTGGACAAGAGATGTGAATTGACGTCGCATTTAAATTCTTGGAGATTGTAGCTGTCAGGGAAGCAAGTTTACGGAAGAGAGTTTCACAGGCGGGAAGTGCGAGAAAAGAAGCTGAGGAGTAGAAGTGTATACTGCTAGTATGTTTTTACAATAATGTACAACTGTTAATTTCTTAAATTTTTATTATCAAAATATATTACTGGTTTTCACAGGTAGGATAAAATGAATACATGCTTCGTAAAAATATATCTGACAAATATGTAAGTCTTTGAATCAATGACAGTGCAGCAGTTTGTGGTTATCAATAACAGAGGAGTAAAAACGTATTAATTTACATTGTCGTCATTGTATTTTCTCTGCGTTTATTGCCTTTTTTATGTGTTTTTTTTTAAATTAAAATGAAACCAGTATCATATAACTTTGATACAATTTTCGTAAAAATATTTGATCAATAATAGACATTTTTTAACTATTTTTAGCTCATCGCTATTATGTCAAGCAAACACTTAAAAAGCTACCATCTTTGCTGAAAATGTATTACTGGTATTTTTCCTCATGTATTTCTATATTTTTATGACTTTATCCAGGTTGTGGGTTCTCTATTTTCTCATAGCTGGGACCCTAAGATGTGCTACCGCCCTCGGCCAGGGTGGACCTGTACATAACTGCAATGAGGAGGAAGTTCAACGCTTCTCAAAACTTTCCGATCTAATGCCTTTGGCTTATTGTCAAACCCAGGACCGATCCTGAAGAACAAGGGTAATAAAAAGGACAATATTCAAGGAGATAGTAGGTAAAGATTGGCGTTGAATTTCAATTTTTGTAGACTGATTGGTGACAGGAAAGCAATACATTAGAACAGTGTTTCATAGAGGAGATTCAAAAGAGAATAAAAGATTTGAATAACACTTGCGATTACATTTAGCAGTTGCATCATTAAAATGTTGAAATCTAGCTGCTAGTCTCGGACTGGGATCAAATTTCTAAGGTCGATCTACCACTGTCATTAGAATATTTCTGAACTCTGGTTCCAGTTATGTTTCAGAAACTTACATTGAAGAAGACATTGCACCGTATTTGAAACAAATGAATGTTATCATAAATATCTTATTCGAAAATAAAGTATCTGTAAATTCTACTGTTGTGTAAATGTTAACAAGCTGAGCACCGATGGCATCATTTCTCAGCTCGGTGTCTATGATGATGATACAATTAACCCCTGTCTTAGTACTAAATCAGGGCTGTTTACTAAGATTAAACTGACATCCCATCTCAAAAACGACCTAAAAACTGTTGTTAAATTCTAAAAAATGTGGATTGCTAATTTTAGTGACTCCAAAACGGTTTTGCCTCTAAAACGAACGTCACAAAAACGAATTATCTGATAAAACTATTTTTGCCTTCTATCAGTATGGCTGATGCTAACCATAAAGAGAGTGACTCATTCCGCTTTCTGGGTCTAAAGTTTTTCATTGACATGAAGTGGAAAGAATACATTCAATTAATGTTAAATCTGCATCTACGATCAACGAAAGTTTGTTTACCTTGTCGAGATATATAACACTGGTAAACATCAAATTTGTTATTTGATGAAGAAAATCTTTCTAAACTAATTTTAGTCCGCAGAATACGAAAATTGCATCCAGTTTTTCTTATTGCATTAGGATATTTCTATGTACAATGCGTCATTTTGGCATTTTCTTCAAGTATGCCTGTTTTGAGTATCATTGAATCACTCATTTTGGAACAGAAAATGACAGAAAAATGACAGTCCTACAGCTACTTTTACTAGAATATCAAGAGTTTCGTTGAAGGACACACATTTTTATAAAAAACAATTGGCTGCCAAGCTAATTTTTATGTGTAAGAAACTGTACTAAGAATACTGAGGTTGAGATTTTGCCTTGAGAGCAAAACGTTCTCTCTGAACAATGTGTGCGTTAAATTTGTGTTAAATTAACCCCACGATTCATCTTCTAAATCTGCGTTAGATTGCCCCAAGTTTGCGAATAATTTGCTGTGTGAAGTTCTGAAATTATTTATTCGTGTTACAAGATACTTTATTTCTAAGAAATATGCATGATCTGAAAATATCTGTTAAATTATGTAAAACTTATTTCATTGCTCGGAATGTAAGCAAATAGCTAAAACGTAGATATTGATTTGTAATATGCCGCACTCAACTATGCTTTTCCGTACGGCTTGAGCACCCTGGTTTATTTACTTGTTTCATAGGTTTTGGTCAGCAATGATGATGTTAAGTTCCTTTATCAGCTTTAGGGGTCCATTACAGTTTCACACTTGTTAATTTTGAAATTATGCAATCTTCAATTAGACGACCTAAATCTTCTTAACTAAGATCCTTAGCTAAATATATGCCACTATTACATGTATTTCCCTGCGAGTCAATTTATTTTGCTATTCTGCTGCTTGCGTTTGTAATAAAATACACCGTAAGCAAATATTGACCGGTTACAAAAGGATAAAGTGGAAATGTATTTAGGTGGTTGTCTATTCTTTCATGATAGAAACTGAGAGAAGAATTTTTTAACTTCAGTTATTTCTTGTACATTTTCAGATAAAAGAAATCGAAACTGACTTCAAGAAAATACGTTTAGGATCCAAACGTTTTTTTGTAACAAAGTTCACTGTGAAAGAAAATCGAAGAACAATTGAAGACTTCTACATGAAAGCGTACTCTGCTTACTTCAAAGTTAAACTCGGCGATCAAAACAACTTGTGGGCATCACATGATATCTGTCTGTCTTGCAAAGCACATCTTCGTCAGTGGACCAATGTTGATCGAACTTCTCTAAGTTTCGGTATTCTAATAATCTGGCGTATATCACTCAATTACCACAAAGTTGGCTACTTTTGCTTAGTTCCCAATGTTCGAGGATTTCTGAAAAAGAACCGCTGGTCTATAAAATATCCTTCCCCCTGTCTGCTACTCGAACTGTGCCACGCGCAAATGATCTTCTCGTTCCCATATTAAATAAATTTATTGACTGTAGCGACGTAAGATCCTTAACACACTCCTGTCAATGACGATACTAGTCAACATGAAATCGATGAAAGTAATGATAGGTTTAGTGAGTTAAATTCAGAGTCAAAACAGTTCAACCAAGATGAACCGAGCGATTTGATCCGAGATTCAGATCTAGAACATAACTTGGCAGAATTGCTATCATCTCGACTGAGATGGAATAATCTTCTAGCAAGTGGTTCATTTGTGACCTTTTATAGAAACCGTGATGGCGAATTCACTTCATTTTTTTAACAAACGAAGGTCTTGTATATTGAAATAACGTGGAGAAAGTTCTTATCAAAATTGTTGTGGAACAATACGATTGCAATTCGTGACGACTTTTCATTGAAAGTTCCAACCAAGCTTAAAATGTGTTCTTTACAGTACAAACTTTTTTGTATTAATATCGATTATGCACTCTACAACCCTCAAGGAAAATCACAAGCCGATGAAACTGTTTTCAACGGTTCAGACATCCATTAGAAAATTTATTGTAGATAAAAACAAATGCATGGAATTCATTCGTAGTGGTTGGGAAAATCTTTTTGGCTAATTACAAATCCGACAACCACAAGGATCTTGGTGCAAATATGCTGGAACGCTTTCACAACATTGGTGCCAACACGATCATTAAAACTAATTTCATCATAGCCATCTAGAACGATTTTCCGAAAATTGTGGAGATGTTAACTATAAACAGGGTAGGTAATCCCACAAGGACAATGAAAATTAATGGAGGAGGGTTAATGGAGGAAAGTTGGAGGAGCATTAAGGCATCAGAATGATGGCAGACGACTGTTGCAAATTAAAATGGAACACTGCACATCAGTATTGCCGGCAGTCAAGAAAGAGAAATTTTCGCCTTAATTTGTTAAGTTAATTAAAAACGCACAAATTTCAAATACGAACAGTTTCTTTGTTACAATTTACTAAATAAAGTTTTTTTGCTTTATAGAAAACATTGTACAGAACAAAGTGCGACTTTTGTGTATCTTTGTATATTTTACCAAGAAATCAACTACCTTTTCTTTTGAAATGTGCTATTAAGAATAACCTAATGTGCTTGCATAACACCTAGAATTATTTTATCCATCGTGAAAGCAAAAGGAGACAGTTAATTTTGGGGACTATTCCGGTCGTTTTTTTTTTCTTAGATCTCAAGTCACAAATTAGGACAATATGGGCATATTTTGACAAATACCAAAATAGGAAAATATTCATTCACAGACAAAGATCCGGACGCAGAAGTGATGTTATATTCAGAATCACCATAACAAAACGTTGAAATTTTGACCTAAAATAATCCAATAACAAAGAAAAACATTTTTAGTAGACCAATTCAATTTTTCCTCTGCAAAATTTGTTTTACATTTTTATAATGTTATCATTCGTCATTGCACTGAATATTGTTACCATATCGGATCTGCTTTTCGTGCTATATATAAAGATATCTTTGATAAAATTAAAAAAGGAATCTTAAATGTTATTATATCCAAATCGGCATCTTGGTGTCAGTCAATTTTCGAACGTCATGACGAAGTTTCCTTATGTGTTGTTAATGAATACAATTACCCAAGAATTGCGGCAAAGTATCATAATTTATCAGCCAAAATGATTACATGCAACGGTTAAATCCATGCTAACCATTTCCTTTTCTTGCAGCCCTAGCTTGTGAAACGCTCTTGCGTTTTTTTTATTCTTCCAAAACTTTGATTTTGAAAATTTTGAATGCAATGTCACTAGTTATCGTACTCTTTTATTGCCCTCTATCCTTAATAGTACATATTTTTTCATATTCTCTAACACTCGATAATAGCTCGCGTCTTAGTGTTTTTATTACCTTGTTTTGGTTGCAATGATATGAAATATATCGGCAAAACGTTATAAATCACAGCCATTATTCTACTTGTATGTATCCTAATATATGACAAACACAGAAACAAACATATCCCAATGTTTGATCTCATAAAACCGTTCTGACCTACTTATTAAATTGCAGGTTCCATTAACTAATTTAGATTATTTTTTTAAATTTCCGTCAACAATTTATTGAATAGTTTAATTCTTTTCACCTCAAGAAAATTTTATTTACGTATCGAAAAACTTGTATTTGTTTACGAATTTTTCTTTTGCACATAATTCTGCCAGTTAGTTATTACAGACCAGACAATTGTGACAGAGTTGTTCGAAGATGGGAAAATGGAAATTTAGACAATTATTTTACGATATGAAAAGAACGAACAGAAGGGCGATCATATTTCTTTTTTTCACAAGAGAATATGATTTGCGAATACCGCGCTGTAAATGTTCTATAACGCAGGAAAGAGAACGAAATCTAAAGGGATTCGAAACTGCATTTATTCTCAGACACCGCCAACAAATGTCCTTAGCAAATTAAGATTTAGTGACAATCACATAAATCATGAAATACTTTCTAAAAAGAAGGGAAGAGACTCAAGGAACAAACACAAGATTTGTAATATCAGATTGAAGCAAAATATTTTCGTGCTCATGGACGTGTACTCCCGACGGTGGAGACCACCATTCGTTAATCAGCCAAGTAAATTGAAAATACATTTTTTAACGTCAGATTTTGAGACGGACTGCGCTAACTTAACCTGCGTCTCTCCAGAGATAAAAAAAATGTAAGTCGTGAAAATGTCTTTTCTTCTCCTGTATACTTGTGCACTGTAATGCAGAAGTTTCTTGAGGCTTGGATTCTAGAATCTATGGAAGTAATATGCAACTTCCGTAGCATGATTATCTGCGTCGGGAACATTCTGCTTTTCGAAGGTCATCGAGCGCACCTTGTACTGAAATAGCTGTTAGGATCAACAAAATATTTTAGTTATTTTTCTCTGTACATATGAGAATTTGGCGGTTAAGAATGAACGAACAAGGACGAGTGAAAAGGTCGGATTTGTTTATCATCGCAAAATACGTAATCCTTTCACAGTGTGTTTAAAAGACAATTTTTCTTCTTTGTTTTTATTGTTTGTAAAATCAATTTTCTCAGTGACAGAACACATACACACGTTAAGACATACACCTACACCCGCTTACAAACACATATATTAAGCCATTTTCTCGCGATATAGTATAAATTTCACACATTTATCTATTCCTAATACACACACACACACACACACACACACACACACACACACACACACACACACATATATATATATATATATGGAATAGATAAATGTGTGAAATTTATATATATATTCTATGTGCCGTGTTGCTTCAGAATATAGGTGAGTCTGTCCTTCCAGATCTTCCTAACCTAGAAGCTCATTACATGCTTTCTCCTGTTACCCCTATCAGACTCCGCCCTGTCATCCATTTGCTCAAGCCTCTCTCTTTCGCTCTATCTGAACTGTGCATATCGTATTTTCTAAGCCCTTTTTCCTCAATATATGTCCAGGAAACTTCCCCTGTTTTTCCTGATGTTAAATATTGGTTTCCTTTTCGTTTCTCTCCTCTCCAAAACCTCATCATTGCTCAAATACTCACATGTTCGGTCTATGGCATCCTCAGTATCATTCTGTTGAACCAGATATCTATTGCTTCAAGTTTTCCCTTTATGTTTGATGAGATTGTCAACCATTCACAGCCATATTGAGGAACATATATCACATAACAAACCAATAGTCTCTTCTTTGTTCGAAGCGAAATTTTAATGTCTCTCAATACTCTACTCAGTCTGTGGAATACATCCTTGGCTATGTTAGTCTACCTTCATATCTAAATGTCGCAATTTCCGTCCTCTCTTATAAAACTTCCCAGGTATTTTTCGTTCTTGCCTGATTTTGGGCTCCTGTTTTTACTGATGACCATGCATTTGATTTCTTGTATTTTATATGTAGTCTGTTCTTTACACTTTCTTCAGCTACCTTCTTTAGGAGGTATTGTAGTTTCCTTTCCGTGTCTGCTATCAGCACTGTATTATCAGCATATTTTATATTGTTCAGATTGTGGCCGCCTTTGACGAATCCTGGCATAATTCATCAGAACTGTATCGCTGTATAAGTTGAGTAGATCTAGTGAAAAGACAACCTTGTTTTACACCACTTTCTATCTTTGTATATCTGATAAATTCGTTTCTGGCCAGCATGCAGTTGGTTTGCTGCCAGTAGGGGTTTTTGATTTCTCTAACGTCTTTCCTGAATATGTCTAGGTTGTCAAGTACGTCTGTCAAGTCTTTGTAGCGTACTTTGTCTAATGCTTTTGCGGTAGCTATGAAACACAGCTACACGTTCTACTGCTTTTTATTGCCTTTTCTGATAGCATTCTAAACATAAATATTGCGTCCAATGTTGTAGTGTTCTTGACTGTTTTTGTTCTATCTCTGGCCTGATTCTGCTGCGTTCTCTTTAATTAGGATTCGAAAGATGAGTTTTGTTATGCGACTCATTAAACTTAATTTTTGGTGGAGTTCACATTCCTTTGCGCCTATTTTCTTAGGTAGTGCTATGAAAAATTAACTGTTTAGTTCTCTCGGTATATCACCATTGTTGTAGATATTATTTATTATTTCTGTAATTGTTTTCTACAGCGAAATCGTTTGAGGCTGTCAGCATCTTTATTACAATGCTGACTGGTCCAGTTGTTTTGTTTCTGTTCAGTTTGGCCAATGCAACTTCCAGTTCGGATTTTAATACGTCCAGTCTATCATTTTCTCTGGGTATCGTCGGGTGCTCTCTCTTGTCATGGAAGAAATCCCATATATTCTTCCCCTCACTGAAGTATTTCCTCTCATGTAACTGTTCTATCTATGGATTTTGTATATCCTGTTGAGGAGCATATATTTTGTCATGTTAGTTTCCGTATTCTTTATGCATGTCTTCTCTATTAATCGTGCTCAATCTCATTATTTTTGCACAATTGTTGTTGAGCGATTCTTCTTCAGACTTTTGGCATTCACTTTTTATTTCCTTATGTAGTTTTCTGTATTCCATTCCATGCTTTGACATTGTTTTCTGTCTTCTTTCATCAGGTCGAGAATCTCTTCAGTGATTCATTCATTTTTCCTTCTACGTCCGTTTTCCTTTGAGACAATGTTGTTTGCTGATGTTACTATATATAAGTAAAGAAAAGACTTAACTTGTCAGAACGAAGAAATTATTGTCTCGTAGTAAATCCTTTATAAATAATCCGATATTTATTTAGATTCTTTGGAATTCATTTTTATTTCTAAAACTGATGAAAATAAGTTGATAAAACATTCAATGTCTTTCCTACTTTTTTTTACAAACACACATGCGCAAACACATAGGTATGCACACAAACGCACATACATACATACATACATACATACATACATACATACATATTCCTCTGATCTATCTATCTATCTATCTATCTATCTATCTATCTATCTGATTATTTGGTTGGTTGTTTTGTTTTATGGCACATCAACCTCGGCGGGTCATTTATTGCCAACTAAATGTTATGTATTTATTTATGGTAATACCATTTTTTCTTTCAACAATTTATTGTTGTTTTTTTTTATATAAGTTTGTGTCTAGTAATACTTTTTCTTTCCGAGTATCAAGATTCATTAGGATTTGTTTTTAAGGGCAGGGTCCCCAAGTCCTACCCTGTTATTCAGCCCATAACTTGAGGGAAGGGACGGATTAATACCTTTCCCAAGGGTACCAGTGCTTAAGTGAATGCACGGTATTCAACTGCAGTTCGAACTCGGCTCACCGATTTCTCTTTCCAAGCCGATATCCACTGCACCACAACGCACATCCGTCACCAAACGCTTAGAGCACCTGGTATTCCCAAGCGGTCACCCATCTAAGTACTGAGCAGGCTGAACGTTGCTTAATTTCGGTGGTCGAGCGAGAACCGGTTTATTCAACGTGATATGGACGTAAGCCATATATATATGAATTATTTTCGGTGGCAAACTATACGAAACTACGCAGTGCTGCATAACCCAACCCTTTAGTTCCCTCTCAATTTCTTGTCTAAGTGCCGTAGATTTAGTCTGTTTTCTGCGATACAGTGAATACTTAAAGATTCCACATAAGTAATAGCCTAAAAACTACGAAAGGATAGTGTTTCATTTCCTGAAGTGTGTAGACAGTTTGGGGGCGGACTCTCTCTCTATATATATATATACACTACCGGGCATAATTATTTGGCCACCCCAGTTTTTAAAAGAAATTATCTATTTCATCCTATTTTTAAGTCAATAATTCTAAATGATAATAGAATGTTTTTTGTTATTATTACTTTGCAAAATTTTACAAGGCAAGGAAGCAAAGATGAACTCGTCCGAATCACTCTAAATTTTCTTCATTCTTTCATTGATGAAACTGCAATATAGGTAATTATTAAATATTTATAAGTTCATTTGATGCACATGTTATTATGGCTTATTAACAAAAGAACCATTCTATTTTCTGTTACAATTATTCACTTGTCAATAAATACTAAAAAATAGTATGGAATACACCATTTTTTAAACACTCGGGTTCCTAATAATTATGCCCGGTAGTGTATATATATATATATATATATATATATATATATATATATATATATATATGAAAATGGTTATATCCATATCACACTAATAGGAAAAGAAATTATTTAAAACTGGCATCTTTTTTGGTTGCTATCTTAAACATACATTTGTTGCTAGTATGCTACTAGAATAATAGTGAGGCAGAAGGGATAACAAGTAGTCTAAAATACATACAATTGACTGCATAATTCCTCTTATAACTATTGTCTAATTTTACACAGAGGCTAATACTTTTGAGAACGCCCACTCTTTCCAATTGCAGCAAGGCGTTTTTTAAGTAAAAGATTCCGCCTATATATTTGGGACATAATGTAAAAATAGTCATATTTTTCAGGAACAAAGTCACTGAACAAAACACCTAGCCATCTGACACCGAGACAATGCTTAATCTCACAATCCGGAAACAACATGCACACATGAGACAAGCATTTCTCAAACGGAATGATATATTAAACAGAACCTGTTCACCTTAATGTGTCACAAAACCACATTCAAATGTTTACAAAGAATCTTAGTCGAAACAACTATTTTTTAAACATGAAGTTTATAATACAGTTAGTTTTATAAATTCTATCAGGAAAATTTCTACGACTTAAAAAATATCGGACTTAACTTACGCCTTTTATCGGCCAATATATCAAATTTAATTATCTACAGAACTTAATAGTGAGACAATCAGTCTTTTAAAAATATATTTTCTTAATATATATTTTAGAAACTTTTATAGAGCTATTTAATAAAGTTATTGAAGAGGAGTGAACTTAATTATAAACTTAATTTCAAAACAATTTGTCTTTAAGAACCACTTATAAAGCAATTTATTTTTGATTTAGAAACATTTTGTGAAAAAAACTGGAAAACTTATGAAAGGAAGTTGGTGAAGGAACGGGACCTGGATTACATTCACTATAGCGTTATGCACAAGTGCCAAACTGGTGACATATTTCGCACCTAATTAGAATTGTTGCTTAATAATTAATTACTATTTAAATAATTGATTGATGCAATTGATTAATTAGTTTCCAAAGAGGCATTAGCTTTTGGCTCTTATCTTTGGCAAGCAATTTACAACATTTTTGCAAAAATAAAGACAGACGTTTCTTTTATCTTGTCGCGAGAAACTTTCTGCAGATTCAAGTCTTAAGCTACTTAATCACGGATTAATTTACAGTATTTCGCAATTCACTGATCTTTTTTCCTGTCCCACTTTGCTGGAAAAAAAGAAACATAATTTAATTAGTCTCCAAGTGTCAAGCTATTTTAATCGAAGAATTAGCTTCTAAATGTAAAATTAATTACTAACGACTCACAATCCTTTATCTTTGTTTGTTTCACAAAATTCTTTGTTTTTCCTCAAGGCTTCCTTCGTTTATTTGCTGTGAAGGTGCTGAAAACTGGTTTCTGAAAACTCGGCTAACAGAATAAATTTGTATCAGATTTACAAAAAAAGAACATAAAGAGACAAAAACAATTAGAAAACGAAAACATGTTTTTCCCGACAGTTTCGATTCTGGAGGTTTTTCAAAATAGAAATAACATTTTTAACAAGGTTTCACTTTTAATTTATTGTCGGAACAACGAACGAGCAACTGAAGATATCGATATGCAGTTAAAAACATAGTGTTTGCCAAGAATTCTTAGATAGTTGCCGATATTTTATGAGAATTTGTTGCCCCGATTTTAATTCGAATAACTAAAACATCTCTCTCGAAACCGATGAACCGTCACAGCGTTTTATGCAAAAGGTTTTCGAATAGCGTATCTCTGTAAAGAAAAAAAAGCAGAATACGCAATTGTGTTTTTCTTAATTTTAGATAATTATGATAACAGATAATTAATTAGATGATATCTTACTTTCTATTGAATATTTTGTCTTTCGAAAAAATAATATTATTGGCCTCTGATCCTCGATATATGTGTAACACACATTAAAATACCTTGTGCCTCATTTGGATCTTACTAGGTATGAGAATAAACCACATATGGCAGTAAGGCCTATGACTGGGTGGTTTTGAGGAGCGTACAACAACATCTTAATTACCACTGTTCCAAGTTCCACCCGAGCCCAGGATGATATCACTTGTTAGAGTCCGAACCAATGGTAAATAATTAATCCCAAAAGAGGGGTCAAAGAACTATGAATATATTCTCTTTTCCAATCATTTCACTTTTCTTTTATTTTTCTTTTTTCATTTTTTTCAATTGGAGTAGATAGACTGAACTATCGCCCGGTTCACACTCCACCCACGTCTATTGAACAGGTGTAGAAGCTCATGCCTTATTCCCTGTTTAGGATGTGGTTTACGGCTTTCTCTTTTCCAATCTTTTCAATTTTCTCTTCTTTTTTATTTTTTTTCAATTGGAGTAGATAGACTGAACTATCGCCCGTTTCACACTCCACCCACGTCTATTGAACAGGTATAGAGGCTCATGACTTATTCCCGGTTTAGGATGTGGTTTCCGGCTTTCTCTTTTCCAATCTTTTCACTTTTCTTTTATTTTTATTTTTTATCGTTTTCAATTGCAGTAGATAGACTGAACTATCGCCCGTTTCACACTCCACACACGTCTATTGAACAGGTGTAGAGGTTCATGCCTTGTTCCCTGTTTAGGATGTGGTTTCCGGCTTTCTCTTTTCCAATATTCTCACTTTTCTTTTCTTTTTATATTTTAGTTTTTTTCAATTGGAGTAGATAGACTGAACTATCGCCCGGTTTACACTCCACGCACGTCTATTGAACAGGTTTAGAGGCTCTGTTTAGGATGTAGTTTCCGGATTTCTCTCTTCCAATCTATTCACTCTTCCGTCGTCCTCTGCACACCAGTGGCCTTACCGCCTTGCTTGGGGTGATGTGATTAAAAATACATATATATATATATATATATATATATATATATATATATAAATTCATTTGTATCGTAAAAATACCAGCAATATATTTTTGGAAATAAAATTACTAATGCTTGACATGAGAAATCTGAAAGTTGTGTCTAAATTCCAGTTGGGTTCTTTTAATTAACTTACGCTTAAATACCATAGGGAAAGGTATGAATTTATCTCTTCTACTCCATCTATGGGTTGAATAGCAGGATAGACCGAGTTTTATGGTCTTATTTAGAAACCAGTTTACAGCATAAAGAAACGGCAATCTATTGAGGGAAAATTTTCAACTTAGTCAATCATGGACCGAAATAGATATGATTGCCGAAGCGTGTATCACATATGGCACTTAATTGACTAACTGAGTTGTTCTATTAAATGTGTTATTAATGAGAGTCAAGAATGGAATTAGTTTTGTGAAATGATGGAATGCAACGCATTTCTGTATTAGAAAAATAGTGAAACTTCTGAAAAATTTTAATTAACATATCGAAACAGACTGCACTGATATTTACTGGGGCAAACGTAGTAAGAATAAAATGAATGATTTATTCAATGATTGAGTCAATAATGTACAGAAATTAATCGTGTTGTTATTTCATCTTGAAAATCGTAAAAGACTTCTAAATCTAAAATGAGTTACTAACGACTGACTACTTGTTTAAAATACGTTGTTTGCCCTCAAGATTTGGTATTTATTTGCTGCTAATTTGCTGAAAACTGGTTAATTACATTTGTGAAGAAATAAATTTGATTAAAAACATAGAAAACGCAAAATCCATTTTAATTATGCCAGTCACGCTGTGATAAAAGTATTAAAACATCAATGTTTCTTTCCTTATAATAAAATCTTATACCTAAATATCTAAAAGAAAATGGACTATTGAAATCTGGTCCCTATATCACGTTAGAAAGACATTATTTGACACGCTGAACTCTTAGACCTTATGTTAAATAAATAAAAGTAAATGGATACTAAAAGTACGATTCTGACTCTTTCTGTTTGATTAAATGTAAAAAATCAATTATTCCACCAAAATATATTTATCTTTCTTTGGTTGACTTTGAGTTTTGTTTAATGGCATATCAACCTCTGTGTGTTATTAATGCCAAAAGGCGGGGTTTTAAGGTTTTTTTTAAAATGTGCTCCCCTATTTGTCGTTCCAGGTCGATATTCGCTGCACTACAACATCCTTTGTACATGTGCTAAATAGAAATGTAAGACATACTTTTAAAATACAAATTCGAATTCAAATTATTTGTATTAATTCTCTTTTTCATCTATGTGTCGTGTTACTTCAGGACGTAGAGAAACATGGTCCTCCTCACCTTCTTATTTCTTGTCGCTCTTAATACCTCTTTCTCTGTTATCTTGTTCAATCCCCGACCCACCATTTAACCGCTCAAGTCTGTCAAGTATGTCATGCGTTGCTTTCCCTTGTTTCTATTCCCATTTATCTATCCTGTGTGAATTATGTTCTCCAAGCCCTCTTTCCTCATTACATGTTCCAAAACCTTCAGCTGTTTTTTTCTTGATGTTAGTTATCAGTTTTCATCCTCTTCAAAAACTCATCGTTGCACAAGTGTTCCGTCCATGTTATCCTTAGTATCCTTCAGTAGAACCACATTTTGGTTTCTGCAAATCTTTCCTTTATTTTTACTAAGATTGTCGAGCTTATCCATACCGTTAAAATATAAAATAATATTTATATACAACTGAAGTTGCATTTGCGATAATTTCTACGTATGTAATCTAGAATTTTAATCTCCAAAGTTTAGGATATTCAACACAAACCGGTACCTATGCGACAAAATGCCTTTTTATGGCTGCAAATCCACGAAAGTTCAAACATTACTCCTGTTTCGTGCCGGAAGTAAACTTATTCAAAAGAACGACCACGAGTATAAGGAGCCAAAGTTAAAAAGTTCATTTTTTTTCAAAAGTACAGTTATTTCATAGATGTTTACTCGTTCTGAATGTTGTACAATGCCTTTTTACCGTAAAGATCAATACGCGTACATGACATTAATGTCGAAAAATAAACCATTTTCTCAGATTCAAACCAGCAAAACTAAAACTATTTCACACTAGAAGAGAGAAATGTTTAACTAATGTATATTTATTGTTTGGTTTGCTTTCCCATTAATCTTCCTTCCTATTTGGTAGATATTTAAAAAAAATCTCCTTAGCCTCATGATTGATTTTGTACTCTGATTAATGAAGATATATCTTATGGCCGCCTCTTTGACATCTTCCTTAAATCCTAACGAATGGTCTAAAATATTTGTAAATTAAATTGTGCAAACAGACGGTCGGAGTAAATCAAATAAATGCGACATAATTGATTTTTGCAATCATATAAAGAGAGAGAAGGAAGAACAAAAACTTCTTTGAAAAGTTAATGAATAAATTTTAATTTTTATTGAAACGGGATATGGTGAAAAAATAAAAAATAAAAAAAACCTCTGTTGAGAATTGATATAAGTGTACCTAAGTTATTTTTTCATAAGATTAAAAAACAGAAATTTCTAATGTTTCACCCTCAAATTAAACTAACTGGAATATTTTATTTAAAAAACTAAGTGAAGTTACATTTGATAAAATTTAAAAATATGTATTCAGATTACGGTTAAAATAATTTTTAAAACTCGTACGTTGGATCCAAAATAAACGAGTTTCTTTTTCTTTCCAAAAGTTTATATATTTCCAAATATCTTACTTCTAATTGTGTAATAGGGTAAAACTCGGAAAATATATTTAAACGTGACGACTTATGTGTTATTACCTGACACCAAATTGAGGAAATAATAGATCTATTCTAAATTTATGATCATCTTTTAATGATTATGACTAGATTTAGGACATTAATTCTTATACCCATTTGAATTATATGTGGCGCGACAGGTTTTCATGCAGTTGAAGTTGTTAAAATGCTGAGAAACATTTATGAAAACTGCCTGTATATTTAGTTGTGTAACAACGACTATCATTAGCTTATTGAAGTAAAGGCCGCAAAAACCTGTGTGAGGTCGATCTTAACAATCATCACAATAGCACATTCATACATGTACTAAAATACCACATCTCAACAGAGAACCTAATAATGCACTTATTAGTGAAGAAATTATAGAAGAGCAAAAACAAATAGGAACAAGACATAAAGGAGTGTCGGGATGAGAAAAATATGGCAATCCAAGGGATAAAAAATAGAAATTGACATTGCACTTCATTGCTTAGAGATTTTAGCTATCAGGAGTACAGATATTTGATAGATGTACGGAAGAGAGGTCTAAAAGCAAGGATGTGCAAGAAAAGAAACTGAGAAAGCAGAAAAAAGCCTTTAGATTTGACTTTTTTAATCCTAAAATTAAAGTAGTAGAACCAAGTTGCAAGTCAAGTAGCACAGGTAATTTCGTGTGCAGGGAGCAGTAGGAAGGTAAGCGCGTCACAGTAGAAGTCGTGAAAATATTTGTAGAAAGACAGAGTGAACCTCATCCCGACGGTGAGAAAATGACTGGAGTCGAGCTGAGAAATCGAGATCGATTACAATGAAGATTTTCCTTCGACTTTCTCGATCACCGCGAAATGTATAGCAAGAGAACACGACTACATTTTATTTTTTTTAATCATTTCACGCCGAGCAAGGCAGAAATGCTACTGATGAGTTGAGATTAATTAGAAAAGAGTGAGGAGTACAAACTAGTTAGAAAGGAACAATAGAAAGCTGAGGATGCAGGTGCGATGACAGATACATAGATAGAGAGAAAGGGAAGGATATAGGGGGGAGAGAGCTAGAGCCAAGTGGTTAATTGATGAGTATTGACATTGCATTTAAATTTCTGGAAGTTGTAGCCGTCAGGAAAGCAAGAATATGGGAGAGAGTTCCACAGACGAGAAGTGCGAGAGAAAAAGCTGCAGAATTGTCGTCTGCATTTGGCTAACCTGTCTGTGAATGGGTGGGACCCAGTACCAGTCTGGTTGCACGAGTAAACACCTGTTGAGGAGGCACCAGTGACTTAAGTTCGTCCGAGCAGAAGCCATGAAAGTACTTATAGAATAGACAAAGGGAGGCCACATTACGACTGTGGGGAAGTGGCTGCAGTCGAGCCGCCACATCAGTACCTATCACATTACAGACTCTCCTTTGGAGCCTGTCAAGAACACTGAGGAGAACGGCAGGGCCGCCTGACCATAAATGGCAGCAGTACTCCATGCACGGACGGATGGTTGACTTGTATATATGCAGGATGGATTCAGGCGGAAAAAAACATCGTGGATCGACATAGTTACCCAACCTTCTTAGCAGTAGATTTAGCCATGGAAACAATATAGTGGTTCCATTTGAGGTTTGAGGAGAGGGTAAGGCCGAGGAGGCGTAGTGTGTTGCTCTCAGGGAGAATCGCTTGCTCCATGCTTATGGGAAGCAGGAGAGGTTGACTGTGATGGTTGACAGACAACAGCTTGGTCTTAGACGCATTGAAGTTGACAAGCCACTTCTTGCCCCAATTCACCACAGAGTATAGATCCTGTTCAATGTCAGCAGAGAGATTATGTCTTATGGCAACATTATTCAATGCACAGACTAATGGTAGATATATATATGTACAAGATGGATTCTAACTCGACATTCATAGCAATAGCTCTAACTTTTTTACTAATGTAGTTGTTTCTTTTGAGGTCAGCTGTGAGGCTGAGGAGGCGCAGTTTATTGCTTTCTAGCCGACTAGAATCACCCATAATGATGAGAAGTAGGAGAGTTTGTTTTGGTGATTAAGGAAAAGCAGCTTTGTTTTCAAAGCAGTAAAATTTACTAGCCATTTTTTTATCCAGTCCAGTGCAGATTGTACGTACTTATCAAGTGATGTTTACTTTATCAACATTGGCATATTTCATAGTGAGGCGGGAGTCAGCGTAGATGCTTACTCATCGTAAATGCCTACGGACTAGATCATAAAAATTATTGATTAAGATCAGGAAAAGCATTTGACCTAAGATAGAACCTCTACAACAGAATCTGGACGCATGCGCGTTTAAAAGGATCTTCATAAAGTTATTGGGCAGGAACGATTGGATTAGATTAAACAAGCCTTTGCTTTTATCATAGCCCTGTAGCTTGTATAGAAGGCCAGTACGTCAAACACTGTCAAACGCATTCGAGATATCCAAGACTTCGACGTTCTTATCAAGAGCCTACTATATGTATTCGGTGATGGTCATTAGCATTTCTGCGGTAGATTTAATGAAGCTTGATAGAGAATAGGTTGTGGGATGTGAGATGCTAAACCACCTCATCATTGATAATAGCCTCGAACACTGCCAAAACTCGGTGAAAGCTGATAGGGCGATAATTAGAAGGGTCTTTGCGTCCTCCAGAGTTTTTAAAACGGAAACTACAGTGAGAGATTTCTAGAAAGTAGGAATATATATATATATATATATATATATACATATATATATATATATTACAGAAATTAACGAATATGAACGAAACTTGGTTATAAACAACCGACAATTTGAAATGATTTGTTTGAACATTATTTTTGATCGATACTTGTACTTAGGTAGATATTCTGTTTTTAATTAAACTGTATTATATATATATATATATCTACTGGCGTGATTATTAACGATAAATTGTTATTATGAAAATGTGTGCCAATCCTGCCGAATGACACACATTTTCATAATAAAAAATTATCGCAAATAATCAGGCCAGTAGATATAAATATACAATACTGTTTAATTAAAAACATAATATCTACTTAAATATGGGTATCGATCAAAAATAATGTTCAAATAAATCATTTCATATATATATATATATATATATATATATATATATATATATATATATTGGGCGTGTTTATACGCGCTAAAAAGCCTGCCTTCTTCTACTGGACGCTCGTGGCCTAGGTGTAGAATCGCCGACTGACGCCAATTCTGTCGGATTTCAATCCTGGATTAGGAAGCGACCGGAGTTTAAGCCGTACTGATGAGCTGTAATACAGCGAAACAGATCTTTCTGCGGATGACTATAGTATATATATATATATATATATATATATATATCTATATATATATATATATATATATGCAAAAACAGAGAATGAGAATGACCGTTGCTTCTGTCAAAAGACAGGATTAATAATGTAATGCTGACATGATGTAATAAATGATCCTAATGCAAATATGGCACAATAAATGATCACAATGCAGGTTTTGTACGATAAACAATCCTAATACTGATAAAAAATCATCATATCCACTAGCGGCATCAATCTTCGAAGTAACGTAATGGCAAAACGATTAAACTCCTCCAGCTGTGTTTTTCAGGAATCCATGTACGTCCGCCCACTCATTGCTGATGTCTAACCAGATTTTGCATAACCGTCTTAGCCTGTGTGCTTTTACAACAGTGCCGGCAGAGATTGTTATGGCATAATCGTCAGGTCATGACATCTTCCGACGCTTAATAGTTGCGAGGAGATATTTCTGTGGAAATAACCGAAATTTTATTTTTAAAATTTGCTTATTTGCGTATATAATCATTGAGCTTTGTAGCCACGAGGACATGCGTCAGATGTTTATTGAGCACTTTATTTCGAACACCTGAATCATTTTTCACTTCAACCAGGTGTTTCCAATTCTCACACCCCTAGAGAAAGATGGACACGACGAGCGATTTCTAGAATTCGAGACGTTCTGAGTAAGACGTAATTGAATTGGAAAGCGAGTGTGTCTATCTCTTCCTTAAGCAGGTTGGGAGCGGTAGAACTGCCATTTAAAAAGATGCAATTTCAAGATCCTTCAATTTTTCTAGGTCAAAACGGATGCGGAGGTTCTTAGCGCTTCGTTTTTAGTTTCAGCTTGATGGCTATCATCACCAATTTATAATCGCTGCAGATGGCTGTCCCAGAGAATGACCTTGTTTTGCCTTGATGACTGGAAGCATTGCTGAATCAGAATAAGAATAGTGGAGTTGTCTGTCAAGTAAGTGTCTTATGGTGGTTTTGCGACAATTTCTAGGATTGTAGAGTGTTGGTCAAGTTCAGGTGGTGGCTTCTGGCAAACACAGACAATCTAGTAGCCCTGTGTTTAGTCTCTCCGATGCCAAATATTCCGACTGTTTTTGCCCAGTTGCCGTATGCACCTTTACCTACTTTATTATTACAGTTGCCTTGTACAATGATGATGTCCTTCCGCTACCGTAGATTCTCTAAATTGATAAAAGTTTTCGACTTCTATGTTTTCATGATCTAAAGTTACAGCATAAATTTGATGGATGATCACTTTAGGTGGTTTGGCTGATCGAGAGATTTGAGTTAAAGGGTAGATAAATACATGACATGCGGAAGTTGCCATTACACGTTCAATGAGATGTTATAGATGAGTGATCGAAATAAAGGGTTCGGTTCAAAATCTTTAGCAGAAGAATACCGGAGTGTGCAACGGCCGAAACGTTTTAAACATGGCAATAAAGATAAAAACAACAGTGGTAATAAAATAAATAATGTAAATACTACTTCATCTAAGAAGTATAGACAAATAATGTTCCAGAAATGGGTAAAAGTTCCTTTCAGTGAATGATGCCTAAACGCCAGAGCTAAGCGTCTCGTTCATAACGCCTCGTTGACCGGCGCCACAGAATCACAACAAAATTTATCTTTATTGGCATGTTTATTTGTTTTCAATAGTGTAAGTGCTCTTGGCATGTTTTAAATACAAAAATTAGTTCCCACGATTTGTTCTGATCACCAAGCTTCACATCAAAATAATCATAACATTTTTGTTAGAGTAGTCCCCCTTTGAGTCGACTGACTAATGGACTATCCCTGACGTCACATCCGGTTACTAGTTTCTGTCTTCCGGGCAGTCCGATGCAGAGACTCAGAGAATAAAGGTCATAACCTGATTTGTCCTGGATCTGTGTGGAGATACTACTCAGCTTTAACAACTATTTCTATTTTGGTTAAAATATTTTATTTCACTGTTCCTGAGTCTTCTCGTTAGTTATTTCCAACAATAACTCCAAAATGCTTTTATTACTAAATTGTGTATTGATTTTCTTTTATTCTTTGCTTAAATGCACCACATATATAACAGAAGAAATCTGGATAGTTTTTGAATCCTCTGCTTGAGATCATTGCTTTGGTGTTAAGAGTCAGAAATATAAAAGTGTAATAACAACATTGTTTTCAGATGCAAAGTAAAGAGAATTTTACATTTGTCTTCAATTTACACTTAACTTCCATAAACCTATATAAAACATTAAACTAGTCCTGTATAGATCATTTTTATAAGTATTCTATATGTGTAAAATACATATGCATGGTTATACCTTTGATAAGACTAAGAATTGTTTCATTATACATAGTCTTTTATTGTTTTCATACCTATGTGCCCTAAGATATTTATAAACATTATTAGTTACTTATAAATATGTTCCGTTTATCGTAAAATCCAAGGATTGGAGTTCATTTTTGTACAGATATCTTTAATCATTAAGATATTAGATTACTTTCCATTAATAAAGTTTTAGTTGCTTATGATTTTCGATTATTAATTTCTCATTTAAAACCGTAAATTTAATCAATGGACAATTTGGTGAAATGAAAATCTTTGCCAAAATGAGACATTTTGTACAGAGAAAACGAAAACTAATATGAAGAAAATAGACGTCATTTTCAGATTAGGCGTCTTCATATTTGCCAAAACTAATTTTTTTCCATCTCTGCAGCAAGTGTAATTGTCGTAATAGAATGGTTTTATGAATTTCAACAGAAATTTACAACCAAAAATAGCACTAATTCTTAGAGAGATAAATGGCAAAACTTTAATAATCAGGAATCGGCTAATATTATCATTACTATACTACAATAAATTGCATGGTATGTGCACTTTTTGTAATTTCAGGATTGTAGGACTAGCGATAGTAATATTAATAATAGTAGTAGTATTACGAAGTGTGTTTTATTATATTAGTTTTTATTTAATATCATCAAACAAAAATTAGAAATGCTATAAAGAAAAACATAAGGTGTTATTGGATTTTCCTTTTCATAATGTATTTTATTTATACATTCCTAGAATCATACGTCATTATTAAAATGAAAAAAAATCTACCCCTTTACTATGACATGAGTCAACTAAATTGTACAGATAAAAAGATCGATTCCGTTTTTGATTTAATTAATTCTTCGCGGAAATGAGTGGAAAAACTGATCAGGTAAGTAGTCTTTCTTGATACGAAATAGATTATAAATCGACGCTGACGGATCTGTAAAGGCTATTGTATTTATCCATCTCCCACGGTTGACACTATATAGGTTTTCTGTGAACTAATCGTATGCGTAAACTACTGAGAAACGTTCGTTGAAAACATAGAAATGATTGTTGAACAGTCATGTAATTTTCCCGATTCATGATTCATTGATTGTTTTTTTCTACGGCTAATCAACATTTTGCAGGTTATATAAAGGCAGAAAATATTTCTTTTACATTGAACCAATTTTTTTGGCAATACAAGTCTTTTTAGTGATACAAGTCTTACGAATTAACCCAGAGCTAGAGGGATAGAAGATTACTTCATACATTTTCCAAGATTATTTGCTCGTAAGCGAATATAACGATTCCAACGGGAACTAGAACTCGGTTCTCCAATATCAATTACGCCAACAGTACATGCAAGCTCGCGGCACCTTGTATTCACACTCGGTCATGTTCGGGATACATAATACTTTGATAAGTTTAGCATCTTTTGCTATTACAATGCCTGTTCCAATTTCGGTGTCACATGTTCCATCCTGCGTTAAAACGCTTCTCAATTATTTAAATGTCTTTTCACTTTCTCTCTTAATCTATATTTTGCCAACTAATTGAAAAAGCTGGTTAATCAAATTATTTCCTGCTTTTTTTGTCATTTTTGGCTTTTAATATGTCCTGTCATTTTATATTTTCTAAACCCGTTATACTTTTTTATGTAACGTATGAATTTTTACTGTAACGTATTATACGTTTTTATGTAACGTATGAATTTTTACTGTCTGAGTTTACTGTCTGAGTTAAGTATTACAGTTTTTGTTTCCATTTTCTCTAAAATTTTGTCATTGCTCACATGCTCTGTCCAAGTTATTCTCATCATTCTTTTCTAGAACCACGTTTCTATTTCTTCAAGCCTCTTCTTCTTCTGTGTTGAGATTGTCTAACATTGACTGTTAATAAGGAAGACCGATATTACATAACAATCAAGTTCACTGTTTTTGTTTCTCCATTTATTTTCCTATTTCTGAATACTATGCTTATATTTTAGAAAGCAACTTTTGCTATCTAAATAAGCATTCTTATTTTGCTGTTGCACTTTTTATAATATGCTAAAAATAGTGTAGATACTAATCAGTTTTTTAATTATTCGATTTTTGAATCTCCAAATCATACATCGATTTAAACAAAATCTTCCCTGACAACTTTTTCGTACATTGGCTGTAACAGGTTCAGATCGAAGTCTGAATTGTTCAACTTTTATTCAGCTTACGATGAAGCTGAAAATGGAAATACTTCGAGTGGTGAGTTTTGCGCTAGACTGAAAATGTCGAACTGGCATGAATACCAATTTAGAGTTTGCAACCAGTGCCAAAATTTTAGACTAATTTCTGCGCCGGTTGGTCCGGCTTCACTTTGTAAATTGTTTATGGTTTGCTTGTATCTAGCGGTGATAGTGTCGACTTAAGAACTCTGAACTGACTGCCTCGTCTCGAGTGAACAAATCTATTAATAGATTAACGGCGGACATTACAGAGTTTTTTTTTTCCGTTAAGTGCAGTTCGACTTGTGATTTGAACACCGAAATCGATTATGTCTAGGTTAAATATTGATCAACAATGATGAATATTTCTCTTTCGGAGCAGAGCTTAGGTGCAAACGCGATATATTTATTCAAACACACGATCCGACATACCTCAGCGATTGAAGAAACAGTGAGCTCACCCAAGTTTCAACATTGGACCTGGTTCAATGCGGAGTCTTTACGGATTAATCTCTAATAGAAAGTTAACCTGTAAGTGGTGTTTGTTAAAAATTAATTTGATTTATTTTGTTAAGTAAATATTATATTGTGAAACATTTGCAAAGAGATATCAGTTTTGACTTTTTAGTTTTTTATCGATATAACCCTATACAAATAAGACACAAGAGCCACATGGTATAAATGAATTGGGAACAGAAACATTATTAATGTAAAGATACAGAAATTAGTCAAGAGGAAAGTAGATAGCGATTAGCATTGCATTTAATTTTTTGTTGGCTGGAAAACATGGAGCCGGAAGGGTGTTCTGAAAGGTTAAAGCGGGATAAAAGAAAATGATAACTTGAAACTAACGGCTATATCTAGCCATCTCAAGTGCAAATTGTTTAGGTTGGTTATTGCTGCCATAATCTTTGAATTCAGTTCTTCTTTGATGTTACTAGGATTTTTGTTGGTCTCTCGGTCAAATGCATCCATACAATAATCAAGGGGTTTGCACATGCCGTAAGACATGTGGTCATGTCTTACGGCATATCACGTTGAATACAACGGTTCTCGTTCGATCACCGAAGTTAAGCAACGTTGGGCCTGGTCAGCACTTAGATGGATGACTACTTAGAAATACCAGGCTCTGTGAGCGTTCAGTGACTAAGTGCGTTGTGGTGCAGTGGATATCGGCTTGGAAAGAGAAGTCAGTGAACCGAGTTCGAATTCCATTTGAGTACCCTGCATTCACTTCAGCACTGGTACCCTTGGGAAAAGTATTAATCCGTCACTTCCCTCCAGTTATGGGTTAAATAACAGGATGAGCAGTAGAGACAACCAATTTAGTGTTAGTGTCACAATAAAAACACCCTTGGTAGCTCTCGTGAAGCATCAGGTATTCAGCAATTTGAAAAGATTATGAATTTCGCTGCAAACTGCGACGGGGTTCCAAATGCACAGGGAATACTAGAGGGGTTCTAGTGGGTTCTATCTCGCCCAAGGCCGCAAGACGACGCGATGTGGTCATATGTATGAGGTGATGCATCTGAAGAGATTGTCTTCTGTTGTTAGGCATAGAGCAATTTTTGCTGCCAAATATAGTATTTTCCAGCAACGACAGTCTTGTTTCAGCGATGCACCATCTTATAAACACACGTGCTGTCAGCTTCCGTGTTGAGTGAGGCCTTCTAGGAAGATGAACGGAGGCACCATTAGTAATCACTTCAAACACCATTAGTAATCACTTCAAACACCATGATGTTGATTGCATATCTCGTCCAACTCTTTCCGAATCATCTGCCCAGATTGACTCTAAAGCATTCTGAAATATTCGTATTGACGCTTCCGGTGCGAATGCTAGCACTATAACAAACCTTTTCTAAATTTGTGGTGAAATTAATTCTGTCATGTTAATCTCTTTCTCACAACAGTGTCAGACTGACCTTAATATACTGTGCAGTCGACAAAAGAAAAAACAACGAAAAATTAAAAATATAAAATGGCGGCGATTAACCCATGAAGTTATGTAAGATTTTGAAGAGAATAAAGTCTTACACCGCATAGTGTACCAACTTTTCCAGTTTAATTAATAGAGTGTTGCTAAATATACAAATTAAAAACAAACAAACAAAAAAACAAGCAGGTAAAAAAACCACAGCAGAAACAATAATTACCTGAGATAAAAAAAAAGTCAAAACAACAACGACAGAGTTTGCATGAAATCTCAAAACAGTGAATAATTTATAAAACTTTCACATCCACATTTTAATGACTTTTATCTTTTTAGATTCATAATTATCAATACACTTTGCCGTATGATAACGGTTACTCTGATTATTTCGTACAGAAAGAATACGATTGGGACACAAAACCGAAATGAAAATGGGGTGAGGTTAATCATTACTGGCAATGCTAAACCGATTTAATCTGATTCGTGACTACGTCATTCATTAGAATTTACTCAAACAACACAAGAAATCATTCATTTACATTCATTCGAGATACATTACAATACCACATACAACTGGAGGGAAGTGACGGATTAATACCTATTCCAAGGTATTTCTCCTGATAGAGAACACCTATGATTAAAAAAAATCCAATATATACAAAAAATCCAATACATAAAAATGTCTTTTTTTATGATTTTTATCCTTGAAAATATTTTGCATGAAAAGGAGATGGTGAGGATGAATGCAATAAGGATAAAATATTTTTAAAAATTCTAACCAAAAATAAAATATGTTCGTAAGACCAGTCCATCAGACGAAAATAATTGTGGGTGATTGCTGTATTCTGACAATAGGTAAAATCAGGACGCTTGCTCACTCACAGGAAGGAAAGGGGGAAAATAAATTGTGATGAAGGAAAATATGCAGATTGGTTATCTATCTTTTTAAATAATATTCATGGTATAGTATTGCTTGTAAAACTATGGAATATTAACATTATTTAACATTATGGACGTTGATGCGTTCTTTAGAAATTGTATGCGGTTATAAGAAAACAATTATATATATATATATATATATATATATATATATATGCTTTCGCCCGTCGATTGAGAACTCTAGGGAAATAGTAGACTTTACAAACAGTAGCTACTTATTGCTATTTACGCATCGTTCTTCAGCAATGAATTGAACTTTTTGGCATTTGTTTACATTGTGTATATAACACGCTAAATTTTGCTTCCTCCACCGTGCACCAACAGCTTAGTGATAGAATATTTGTAAGGATGTCTAACCTTACTGATGAGCTGTGAAATAGCGAAACATGACTCTATGCGGATGACTCTCTCTCTCTATATATATATATATGAAAGTAAATACATAAGTGATACAGAATTTTAAAAAGGTAGAGATGTTGATAGAAGAAAGTTTTATCTCCAAGCATTGTGTAATTATACGAAACAAGCAGACATGTTTATAGAACGCAATGAGAAGAAATGTCGCCATAATTTAACAACTTAAACTTACTAAATATTGTATAACAGTAATATGGTTTTAATATTTATTTAAATCCGAAGACAATTTCGTCTTCTTTGCGTCTGTCTCTTCAGGTTATGTTTGATTATGTCTTTCCGCAACATCCCATTCTTTGTAGTTCCTACTAACCTTTTCGCCATCAATTAATTCAAGCTTTTTCAATAAGACTTCTTAGTTCCTTATGCAATACACCTAGTGTATTCTCATCATCCCTCTCTAGAAAATATTTTACTGTGACCTTCAGTTTTGTTTTTATCTGTTAGAAAACTATTCAACATTTGCTAGTATACTGGTCGATTTATATTATATACCAATTAACAATCTTTTTTTGTTTTTCTTTTTAAAACCTTTCCCGGGTATTATTAATTTGTTTAACTTTGGAAATTTTATTTTTTTAATAATCTGCTTAGCTTTTGGATGCGACATTTTAAATATCTGTTAAAAGATTTTGTAGTTGGCATCTTGTGTCTTGTCTTTTGCTTCTAGTCTTACATTCTCTTTTAAATGCTTAAGAGTCTTTAAAAACAAGATCAGTAGGGAGGAGGTGAACTCCTTGTCTCCAAAGAATTCCTTCTTTCGCGTCGGTCATATCACAAATCAAATAATAACACCCAGGGAGCACAAGAAGAAATAGTGCTCAGCGTCTTAGTTAACAACGTTACCACAAAGTTTCTACCAATAGAACTGAATACGTGGACAAAAAACTTTCCGCGCAGCATGCTAATCATAAAAATCCCTTGCCTCAAGGAAAACGGTGGACCTCCGCTTGAACAAGTGCACACTTCTGGCATCTTCGTTTCAGAATTCACCATGTATATGTTGACAAATCTCAATGCTAGGTATACCAGATCGTCTTCAGAAGGGTGGAGGTAACAGATGCCTTGAGTTATCTTGGAAGCCTTGACTCCCCACTAGTAGCAAACAACATCCTGACTAATTGTATTAGTATTGCATACTGATGTGGTAGAACAGAAACTGTAATGTAGAATTGAGTAGATGTGCCAAACACATACTTCTGGCTTCCCCTTTAAGAAAAGATTTCCCCGAGACCACAGGCAAACTGTGCTGTAAACCTTCTTCTAAATTCACGACTAATTTATTTCCTGCAAGCGATCGAGACAGAACCAGACGCAGAGTATTTTGGCCGAGTCGGTCAGTTACACCAGAGAGAAGAGAAACGCTTTTCCAAACCCCCAGCAAACCGACAGATTTATAGTGATTGATCTTGGCTCTTGTCACCAGTAATGACTAGAAGACATACCAATGACTATATAGTCTTTCAAGGTCGCAATTTTCTTAAGATTGACTTCTTTGCCATTCTGTTTTCTCTGCATTTTAGGTGAATCAACAGGTTTATTTGTAGATTATAGATTTTGTGCAAATGTGGGAGTTGTCTTTTGTTGTAATTTTCTTTGGGCTTTGCTAAAAGTGGTTAATATAGATGGTGTTGCAGATAATGATTTTGCATGTAGAGGTGAAACCACTGTCTGCATTTTTGTGAAGAACTGAACTCTGGCGAAGAAGACGGGCGCGTTGCTGGAGATTGGTGTGATACTTCTTAACTTTAGCACGTTTTCAGATTTTCGAAATTCTCCTTCTTCTTAAAACATAGTTCATACTTAAATTTAATTTCTCTCATCTTGTCGACGAAGCTGGATGGGTCGTATTCCTTTGGAATTGGTAGAGGGAGTAAAACTGTTTGTGCTCTTAGCGATGGCTCCTTCCGGGGACTTCTGCTAATATACAGCCATTAACTTTTCTAACAGTAGTTTGGATATTTTTGTCAAATTTTGGCCAATAAACGTATCCCTAACATTAAGGACATCATCCTTCATCCGAGCTGGAATTGTTTCAGAATTCTATTTGGTAGCGAGAAGGAAATTACTCCTTCCAAGTACACCGTCGCAAATAGAAAATACTTTATTATTCTCATCAGGTTTAATTTCAATTTTACTCAATTTCTACTTAATGTCATCAATAGCTTTTTAATAAACGTTTTCTTTTTTAGAATGGATTATCTATTGTCTTTATTGACCGGGAAATCTTTAATAGTGTTACCCAAAAAGCTTTTAATTTCGCATTGTTAGAAGATCCCGGAAGTTATTTTCTTTAGAGAACCGTTTCTGCCATCAGCTAGGCTCCAGAGAAACAACACAATTTCTTCTTGGTCTCATGTTTTCGTATAAAGCGATTATATCAAATCAATAGCTGCATCTATTGCAAAGAAAAGTTAGGCCACTCTGTTGTTCCAGAATATGTTTCCGGTCAGATTTCGTTTTGCTCTTTTCAAATCAACCATTTGTCTGTGCATTGGTTACCATTATCATATCTGGCCTGGCTTTATTGCGATACGTCTCAAAATTCTTGATAAAATAAAAAGAAGGATCTGTAATGTAATCGAACATGATCTGGCATTATGATTTCTGCTACATTCTTACCGACCTTAAGTGATTTCTCTCTCTCTCCCTTTTTAACAAATATTTACATGGCAACTATTTTTACAAGTTTTTTTTCTTGGTTCTCCGACAAATGTAACAGCCACTTTTATTCCAACAGTTTGTTCCTCTCACTTCCCGTCTATGAAGTCCACTTTCGTTTACTTCCTTTCCTGGTTACTGCAATCTTCAAAAAAATTAAGTGCAACGTCAATCGTCATCTTCTGTCTTCCTGAAACCGTTTGTCTTTTGTTCTTTCTTCAATCCTCTCTATCCTCAGACTTTTCTTTCACTTTATTTTCCTGTAAGCCTCTGCGTACTCTTGGTATTTATGCCTTGCTTGCGGTGAATGATTAGAAAAATAAGCTCAATGCAAGAATTACCACCAAACCCACTGATATACAAATTGACTGTTCAATGAGGCCAAATCTATCTATGTTAACTGTATTACAGGTTATAAGAAGGTATAGAAAAACAAGGCTGTCTTTTCTGATATAAACTCACATAGATGGAAAGTAATTCTTAAACAGTATCCACAATGGCAACTCATCGATTGATTATAAAATTTGATGTTCTGTCATGGTATTACTACCCCCACCGACAATATCCAATGCATGAAATTTCATTGCATACTCATTATCTCGTTGACTATGTGATTGATGTAAAAAGGTCACTGAACCAGACACAAGCAAACACTTAACGATGACATATAACTTCTTTATACCAAGTAATATATATATATATATATATACCTCAATAAGTGAAAAGGAAAGATGAGAACATTTCGTTACAGATTTAAATATATCAAAAAATGCTTGAATCATAGACGGTTCCTTAGAAGAATGAGAAGATCTGAAAATTCTGACAAGCAGTGAAAATTAAACCAAAAAGAGAAAAAAGAACAGTAACAATGATATTGATTCAATGGATCGTTGAAGATGAATAAGTTTAGTAGAAAATATTGAGGCATGTCAGAACTAGCTGAAAGAAAGACCGTAAAAAATACTTTAAACAGAATTGCCTATCTGAAAACCTTTATGAAGACACTTAGCTTATTAACTTTAATAAAAGTGAAGATAGGCAAATTTTAGATGTGGAAAGAATTACATGAAATTATTCTTCACAAAAAATCGTTGACTTCTCTTACATGTTAAGAAATAACTATGCTAAATTATAAAAAAGAAACGATGTTAAATAAGTAAAAGGCAGCATAAGACAAGGCATAATCATAATATTGGTTATTTCCTTATAAGGTAACATTTGAGATTCATTGACTAAGCAGCCAGTGCTAATTTTGGTTGACAGTTATAAAATCTTTCTTTTAAAACATTTCTTCAGGAAAATAGTTTTTGTTAATTTCAGTAATTGTTATTGTTCTTTTCAGTATTCATGGGGGTTTCCCTCCTAACTATTTGTTTGAAATACTGTGGACGTCAACATGTTGCTTATTTCTTTGTGTTATATTTTAATTGATGCTGTTGAAATTTTTCGCATGTTGCAATTTAATAAACAGAAGTATCTTATGATTTGCAAGTCTTCTCGCAGACAATACATGTTACATTGCGCTTAGGCAGGGCTTGAACAGCCAGCGATTTTACATAGAAAAATATGACAGATATTTATACGCTAACGAAATGGAGACCAACAATGAAAAACACTCTTCTTCTTCTTCTTCTTCTTCTTCTTCTTCTTCTTCTTCTTCTTCTTCTTCTTCTTCTAAGTGCCAAGTCCTTTCAGGACGCAAACCATCATGGCGTTCTACATCTCTTTATCGCTGGTGGCTCTTAACACGCTTTATCCTGTTATGGCTTAACCCCGTTAAGCCATCCACATGATCAGGCCCTTCAAATATGTTATCAGCTGCTTTACCCTGTCTCTTTTTGTCTCTATCTGACCTGTTATTGTCAGGTTCTCTAAGCCCTCCTTCCTCATTGCATGACCAAAGAACCTTAGCTGTCTTTTCGTGATGCTCAGTATTAATTTCCTTTTCGTTTCCATCCTTTCCAAAACCTCATCGTTGCTCACATGCTCGATCCATAAATATACAAATGTACCTTTTGATTAAAAACAAAATATGTACTCAAATACGAGTATCGATTAAAAATAATGTTCAAACAAATAAACTAATTATATATATATAAAAAAATAAACAACGGTCTTTATTATAACCGAGAGGATATAGTAATATATATATATATATATATATATATATATATATATATATATATATGTGTGTCTCTCTCTCTCTCTCTCTATATATATATATATATATACATATATATATATATATATATTTAATTTACTGAAGTTTATCCGTTTTCAGTGAGTGATTCTTATTGAATCGATGAATGCTAATGTATATCAATACTTATATAATTTTATATGCCTCCATTACTAACTTGTTCGTTGTAACAGTATGAAGAGCATTTCCATTGAAGGGGATCACGTATTGCTTTTTATGCATCATTAATGAATCATTTGAATGATGTCCAAAAATTAAAACTATCACGAAAAAATAGAAAAGAGAGAAGAAAAAGTACAGAATCAATTAAAAAGTAAAAATAAAAATTCATACTAGAGATTTCCTTTGCTACCAACTAAAGGGAAACAACAAATGTTATTTTTATTAATTTATACCGAGACACCTACAGTTCATCTGCCAATCTTTTTACTTCACCTACATTATGTAAAAAAAAAAAAATTACTATCTTGGACAGACATGAAAATCAACAAAAATATGAAAACATGTTTTGATAAGTGGTTGTTTGTGAAATAGAAAAATAATCAAACTGGGATAAAATTGGAAACGAACAAAATATACATTTAAAAACATAAGAAAGAAAAAAGAAAACGTTAAATAAAAAAATCAAATTCCGATTCTCTGATGCATAGCTGTAATCAACAACTTTGATATCAGGTGAAATTCAGTGACTTGTTCAGAATGAGAAAGAACACATAGAAGGCAATGAATTTCGTACTAGTTGAAAATAGAATTAAAAAAATAATAGAAATTTTAGTTTAATGAAGATGAGGAAAAAGACAGAAATGTAATTGACAAGTGAATCTGAATAAATGAAAAACATGGAAACGCGAGCAAAATTGAAAATTAAAATCTAAACAAGAATGAAAAAGTTCAAAACATCAAAGAAAAAAAAGAATGAAAAATGTAGTAGAAAAAATGTTACAAAAAAAAAAGAAAGAAAAATGAAATGTGTAAAGAATAATGAAAAAAGCGGCAAGAATAGTTAAAAATAAAAATAAAAAAGCGAGGAAAATAATAAATACGGTTAAAAATTAAAAAAAGAAAAACAGGAAATAAAGAAAAAATAAAAAAAATGGAAGGAAAACTCATGAAGAAAAATGCTAGAAAGAATGAAAAAATGAAAGAATGAAAGACAACTCAAATTATAAGCAAGCATGGAATAAAACATAAGAAATAAAAGTTGAAACAAAAGAAAAGAAAAATAAAATGAAGGGATAAAAAATAAAAATTAGAAAGAAAGAAATGTCAAAATAAAAAGTAGAATATAAAAAAAGCTAAAGACAAAGAAAAACTAAAAAACGATTGAAAGAAAAATAAAATAAAAATGAATCAGAAAAATAAAAGATAGAGAAACGAAAAGATGAGAAAGTAAGAAAAGACATGATGATAAAGACAAAAATGTAGAAAAACACAAGTTAGAAAACTCTGAAAGTTAAACGCTTAAAATGCTAATTCAGTGAATATGCACAAAAAGAAAGCAAATAATATAATTTAACACTATTGTTGAGATTTCTATACTTATTTTAGAATTGCTTTTCGTCTAAGTGAGAGGAGTAATACCTTTTTATGCCTGGGTTAGAACTATTCTAAATAATAATTGTTTTACTCTCGAACTCAGTCAGTTAGTTAAGTGCCATACGTGATACACGCTTGGGCGATCATATCTCGAAAGAGACATGACTGACCGGGCAGAAGATTATCCCGCAGTAGGTTGCCATTGCATTCTGCGGTAGACTGGTTGCCGACCAAAGGCTACAGAACCCAATCTGTCCTGCGATTTAACCCATAACTGGAAGAAAGAGACGGATTAATACTTTTCCCAAGGGTATTTGCGCGTAAGTGAATACAATGGATTCAACTGGAATTCGAACTCGGCTCCAGGGTTTCTTGTTCCGAGCCGACATCCACTGTACCACAACGCACATCCGCCTCTCGAACTACACTATCATAAAAGATCACTATAAAAATTATTTGACTAAAAATTTTAATTAAATTTTAAATATGTTAACTATTGGATGTTAGCATGCTTGCTTCCCCGACGGCTACAACCTCCAGGAGTTTAAATGTAAGTTCAATAGACACCTCCTAACACACTAACTCACACCCACTCTCTCCAACTCTCTACCTATGTACATCCTAAGTCGTCTATCACCCTCCTTCTGATATTTCCCATACTCAATCCCTCTATGTAACCCCCTGCGCTATAGTGGCAGTGGAATGCCTTGCTCGGGGTGACACGATTAAAAAAAATGGCTGGAAGAGATTTACCAAACAAGAACGTCGTTTACTTAAGGCTATACATCTAATTATTGGGAAATCGAAATTGCAAGGGTAAGTTGGTATGACAAACCTGTAAAATATTCCCCCATGTAACATTTTCGTAATCTGACCTTAAAATGTCACATTTTATTTAATGTTATGTGACGATTCAGATAGATGGGAAATATGGCTCTTTATCCTTTCTTCTGATTGTAATACGTTTGAATCTATAACTACGTTTTTCCTTGGCACCGATATCTATTCACATAACGCGTTAAATAGTTTTCACGGTATTCTTTTAGTTAACATTTTAAAATCTATTTGACTTAAAGGCCATAAAGCAGTTACTGCCTTACAAAAGTTTTAACATCACACAAAATTCAGAATAAATTTCTCTGTTTATAAAAAAAATCCGACGTGTTATTTGTTTCCGTTTGTGGAAGATATCATTCCCTTTTTCAATGAACTTTCATTTTATCCGATGACGGGTTTTTGTCATCTTTTACAGTACTATATATATATATATATATATATATATATATATATATATATATATATATATATATATATATATATATATATATATATATATATATTATTTCCCCACATTGAAGGCGATAAAAGCGCTAAGATGCAAGTATATCTACCTAATTATACAGTAAAACGATGGCAAATAATTTCATGTCTCGCAGTACGCTTAAATTAATCCATTTGAGGTAACACCCAGCTCGATTCTGTCATCTTTAATTAGTATCTCGCACCTTTGCCTGTCTTTTTTGCTAACGACGATATATTTTCTACGTTCTTGAGGCAAAAAGGCCAATAATTGTTTATTATCCCTTTCCTTTGTTTGCTTGCTCAGCTTTCCTTCTGAGTTTGCCCTCAGTGTACTAATTAAAATAGTGAAATGCTCTTTAACAGAACCTTGTTAAATCCCTGTGTAAGCAGTTCTCTTTTACTGGGATTACGATACAGTAAAAAGATAAACTCTAAAACTCAAGCCACTAAACGCTAATATGGTTTAAACTGGCAATGTTTTGTAAAAGGAGTGTGCCCCTTTTCATTGTGTTTCTAAAGTCTAGAAGAAAATTTTTTTCAACATCAGGTTGAAGAATTTTTCTAGGTTTTAGAAACACAATGTAAAGTGTTTTCTGTCGATTCCAATGAAGTGCAGATTACAAGGATTCCGTTAGAGAGATTCGGATTTTCACTCTGGGTTGAGATTAGAAGCAATCATCAGAGATAATGATATTAATAGACTTTTTTAATTACCATTTAAAAATATAAATAAAATATATTGCTCAAATATATAATTTGTTTCCGTTTTTATAACGTACTCTTCTTTTGCTATGCATTTTTATTATTTGTATATAATGATTTATACCGTAACTGACAGTCAGTCAGTTAAGTGCCATACGTGAAACACGCTTGGGCGATCATGTCTCGAAAGACTGGTTGCCAGCCATGGCTATAGAACCCAATCTGTTCTTTTATTTAACCCATAACTGGAAGGAAGAAACAGATTAATACCTTTCCCAAGGGTATTTGTGCGTAAGTGAATGCAATGAATTCAACTGGAATTCGAACTCGGCTCCCCGATTTCTCGTTCCGAGCCAATATCCACTGTACCACAACACACATCGTAATTGTATTAATCGCAAAAATCACTATGTGAAATCAGTGGAATACAAAACACTTCATAAATCTCGGCGTATGGATAACAAATTTAGCAGAGGAAATAAGAGAATTGAACGTAGAATGTCTGCGTTAAGACTAGTTTCGTATAATACTATACATTGTTATGAATTTATAACCTAAAAATAGAGTCATGTTATTAAACAGATTCGTCTGATTGACATGTTCATGTAAACATTATGCATTACCCTGCATACACCCATCCAGAAATATCTAGTGTCAGCTCTGTACAATCAGCCAATTTCTCAGATCAATGATTAAAAATATTTTGAAGCAAGCGAAATATGTAGCTCTCAGAGAGGACCACCCTTCTTTGAAACTCGTGTACTGGCGCTACAGAAACACAAAGAACAGTATTAAATAACAGAAACAACATCCCTTGGTGACTATCAAAAGTAGTGGAAACTAAAAAGGTATCATCTAAAATTTAAAGAGAAATAAATGCCATAATCAAGATTGTGCGATTCAAAACTGATTCAAGCAACAGATTGAATTTAGAAAAAATTGACAGAATATAACCTTAGGAGAGATTACATATTTTCATTTATAATGTTATTACGATAAGAATCCAGGACATTATAATCCCGAATCTTGTTAGAAATGAAAGAATGTAATCACACTAATTTATATTGCATTACTGTTAGGTAATTGAATGGAACTGAGTTATAAATTAAAAGCCACACTTATTACATAAAGTGTGTCGAAAAATTTTATTGGAGTAGATAGATCTATCGCCCGGTTCACACTCCACCCACGTCTATTGAACAGGTTAAGAGGCTCATCCCTTGTTCCCTGTTTTAGGATGTGGTTTCCGGCTTTCTCTTTTCCAATCTTTTCACTATTACGTAGCCCCCTGCACATCAGTGGCGTTACCACCTTGCTCGGGGTGATACGATTAAAAAAAAAAAGAACAAGATAATAAAACTAAACTATTTACAAAGTTTGAACGGTTATTCTCATTCTTGTTTCCATATTGACAACGTTTCGATCATTTTACGATCTCGCCTTCGTCAGGTGATTGGAATTTCGAGCCAAACATTTTATTTTATTCATCTGAGTAGACTTATCCAGTTCCACCTTTTCATTGTAATATGAGCTCTGATAAAAAGTTCCCGAGACATTAGTATTATAAATCACAACAATTATCCACTAATGCCTTCAAGAACCCATGCAGTTGGAAAGAGTTCTGCAGAAATGAACAAAACCTTACAGAATTGAGTTAAAGGGGAATAACGAATAGTGAGGCTTTCTGAAGTGGCATGGAAAATGGAACTAGAACAATTTTCTCCAGTGTACTATTTAAAAGATTCGGTTAGAAATTTCAATTACTTAAAGAAGAAACGTCTTGAATTATGCAACAAAAATGAGGATAACACTCAGAACACTATAAATAGAGAAAATAACATCTAATCTCAGAAATATGAACAAAAACGGTGATATATGTTAGCTAGGGAATCAGGTCAATCATCACCCTTTAATGTAAATTTAAAATGGTAGTTTAAATAAAAGAGCGGACGTTTTACTAAAGTGATAATTTATAGAAATAGTACTGATTGTTAAATGTCCCACTGTAATTCTTGGCAGATATTCTGTCGTGACAGTTTGAAATTCTTGAAAAGCAACATGATAAAAAAGTGAAGTGAAACTCAATATGATCGACTAGACCCCTATCCAGATAAGTCTGATATAAAAAAAAATTTGAAAAATATTTAAAATCACAAATATAAAATTCAGCGTTTCCTTATAATGCATAGACGCTTCTGCAAATTAAATGAAACATTTGCTTTAGTTTCTTTTCTTTCACCATACGGACAGTTTTGAACTTACTACAGTGATAGGGTGTAATCATTTTCTACTTTTCCTCAGATTAGGTCATTTGAAGTGCTGTGCTGTAGTATGAATTTAATTTTGGGGTGTATTATGAAATTTGTTTGGCCTTGAAAAATATTGCCTCATCCGCGATTGCAAGAGACTTTTATCACAATCAGATAATATTGCCTCGACTATCGATTAGTTGTCCTACAAAAATTGTAACGCTGCACGAAAACACTATAAAGCCTTACAGAGAGATCACTGATATTGTTGGCATCATTCATTCAACTATCAGACGTATCATCAAGGCGAGGAAATAGACTGGATCCATCAGTGTAAAACGTAAAGAAAAATGCGTTTGGAAGAGAAAACTACGGTGAGAGAAGATATATACGTGATCAGGAAAAGTGTGAAAGATCCTAGGGAGACATTATTCGTTTTGTTTCAATTAATTTGCACAAGGGTGTAATACACATGCGTTTCTACATCCATATTATACATGCGTAATTTCATCAATAAAATACCTATCTTGTGAGAGGAAGTCCTTCTACGAGACGAAATGCGTTACACTAAAATTTTCTAGTTCTTCATTTTGTTACTTAACATAAATGTTTAAATCATTTATTTCGATGTGAATTTCTTGTTTGTAACAGAAACAATATTTCTATTGTCCTGGATTTACAGAAATAATTGGTTATGACAGAACGATTCAAAAATAAATTTTAGTCAAGAATGTTTTCTTTTGAATTTATTAAAACACGTTTTCTGTGGGTAAGGTCTTACCGGAAAACATTATTAACGTCTATTCATAGCGGATATAAGTAATATCCCTTACATATCATCCTTTCAAGCGACTTTGCAAAGATGATATGCCCAACTGATGATATTTAGGAACTGGTAAGATTTGTTCCACTATCTTCATTACTGTATATAAGGTCTGAGCACCACTCAAGGTAGATAATTAGAAACTATAAGACACTTTATGTGCATATGTGTGGAAGATAATGGTTACTTCTAGAGTGGAGTGAAAACATCAATATTCTGAAAATCTTATTTTTATTATAATAAAATTTGTTTCTTTGCTTAGAAGTAACAAAATATCAAAATTGACTAATTATTATCGGCTGCCGAAATTAGCTTCAAAAATCGGCATTTTATATTACATATGCAATTGTTAAAATTTTCTATTTTTTTAAATTGATAGTGTTTGTGTAAGGTATGCAGATGATACAGTGGTGATAGCAGATACAGAAAGGAAACTACAAGCCCTTCTACAAAAGGAAGGTAGCTGAAGAGAGCGACAAGAAAGGACTATAAATAAACTGCAAGAAAACCGAATGCATAGTCACCAACAAAAAGGGCAGCCCGAAATGCCAAATACAAGTGGGGGATACTAAAAACAAAAAGGTACAAAAATTGAAATACCTGTGAAGTGTTCTAACAGAAGACGGAAATTGTAACACAGAGAATAGGCATGTCGAAGGAAGCATTCCAGAAATTGAGCGAAGTATTAAGAAAAATGGAAATTTCGCTGGAAACTAAGAAGAAATTAATAGATTGTTATGTGATGTCAGTTCTTCAATATAGCAGTGAATGCTGGACAATACCACCGAAGATGTAGGAAAAACTCGAAGCAGCTGAAATGTGGTTCTACAGAAGAACGCTGCGAATATCATGGATCGAGCATATGAGCCAATGATGAGGTTTTGAAAAGGATGGAAACGAAAAGGAAATTAATACTGAGCATCAGGAAGAGACAGCGAAAGTTCCTGGGACAGGCAATGAGGAAAGAGGGTCTGGAGAACCTGATACTAACAGGTCAGATAGAGGGAAAAAGAGACATGACAAAGCAGAGGATAACATATTTTAAGGACATGATCAGGTGGATGACAGAACAAGGATTGCGTGGTGTAACAGGAGAAGGCGTGCTAAGAGCTACTAGGTATAGGAAGATGTGGAAAGCTATGATCGCCTACGTCCTGAAAGGGCAGGGAGCATATAGAAGAAGAAGTGCTATGATCTAATCATGATATAAATGCTTACTGATTATAGTTGTCAATAATCGTAATCATTATTTATTCATTTAAGTTAACAAAAATGTTTGTGTTTCAAATTTTGTCATTTTTTGTCTAGTGAAAAACGTTGCTTAAATAAATTCATCCCGATTATCTTGTCCACACACTAAGGCACAAGCTTTAGTTAGTGCCTTTACACAACGTTCAACAGATTTGGTCTGAATAAGTAGTGGAAAAAATGGGACAGTTCTACCGTTTTGCCGCAATTTCTCAATTGTGAAATTTTTGGTTAAGTGGGGTTCAGTAGAAGATGGTAAATCTGTTCAAGAAATCAAAGAAAAGTAATCTGAAGCATTGAAATTGATTTTTAGTAATCTGTCTTGTCGAACTTCACTGTCTCGTTTTTGTTTGCTTTGAAATTTTGTCTTATGGCTAATTAGAATGTTCTCGGGGTTTTCAGAAAATAATAATTTCTTTGAAGTACAAGATGTACTATTTCTTTTTGGTCATTGATCAGGACTTTAAAACTCTGAATCATTTTGAGAATATGAAGAGCTCCATGACCAAGTGACCAAAATCGTTTAATATCAAACCATGAACGGGGATACACTTTCATGATGAACGTTGCAATTCCTTTCATTTTGATTCTTGTTCTTCGATAGAGACGTAATGTTCAGTTTGCCGTTGTCACTCAGCGTGATTTGGAGATTTTTCCTGGATTTTTTCCAGCCAAGGCATTTGGAACTTTGCCTTTGTCAATAGCTCGACACATGTCAAGAAGGTATCATTGATCCATAGTTAATTCAATATAGTAGTCTGGAAACACGTATTGAATGTTTTTGAAAGCAGGTACTAAGTGGTTAACTTTTCCTGAGCAATACGACTGACCAGAAGGAAGTGAATTAAGTTTATCACTTGAGTATTATCATTAAAATATTTTTCTTTGTTCGAAAAGCGATGAATCAGAAATTTGAGTTTGACTTCATTTGGGTGGACGTTGGCCTCGTATGGGTAATGCTGTCCAAAGTACTCTTTTTCCGAACAGTATCAGAAGCAAAGAAACAAGTCTCTTTGTCTGTTTTCACTTTGTGATCAATTTCAATTCACAGAGACTGCAGCCTTATGGTTGTAAAAATTCCACTAAAATTAAAACCGTAAGAATTAGGAAATGAATACATAGATAAAAGTCTCAATCTTAAAGTTTTAACTAACACTAATCTCAAAATAGTAGATTTCCTAGATATTACCCTAGACCGAGTCAATAACAATTTTCAACTCAACATAAAAACAAACGCGGAATCTAATCAACTCTTATCCATAATCAAACATATAATCACCTCCATAGACTATAAAATAAGTAATAAGTCTTCTAGTGAAGATATCTTTTATAAATAGAGCAAATTTTATAACACTGCTTTAAAAAAGGTATCTACAAATGCCTTGGCGTTAAATCTATCAAATACAGCAATAAAAGTTTTAATAAAAATACAAACCGAAAAATCATTTGGTATACACCCATATTTAAAAGAATTGTTAAGACTGAGTTAAAGAATAAATTTCCTTAATATAGTTGAAAAATGCTTCCCTAAAATAACTCCTCAGGAAAGTTTTTAACAAGAAATCCTCTTAAACTAAATTACAGCCTTACAACCTCGAAGAGATAATCGAAATGGAAAATAATAACATTTTAAACCAATGTAACTATCTAGGTAATCAATATAATCATAAAACAACAAAAACAATAAATAATACCAATATATTCATTTCTCGAAATTTGAGTGAGTGTCCAATATAAAATAGATGTCTAACGCAATCTATCGTTTACCTATGCACTATTTCCACGATTGAAAACCCAACAATTAATAAATTTTACATTAGTAGTACCAAGGACATCTTCAAATATTTTAATAATAAATTGTAAAGAAATAGCATATTCATTTCTAAATACTTTTAGGATTTAAAGTAAAGTAATTAAACTCCTACCGTAAAATGGAAAATATTTAACAAAGCTAAAACCTGTAAATATTTACAAGAGTTTATTTCTTGTGTTTACAGGAAAAGTTTCAAATTATCCAGTTACCAAAATTATCCCTGTTAAATGAAACGAATTGACAGTCACTTGCTAACACCACCATTTTTACCTTTAAGTATAGTTAATTATATTTTCCAATATAATGTAACTACAATCTGCAATTAAATTATTATTATTGCATAAATATATAAGATGACCTATTCTATGTTAATTATGAATAATAGTTCATTTAACTGTACTAAAGACTTACTACGCTATTTATTTTGTTTTCAATGCACCTTAGTTCTTAATATAAATTTACACACTTTAAAAAAATTATATATATATTGAAATAAAAAAATAGATTTAAAAATCTCCCACAAAAACATCAGACGAAATGTATGACAGGAAATAATAAATATGAGCATATAATATAACACTGAATGTTACACAAAGTTGACAAAATATAACATGATTTTCATTACCTCATATCTTCTTCCATTAACCCCCACTCTCTACTAGAACTTTATTTAATACCCCCACAACCGTCTGGATAAGGTAATATGTATGTTATATATATATATATTGACTAACTCTTTCAAACGTAAATGGCTTGATGAGGCACTATCGGTTGTACTGAAACACGACAGATCTTGTCTGGCGGTGAGAAATGTTTTTTTATTATAAATATCAATAACAAAAATATTAATATAAATATTACTCTACTACGAATAAAACAGTTTTAAAAAGAAAATGTTACGAATTGTGGATTGTTATTCCATTAGTTCTTACTATTAATAAAATCTCTCTATCTATCTATCTATCTATCTATCTATCTATCTATCTATCTATCTATCTATCTATCTATCTATTTTCACCAACAATAAGCTGAAAAATACTGATAAAAGCACCTGCTTACAACAACATTACAAAAAAAATGTCTACTTTGCCTACATGAAAAAATAGCAATTATATCTCATACCTCACAAAAAAACTTACTAAACATAAAATCAGAAATAATTTCTAAATGCAAACATGAAAATAAATATATATTATAACAATTTATACCGAAAGGTAAAAAAAAAGGAACCGCTGATATCATAATCCTATCAATTATTCTGTAGTTCAAACTACCCTCATAATAATTGCATTTTCTGTTATTATCATTCCACCACCATTACTAATCACTACTACCGCTTTACAATAACTATTTGCTACTACAACTGTTATTATCATCAAATATTATTATCGCCGTAATTAGTCCGCAATCATCATTAACGTAAATTACTCCTCTCTTCCGCAGTAAAATTAATGCCACCACGCAAATACTAACACGCATTACAAATTAGAATTTCCACCATTTAAATATGTGCAACCACAAAAAACAAGCTAATGACCGACTTTAAACTAATAAGTAACAATGCTGCCTAAAATAATAAAACATAATAGCAATTTCTCCTTACCATATTTTCACACATATGTATGTGCGCAACGGCACACATATACATATATATGCCAAGCCTCATACGGTTCGCATGTAGTTATGTTTGTGTGAGCCCTGTGGGCACGCGGGTGCGTGTGTGTATGTGTCTCTTTGCTCACGTCAATGGATGTACAAATATGTATATATGTCTGCGTCTCTCTTGGCCTCAAATTTTTCTCCCACTTCCACAAAAATACACCATATGCAGCCCTACATATAGCTAAAAAAATTTATCAG
>JBBBDQ010000202.1:12215000-12435000 GCA_037127315.1 Ascarosepion bandense | reverse complement strand
AAATAAAAAAAAATTGGGCATCAATTCAGATTCTTTAAAAACCTCTTATTTCATCATTTATGGAAAAATGCACATGAAGTTTCCATGAAAATTTGAGATAATACAACCTTATCTGTAATTATGGAAGTGAGATGAATAATTATGTCTACCTATATGTATTAAGCAGTTTTACTTCTTATTTAAAAGTATTAGTATTAATAGTAGTTATATTAATATTATTATTATTAATAATAATAATAATATTAATAATAATAGACAGAAACTATGTATTTTCATGTCAGATTTTATTTTGCATCTCAATATTTTCACAATGAAATTCGTATTATCAAGCTGAAGTCATTTTTATGTTATATTTATTTCCTCTTTATATTAGCAATTTATCGTGTGAACTTCAGACATTTTACAGATGTTACACTCCTTCCAAATGTGCCACAAGGCTTTTTAAGGAAGGGTTCATAAGCATGCGCGTGACCAGAGACCAAACATATTTCATTTTCTAAAGATCCCATCTATAAAAATTGTTTCTGCTTCAACTTATATTGATCTGTATGAAAATACTGATGATAATCTTCCTTATGTTTGTCAGGTTTTATTATGCTAAAAAAGTAAAACACATTTTTTTATATATTTTTACAATCGTCTCACCCCAAGCAAGGCAGAACTACTACTGATGCGCAGGGGGGTTACATAATAGGAACGTGAAGCGAGGGAAGAGAACAGGCCAGAGTATGTGTTGGAGAATGAGTAAGAGAAGAACAGGTAAATTGATGTAAAGTGACGCGTGAGTGCAAAATGTAAAATAAGAAAAAGGGTGGGTGGGAAATAAGGAGATAAGAGACGACAGTTGACGTTGCATTTAAACTCTTGGTGCTTGGAGCTATCAGAGAAACAAGAATACGAAAAGAAATCTCACGGGTGGGAAGTGACAGAAAAGAGCCTATGGGGTAGAAGTTGTTACAATTGTTTGTTTTCACGGTAAAAGAGTGAGGCCTTGTTGCCTTGTAGCTCGGCTTGTAGCATCAAAGAGCTAAACTCATCGGAACACAATCCCTGATACACATGAATTTAGGCTAGCGTAGCCCGTTTCTGATTAATACTATATATCCTTATCACTTGAATGAATTCATATCTTATTATTTTACAATATCAGACCATCGGTAATCTCAAATCTGCATCAATCATTTTTGCGGTTGATTTTCAATAGTATCGATTTGAAAATTATCTGCATCAACTTTATTTTTTCCCAGGGATCATTGTGTGATATTGGTCGATCATCACATTTCTAGTAGATAAATATCTGGGGAACTTAGCGCTTTCCCTTAATTTTGTATCTTTGAAACTTGTTTTAGCATGATGGGCAATTCTCTGCCTTGAGAATATGAAAGAGTATTGTTTTACATAAGTATACTTTTCCCTTAAATTCACTTGGTTGTGATCAGGAGCAGATATTAAACTTTAGCAGTGATATGCATTTATCTAGACTCCATAATCAACACTGAAGTGACTTGTAATATTATTTCCAGCAATATCGTCTTCTTAATTTTCTTCTTTGTGACGCGTTCTTTCAAGACAAAAAAAAGCGTGGAGAGTCATGATCTCGCACAGATCATGACTCTCCACGCTTTTTCATCATTATTATTTCATAGTTTTTATTATCTTTTCATATTACTTGCACGTCATTTTAATCATTTTTACAATATATTTAGGTACTTATGAGGTAGTCAAATTTATAAGGTTTGTCTAATATTCTTATAAACGAGACATTAGTATGATTTCATATTAATTATCTTCAGTTTTTAGTGTGGATTCAGCGGGATCTTCCTCCATACATCAGAACAAAATATAAATTTTATGTCATAGACGAAAATATGATGATAAATGAATAAAGTTTATTCAACCCAAAATAATTTTAGATCATTGCGGTAAAGAGTACTTACATTGTGAATTCTTCTTTATCTTCAGAACGGTGGTGATAGTGGCTCTCCACAATTTTCTATGTTTTGTAACTCCTAGAAACGGTTGTCTTTACAAAATTTCCCCGAATGTGCTATCCATGTACAGAAGATTGTTTGGTAGTTTGTACGCAGGTTTTATTTGTCGTCCCTGGCTTGAATATGCTATGTGCATATCATACTCTCTAAGTAAACTTCAACTGTTTCTTTCTCATGTGATGTATATGAGTACTTTTTATTCGTATTTTACCTAAATCATTGCGTCTATCACATGCTCAGCGGTTCAGGTTGCGAACGGGTACTATATACAACGCATACATTTCAAAATGTAAGGGTAGGTGGAAAAGTTCCTAGGCTAAATATAAGGGAAATAATGCCAGACTTGGGGATTTCTACAAGAATTAATTTCAATTCTTCTTATTCACAGCGACATAGTTTTTATCGAAAAATAAAACCTAAATGTTCAATAAAGAATTTTTATTCTGTTGGTTAAATAGTGATCATTAGAAGATAATGAAATCACCATTACTATGATATTAGTTCTAAGACAAGTGTCTTTTATGTCAGAGAGTAGATGATAATCAAATCAAAGGAACAGGGAGGGTGATCAACTTGTCTGTATCCACAGTTACGCACAACAGCCATTAAAACTAAGAACATATCTACTGGGATAAAAGGCCTTTATTGGTTTATCGTAACAGATTCGGCTAGTTTTCCTAGGAGGATTTTTGGCTGTATCGATTTCCGTTTTGTCTTTGATTCAAAGTGATGACCACTCATCTTGGGTTAAAAAAAACTTTCAGAAAAAAACAGGCAAATATCCTCGAAAGAATGACAGATTTCCCCGTGTTGGGATAAGACTAGTAAGCTTTTTATCATATGACAGAAAAGATGGCATTCACAAAGCTGAACCTTTGTCATTGTGCAAAATAATATCAACTCTTTCACGGGATCTGCTAATAGTATTGGTTACTGGAATTATAGTTAATCGCTTGTCACCCCTCACTATGCGGAGAACACGATCAATGTTTTCATCGGTGTTAAAGTTTCAAAGCGTCATGTCCATGGATAAATTTCAAGTTTTACCTTTTTTTGCTCATAAATTCAGCTATCCACATTTGTACTGTTGTTAAAGATGGAGTGCCATCCCCTAATGTAATAACTCTATCACTAAAATCTCTTTGTGATCTAAACCTTTTACCTCCATGTACTTAATAACACTGCAGTAATATACCTTGTCCATGTTCAAGAAAGGTTATTGCTGAAGTCTTTTATGAGGTGTTAGTGCAGTCATTAATAACCAGACTAGAAATTATTACAATCAAAATTTTACAGCGCTAGAATACTTTCTTCAAAATCAGGTTGAACATTTCATCTCACAATTATATGTTTAGGGTTTAAATAACCTAGAAATGTTTATCACTAAAATGAATAAATAAATCGATATATTGTATTTTTAAAATTCTTTTGTATAACATTTCTGGTGCCGTCAAATCAATTTTTCACAAGCATACAGAAGGACTGATATTACAGCACTCTTTTATTGTTTCTAACAATATTTTCATATATCTTAAAATACTTTACAAAACTTACGAAATTATTATTTCGCAATTTCAGTGATTCGACAGAAATATGATTGACATCAAAGGCAGTGATCGACAAATGTGAGATCAACATCAAAAGTAGAAAGTACAAACAGGACCGACAATATTTTGATCAACATGAAAGGCAGAAAATATAAACAGTGAGCGACAAAATTGTGATTGACATCAAAGGCAGCCTGCTTAAAAGACAATACCTGTGTAGATGATTGATAGTTACGCCTGGCCATAGATGACACAAGCAACCACCTGAGAGAGAAAAATATGTGGAAATTTTAGTTGATATTCAGTTTTATTTTTGGCCGAGATCAGTAGCCCGAGAGAACACAGAAAAGAGATTAGAGATGGCATCTCCTGCAAGTCAACGACTCCTGACAATTCTTTCGTATGTATGTGATCTTTCTGACGACCACTCCGCACAACCGTCACCAATTAAGAATAAAAATATAAGTTTTTATTTTATATACACTACCATAATTTTTAGGCGACCCCAGTTTTTAAAAGAAATGATGCATTTCATACTATTGTTAGTAGATAATTCTAAATGAAAATATAATATTTCTTTTGTTATTATTACTTGGCAAAATGTTTACAGGGCAAGAAACAAAGATGAACTTGTCTGAAACACCCTAAATTTTCTTCATTCTTTCAATTGATGAAACGGCAATATAGGTAATTATAAAATATTTATAAATTCATTTGATATACCTGTTATTGGGCAGTATTAACAAAAGAGTCATTCCATTTTAATTTACAATTATTCATTTGGCGATAAATACTAAAAAAGTTAGTATGAAATAAATCAGTTTTTAAACACTAGGTTGGCCTAATAATTATGGCCGGTAGTGTATGCGTGTTTTTCGTTCTTATCCGACAAGATTTTCGTTGAGAACCAGACGTAGTATATAACATTTCCAGGCGCTTTAGAATTTCAGTTTCACATTTTCCATGAATGAATTTATATTGTTCGGGCTGTTGTTCTCATCTTTAAATTATTTAATTCACCACTGTTATAGCTAAGTATTGAACTCACAACTCTTTGGCTCAAGTCACTGGATCTAACCAACGCTTTTATGCACTGGACCATGTGTGCTTAAGAGTTGAGTTAAAGGGAGATAACTACACGATACCCGGAAGTGGTGTCACACATGGAATGGAAATGACATTTCTTTTTTTATCGTCTCACACTAAGCAAAGCAGGACTGCCACTGGTGGAAAGTGGGTTACATATTTCGAAAGTATGTGTCGGAGAACGAGTAAGAGAAGAACGGGTACATTGGCATAAAAAAACTTTGTGAAGGCAGAGGCTAAAGAGAGAAGAAAGATGGGAATCAAGGAGATAAGAGATGACAGTTGACGTCTAAATTTAAACTCTTGGAGATTGTAGTTATCAGGGAAACAAAAATACGGAAGGGATTTCAACAGGTGGAAAGTGCGAGAAAAGAAACTGAGAGTAGAAGTTGTGGTACAATTGATTGTTCTCACAATAAAAATTTAGTACCTTGTTGCCAGTCTAGTAGCTCGAGTAAATTCGCGTAGTGGGGGCATCAAGGATCTAAGTGATCGAAAGGAAGATTTCGTTTCGAAGTTCTTAGCACCTGAACAAGGCCAGAGCATATAACGATCGAAACGTCGTAAACATGGCAATAAAAATAAGAACAATAGTAAATAGTGTACATACTACACCATCTCAAAATAGTTGAAAAATAATAATTTTCTTTCTACTGTTAAAAAAACATCCAAGGTATAAGTTTTAGTAATTGCTTAAATTTTGTTTTATCTCTAACCCTAGTAGGCAGCTTCAGTTATTTTATTTGCTGGCAGCCGTAAGATCCGTATTCTTACAATCGTATGTTTAGTTCTTTCTTCTCACGTTGCTTTACTTTTTTTTTTGTAGAAGTTTCTGCAGTTTCCTTTCTGTTTATGACTATCATAAAACATAAACCTACTTTCCCATTGCAGTCATCTAAGCCATGGTTGTATTTCTTGCATTTGAAGATAGCTATGAATTTATTGTCACAAATATACGTACCACCCCGTGAAACATCCAAGGTCAGCTCATTACCATTTGAACAATTTTATTATCCTGCGTTATCATAAAATCTAGAAAATTAACAAAACCAATTCGTTATCAATCGGAAACATGTCAACCGTTAAGATTCATGTGTGAACCTTTTACGAAGGTTAATATAGGCAAATTGCAGAAGAGAAAACCAATCAACTCCTTTTAAACAATTTGTGATTCTAAACTATATACTGGGGGCATTGAGAATTACATTAAATTACCATATGCAGTCTTTAGGATTGCGGTGTATGAATCGGCTTGCGTTTGGTGGGGAAAACGGCTTTGGTTTCATTGCAATAATCCTCACATTACACAGTTTCAGAAACAACCCATTGACGCAATAAAATAGTGATACCTGACAAAATATGTGCTTATTCGCATAAACCATTTAAAGGGGCCAAGAGCAATGCTGAGGCTAAGACCAGCTTGATGAAAGAAAACAGGTGAAAATGATGGAAACAGACATGCAAGTGAATGTTCACTGTTGTCACTTCGAGGCCTTTTATTGGAAACTGAATTGCATATTTCGAGCCAATTTGAAAAGTATCATGAGCAAGCTGTTCCTCACAAGGAATATATCTAAATAAGAATAATTACATTATCAAAAGCTGGGCAAAATACTTCTAGAGTGCTCCGAAATGGAATTCGACCTTCAACAACATGTTAATCGATATTACTCCTTAACAACTCATTATCGAAACCCTTTCAGCAGATTCTGTAATCTCTGAACAGGAATGTCATTAAACAGATGGTGAATCTTAAAGAAGCATGCTAAGAAGGAAGGTGTCTGTAATCTACAAATACTGTATCAATCAACTTATCAATAAGCATTGCAAATCCTGGAAACTTAATTTTGGAAATATGGGCCTGTTCCAAGATATTTCGTGGATGCTTCCATTGTTCACCATTAATGCCTGGGTATAACGATAGATACATCCTGTAGCTAGGCTTCTGATCGCCTTTAAGTATTTAGCCTCTACACAAAACCCTATGAATGTATAAAAGTATATTTTATTGTAAAATACGAAAAATTTTATACACTGAAACTACCAACAATGCATATTTATAAAAGAATTACCAACAATACATTTTATAGCAAATTGAAGAACAATAAATTTTATCTATTGTTCAAGGCATACATTACGTTCAAAATATATTTAGTTGAAGCCATAAAATTGTGTTGAAGATGTTTAGATTTCGGCATTGAATGACATATAGGTTGATATACGGCTAAACTTCTACCAACAAACTAATCATTTTCATTACAGACACAATAATATAGGTGTGATTGTGACAGCCACGGGATAATCTTTTTACGGAATGATTTATATTCACGTAATTTTCAGTCTCTGCTATATTTCACATTCAGAAATTCGAATGAAAGCATACTGTGAGTTTCAATCCCTCAGAAGTAGATGCAACATGGTCTTTAGATTTAGCATTTACAAAAAAGGGAGATCAGCATTAAGATATTTAATATATTGTGGACATTGCTAAACTGACACAAATATTGAGTGATGGTCTCTGGAACGTGCTGGGAAATGACAGGAAAAGATATTAAATATAATGACCTTTTTTTGTGAGGATATAAAAAAAGTATTAGAATTGGGAACTAGCAGTCAACGTTTTATTTTTTTAATTTTCAGTCGGACAAAAACGTTCTGTCCTTTCTAGTATTCGTTTTACTTTTTTTGTTTTTAATTTCTGCTCTAAATAAAACGAACTATTTTCATATTAGATATGTTGAGTTTTATGTTGAATTTAAGATTTGTGAAAACAATATTATTTTAATGCTAAAACCCAAACTAATATCAGCGTAAACGCGATCCATTTTTGCTGATGTATGTTCAGTCGATACTTTTATGTTGCGGGATTCACTATTTGAAACATCGAAAACTAACGTTTAGTATTAAAACGAATTCTATTCTTGACTAGTCAAAACGTGATGATATATCCTAGCAGTTTCTTGATGGCCACGAACTGAACCCTTTTTTATGACTTCGATTATCCTTGTTCCCACTGACACTGAAAGATGAAAAATGCTCTTAATTCATTAAAGAAAAGTCGAGAAATGAAAAATTATCAAAGAATCTGGAACAGTTATTAAAGTGCCTTTAAAGATTGACATCTCTAATACATATCTGCGCTATAAATAATTTTGTTTAACAGAGAAAAGTAAGCATTAACTTATTGATTTACGGCCTCATTACGTTGAAACATCAGCTCCTGTACAATTAACAACGTTAAGCAACATCAATCGTGGTCAGTACCTGGAAGAATAACCGCTTTAGGATACCAGTTGCTGTAAGCTTTAATGTATGGGTAATCTAATATATGGATGTGCTTTGTAGTGCAGTGGTTATTGGCTTGGAACGAGAAATCGGAGAGCCGAGTTCGAATTCCAGTTAAATTCTTTGCATTCGCATACGCGCAAATACTCTTAGGAAAGTAACGAGTCCGTTACTTCTCCCTCCAGCTATGGGTTAAATAGCAGGATGGATTGTGTTCTATTGTTTTGGTTAGCAACTAGAGTACTGCCCAAATTAATAGCATCTTACTGCGGGAAAATATTTTACCCAGTCAGTCAATCTCTTTCGAGAAATGATCGCCCAAGTTTGTTTCACGTATGGCACTTAACTGACTGACTAAATCTAATGTATAATAACTAGGAAATGTTAGCCAAAAGACTAGTTTCCAATTACATTCAGGTTCGTTATATTCAATTTACACGTAAATACTATTGAAAAAAGTACTAACTCACATCTTCTCTACCCAAAAGTATCACCAATCTATTGTTATCTTTAGAATTAAGATAAATTGCGTGAAATATATTCCGCATTAAAGTTTCCTATGCTGATAAACAAAGTTAGTTTTTAGTTGTTTTCTTATGGCAAACCAACATCAGCGGGTTATTTATTGCCAACTAAACTTTATTTATTTATTGCTGGTAATACCTTTTTCTTTCAACAATCTATTGTTGTTTTTTATATAAGTTTTCTGTCTAGTAATACATTTTTCTTTTCGAGTATCAAGATTCATCAGGATTTGTTTTTAAGGGCAGGGTCCCCAAGTCCTCTCCTTGTTATTTAACCCATAACTGTAGGGAAGGGACGGATTAATAACTTTCCCAAGGGGTACCAGTGCTTAAGTGAATGCAGGGTATTCAACTGGAATTCGAACTCGGCTCACCGATTTCTCTTTCCGGGCCAATATCCACTGCACTACAACGAACATCCGTCACTATACGCTTACAGCACCTGGTATTGCCAAGCGGTCAACCATCTAAGTCCTGACGAGTCTCAACGTTGCTTAACTTCGGTGATCGAGCGAGAACCGGTGTATTCTACGTGATAGGCTGTAAACCCTGATAAACAAAAACAGCCAGCCTATCAATTAACGAGCCATACTATTATGTAGTCTTGTTCTGAAAATGACATTTACGGTGCTAAATTTTCTCAGACAAAATTTTAAATACCATCTGTATAAAACCGCTTTCGCAAATCAATGGTTAAAATGAGTTCAACAGAATAAAGCGTGTGGGTCTTAGAGAGCACGGTCATTCTTTGAATATCGTGGACACTGGTTCAGAAAACACAACTAGCAGTAGTTTAAGTTAAAAATACTTTCTGATTTTATGTATTTTCTTCATATTATTACAACTCATTCCCCCAAACAAAAATTATTTGAGATTTAGCCTAATAATAACTCACGCGCATGCGCATATAATAAACGTTTCAAAATCGATATGGTCATTCCAACCATTTGCTTTTTATATTCACTTAGTTGGTAGATGATTAAAATCTAACGCAGCTGTTAGAGTATTTACCACAGGAAAATTTTAAACGTATATCGGTATAAATTTTATTTCAGTAGCTATTGATGTTAAGGAGCCTCAAGTTGCCGACATATCGAAAGAAACTCACTGTTGTTATCTCATGTCCGACAGCCATATTCATAAATGTCGCTGATAACAGCAGCCCTGAAAGCGATGTGAAGAGAACAAAAGAAAAAAATTAAAAGGGAAGGACATTTCTTATCTTCTTTTGAAGATCTGACTGTGTCTCCCTCTGGAAGTCAGTGGTCTTACATCAATAATTACATTGTCAATCAACTTTAAACTTTGGGGATTTGGTTGTCGTCCGATAAAAAAAAAAACGAAGAGGAATAAAGTCGACTATCTTCCAGAATGACGTCACCGGAAGCTGGCAGTTGTAATATATCCATGATTAACGTTGGTCTCTGTCGGGCAGATCTGTCGTGATCAGGTGTCGTGTGATCTTCTATGGTTAAGTCACGCAGTCACCATTTTAGAAGATTCTTTGATACGTTAATCTGAGTAGCTCCATTGACTGTTTTCGAGCGGTTTACCACGGCCTGACGCAGTGTCGTCTATAATCATTTTGACAATTCTCAAAAGAATTTTTGTCTGACTGGCTGATAGGCAGTTCCTTTTAAAGATCATTTTCTTTGTGTCATTTTTTAACGTTGTGATGCCGTATAGGAGCTCGTCTCTTTCATATTTTAATATTGCATGCCTATTTACGTTTCTGTTTTCAACGTGTAATTTGAGATAAAACTCATCATTAACTTTTCTTATTTAAGGGGATTTATTTAATCAGTTTAAATATTTGAGGTTCCTCACGGCCGTTTAGGTTAAGCCGCTTAGAAAAATGCATTTATGAAGAAAACATACAAAAGCTATTTGTCACTTTCAAATATTTTTATAGATGAAATCCATAAATATAATCAGACAATTTATGATTATATATCATAAGTTAAGTAATCAGAAATGTAAGTATTTTCATAAAACTTGAATTGATCTTTTTAGTGAGTTATTAATGTTTTCTTGACAGAACAGTTCGAATGTGAAGGAAGCCATTTAGTTATGGAAATATCCTCAATACGAAATAATCACCTGACTCTTTTTTATAATTTCACCATAAAAAAAGGTCGCAATGCCACTAAGATGCAAGGAGTTACTGAGTGTTAGATAATATGAGAAAACAACTATAAATAAAAGACGGCAATAAACCAACAAGTATCATGATGAGAGAAGATAACGATTGACATTGTATTTAAAGTTTTGGAGATCGAACTCGACTGGGAAGCTAGAAGCCAGAAGAGTATTCCACAAGAGATAAGTTCGATAGAAAACATAGATGGCATAGAACTTTCATCTAGCCATTTCAACTGTAACCTGATGGAGACGGGGGTTCCACCGGATAAATAAACGTATTTGTTCACACACACACACACACACACACACATATATATATATATATATATATATATATATATATACATATATAATAAATTGATGGATAACATAAAGATGTATTAAATAAAAGACATTAGGAAAGATATTGTGAAAATAAATGTAAGTTAAAAAGAAGAAATATAAAGTTCCACAGACACACCTTAACAATATTATTCAATAAAATTGTCTGACTATTCTTGCCATTGAGTAACAATTAAAAAACCAATTACATTGAATCTGAGAAAATGAAATATTACGAAGGAATGTTTTCCATAAACTGAGTGAAGAATTATATATATATATATATATATATATATATATATATTAGAAAGGTCGGTGCCAAAGTTGAAAAATTCACATTGATGTTTTTCGTCTTTTTGTCTTTTCGAACATTATCAGGCTAAAATGACGTTTATATTGATATAAGTACATATAGCACAAAAAAGTTCCGCTGGCATTTTTATCTTTAAATTTTATTTTTAAACATGTGTTTTGATATATAGTGTAGTCAATTTGATATTTATGTTTTTTATCACTCTTGTTATTAAATATCTCAACATGTTATAATAAAATACATGTCAAGAAAGGGGAAAAGTAAGAAGCTGCAGGCAAACATGTTGTGGATGATACATGAAATAAAAAAAGTCTATATTTCTTCGCCTTAGAAAATTATTTTTTTAAAAAATTGAAACATAACCTTTTATATCGAAAGTTTGGTAAAACGCAATACAGGGCGAAACTAAATGCATTGTGTTGTTTTTTTATATTTTATTTTTATTCAGATAATCTTTTTTTTTTAATTTCACGATGTATTCCTTGTAGCAATTATTGTGGGGGATAGAGGCCATTTTACTTTATTATTTTTTGTTTTGTATTAGTTAAGTATTTTATTGTTTTGGCAGAAATATTAAGAAATTTTCATATGAATCTTATATAATTTCTTTCATTTGCAGTGGTAATAAATATGAAGCGAGAAATTCCTCGTAGAAATCGCTATCCAACGGATTTAAATTTTGAAATTTTTGTTTTATTTTTTATATTTGGCTCTGTAAATTGAACGTAATATTTGCATCGAGCCCTCCAACTTGATCAAATTTAATATTAATAAAATTAATATTAATAGGATTTGGGTTTTAGGGATTTAACGATCTGATCATCCTTTTGTATTTAGTATATATATATAAATATAAACATTGTAAGAAAAAGATGAAACCAACATAATAAAAGTAGTAAATCAAAATAACAAGAAGAAACCAATTGATTATAAAGGAATTAAACAGACACCCATTCATGCGCGCTAGAAAGGAAGTTAACACAATAAAAAACAATAAAAAGTAATCAAATACCTGCAAAAAAGTTCACAGAACAAATGCTATTAGAATCCATGAGCAACTTGCATAAACATTTGCATGTACAAATATCAAATGGCACCAAGCTCCAAGATAAAACAACAGCTTGAAAGAAGTCCTGAAGAGTAAAATCAGCGTAATGGAGATTTGACGAAATTTCGAAAACGGCATAACTCATCACTTAAGTGACACACATTAATCAATCTCTATATTGATATCAAGCACAAAAACCTCCTTACCGAAATATCTTTTTTTTATGAGAAACCACAGAAAAATCAACAATAATTTGGCACTAAGTTTCATCATAACTCATCTATATATATATATATATATATATATATATATATATATATATATATATATATATAAAGAAAATTTGTATACTACTTGTTTATATATATATATATATATATATAAACAAGATCTGTGTACTACTTTTAAAACAAGGAATTTATTAACAGTCTCAAGAGCTCTTTCGTCCAACATTTCATCAAGAGAAAATCATTTGAATTATAAATTAATCGAAAAAAAAGCAACGAAAATGAAAAGCAAAAAAAAAAAAAAAAAAGAAAAGGTAGGGAACGCTAAAATAAATATATTTTCCTTTTGTTTGATTTATAATTCCAACGATTTTCTTCTGAGATGCTGGACGTGAGAGCTCTTGAAACTGTTAATAAAGTCCTTGTGTTTAATAACTGTTAACAAAGCCCTTGTGACTATATATATATATGTGACTATATTATATATATATATATATATATATATATATATATATATAACTATCAGTACATATCTGCGTTGCTCAGGGTTTTTAATGGTTATGATAAAATGGTATGGTCAAGTGCCTTATTCAGAACGCATCAGTATGATTTTGTTGTTGTGAATCGTAAGTTAAAATATGCCATTGATTTTTGTTGTCTTTGTATAACGGGATTCATTATTAGTCAAATTACTATTAAACGGGAATGATGTATGCATAATTCGAAGAACGGGGCTGAGCTTTACAGGATCCTGTAATGGAATGTAATGACGTTGTGACGCATAAGAAATGGATGCATTATATCAGCAACGTGGAATTATTATGGCATATCATAAGGTAGAGGTTACAAAAGTTACATCATACCGTTTTGCTTGAGTCAACAAACCAGAAATGCTTCTACCTTATGATCTACACATGCAACTGAAAATGATAAGTGTTTATTTAAACGTCGACTTCTTCGTCTTTGTCATCTTCTTCGTCTTTGTCGATTTCGTCTTCGTTATCTCGTTCGTTTTTCTCGACTTCTTTGTCTACCTCATCGTCTCGTCGATTTTTTCGTCTTTGTCGTCATTTTCGTCTTCCTTGTCATCTTCGTCTTTGTATTATTCTTAGTCCCTTTCTTTTTCTTCTTCTTCGTCTGCGTTGTCTTCCTTATCTTCTTCGTCGTCTTTGTCATCGTTTTCGCCGACTTTTTCGTCATCGTCTTCTTCTTCAGTAGCAGCAGCAGCCTATATAAATTTTTCCCTATTTTCTTCGTTTTACCAATTTTTTCCTCTTTTTATGTTAACTTGTTTTTAGAGCTTTTGCTGATGATTTAGGTAAAAAGTCGTATACACCCTGGTTTATGTCCATTCTTTGCAGTTCCCGCCGTTGTGAAATAAGTCTCTGCGCAGAAAAATTTCATGTTGAACTTCATTCTCTGAAGCTCGTGCGGCAGCTGTAGTTGTACCATTTCTTCTACGACAAACTTGACACTGGGCATCATTCTGTTAAACTCTTGTGGCGCCCATAGGTGTAGCATTTCTATTTAGACGAAGCTTACTTTGAGTCTCATTTTCTCTGAAGCTCGCGCAGCTGCGATGACTCAAACAACGCTTACGCTGAACTTTGTTTTCTAAAGTCGTGAGCGTTCTTTCAACTTTTCTTTCGTTGATAACCTAAGTTGACCTTCTTCGTTAATCACTGAAGCACTGGTGGCTGTAGCTTAGGAAGCATTTATGGATTATCTAAACGAACACTCATCATTTGCAATTCAATGTACAAATACAATGGAGGAAGCGTTTCTAGTTTGTTGATTCGAACAACTCTCGTCAGTGGACATGGCCATCGCATTTACAGACTATTCCACATTTTGGGACTGCCTATTGCTCGATGAAGTCTTCTTTTATTTGGCTCCTTTGTCTAACAACTGGCGCTTGGTGAAATGCACAGCGTACCTTTTATTTCTAGGCATTTAGATTGGGGGCATCAAATTGGTTGAGACTGAGAATCTTAAATATTAAGCAGTACCAGAGCGTTATGTTTACGAATCAGAAGTTCGAAATTGCAAGTTTCGAAATGATTCCCATTCTTAAACGTCAATTTTTTTGGTAAATAAGCCTAATCTGCATGACTAGGGATATTTTAGTCAGAATAGTAAATTTCTAGCCATCATCAAGGAAATGTATCAGCAAAAACTTACAGAGAATTTGGATCGCGCAGCGCACGGAAAAATTCAGTATGGAAAATTTTGCCTTTTCAAAGAGGTGGTAAGATCGCTGTTTTTCCAAACCTGTTAAGAAGTCCTAAATTCAAGAAATTATTCAGCTTAAATTTTATAATTTGACAACTTTGACAAGCTCTGGCAGTGCAAAATTCAATTACTGCAAATGTAGAATGTTTGTAGAGTATGAGAATATTGTCCTTAAATAAAACTTAATACTTAAGTACAGTGGCAACACGACTTGTGAGTTATGTCGTTACTTTCGTTCAAAATACAACCGTTCAAATATATTGATCACACTGATTTGAAAGATCTTTGTGTACATCAAAGGTTCGGACTTTGATCTACAAGTCACACGATGTTGGTAAAACTATGTATAAAAGGTCTGCCTACTTCCACCGAACGCCCATAGCCAAGGGGTAGAATCGCCGACTGACGCCATTTCGGTTGGGTTTCAATCCCGGGTTAGAAAGCAATCGGTGTCTAACCGTACTGATGAGCTGTGATACAGCAAAACAGATCTGTCTGCGGATGACAATATTTACGCTCTCACACTCTGATTGAGCACTCTGGAAAATAGTAGACTTTGATAAACAGTAGCTACTCTGGCGTGTACGCATCGCTCATTCAATGAAATGAATTAGATCGCTCTAGCTATTGGGCGCGTATAATAATGATATGCGCTAAAAGTCTGCCTTACTTCCACCGAACGCCCATAGTCCAGAGGTAGAATCGCCAACTGACGCCATTTCGGTCGGGTTTCAATCCCGGGTTAGAAAGCAATCGGAGTCTAACCGTACTGATGAGCTGTGATACAGCGAAACAGATCTGTCTGCGGATGACAATATATATATATATATATATATATATATATATATATATATGAATAACAGTAGAGAAAGTCTGTGTTAATGTGTGGAACTAGTGAGTAAATATTGTAAGCGTTGCTTATAATTATTCACCAGTAAAAACACTGAATATACATGAACGCTAAATTTTCTCTTTAAATTAACAGAACATTTTTAAAGCCGAACTTATTGTCAGACTCATTGCAGTGATCAAATAATGGGTTGAGTATGTTGATTATAGATGTAATCTTTGTTCATGCAATCATTTATTTAAATTTCTCGATGTTTGCCCTATGTATTTCTTGTAGAATTTTATCTTTGCCGGTGATAAAGTAAATTGTTCCTTCAAGTTTTAGCTTGTTATTATATATATATATATATATATATATATATATATATATATATATATATATATACATAATATTTGTCACTTGTCTGATTCATTTTATATTCAACACCTCGATTGCACTATTTCGTAGAATACCTTTTCCGAAATTGCTTAGTTTTTTCTTATACCGGGTTTGATGTAATCGATTCATGTGCTAGTTACCTTTATCAGGTGGATATTTTGTGTGTGTGTGTGTGTGTGTGTGTGTGTGTGTGTGTGTGTGTATGCATGTGGATGTGTATGCTTTTTTGTGCGTATTTATTTCCGTGTGCATGGGAGTATCTACTCATGTTCAAAAGACCATGGATGAATGTACACTGGACAATAGGCAGAAAGATCTACTCCTATTTTACATATATACATATATAGAAAATTACAGCTAAACTTTAAGGAGTCTAAGGATTTTATTTTTGTTCAGATTTGTTTGGTACATCTGTAAATTAAAAAAATTGTGAAACCTTTTCACTGCAATTTTAGAGGTGTCAAAATTTATGATATAGACGAGTTGGACTCAAAAAAGGCTACCTAAACCATGATGATTCGTTCTAGCCATCAAAATTTCACAATGATAGCTGCCCAAGGCTCTTTGTATACCGTGAAAACAATAAGACGTGAAATGGAGATCTGAAACTGAGACTACAAGGCCCTGGTTGTAGGAACGTACTTTCTAGTTATCTCCGTAAACCGGAATTTATCCAACAACTCCCGGAAAAAGTGATGGACAAGAGAAAGACTGCTTTAGCGCGGGAAATTGCTTTTTCAACCATGAACCTGGCTTGAATGAATACCTCCGCTACCAGTCAAACAAGAGGTGTAACAGTCAACTTATTTATAAAAGCTATTGAATTTTTGTCAGGATCTGTTGCACAACATCTTGCCTACAATATGAGATTTTTTGTGTAATGTAGACAGCATTTCTCCAAACCGTGATGGTTTACAGTTAAGGTAATATCATGCTGCCTCACATCTTTAAACAGGCTCTATTCAGATGGCTATGTGGAATTGCTGAACACCGTGGTCAAAACATGGTTGAAAAGCATGGCGGCTGGAAGCCATATATGTGTAATAGTAAGATCCTGCACCCTTCCACGCCTTCAGGAAAAGGTATATATTTTTGTCAGATAAATATTACGATTTAATCAACCACAACGCCTCACTCCCTATTTCTCTTGATTGTAACCCCATAAATTATTATGTATGGGACGCGTTAGAGAAAGACAACAACCGCACTGATTGTGACACAAAGGCTTAGCTTATCGACAGGATTAAGGATAGGCTTGAAGATCTTCTTAAAAGAGCATAGGGAAGGCCCAAAGAACGAGATTCTGGAGCCGGCTTCAAGCCATGGTTGATGTTTAAGTGAATTGCCTTTTGATGATTTTTATGGCACCCTACGGGGAGCCGAGTTCGAATTCCAGTTGAATTCCTTGCATTCACTTACGCGCAAATATCCTTGGGAAAGGTATTAATCCGTCTATCCGTCTATTCCCTCCAGTTATGGATTAAATAATAGGGCAGATTGGGTTCTATAGCCTTGGTCGGCAACCAGTCTAATGGCAACCAACTGCGCGATAATGTTCTACCCAGTCAGTCATGTCTCTTTCGAGACATGATCGTCCAAGCGTGTATCACGTATGGCACTTAACTGACTGATCTATAGAAATGGACTCTTCCTCTGTTAATGAATAGTAACTTGCGGGACTTCCGGGACGTAGATTTGTGGCAGTCTAGAGACAGTAAAGAGGCAGTCGCGTGACTGTCAAGAACAGTCGTAAGGAAATCGAGACGCAGCGTAGCTATACAGTTCGGACTTACACTTTTATCTGCTGATTACTAACACTCTTACTTTGTATACATGTCCTGTTATTCTAATACACTGTTTTAACCTACCTTCTTGTTTCCTTGTCTTTCTTCCTTGTTATAAGCTGAACGCCACTTTTCTATTTTATTCCATAAACTGATTTTATCCTGGCCCGGTCTCACACTCTTCCCACTTGTTTTGAACAGGAGTAGAGGTGATCGCCTTGTTTCTTGTTTAGGAAGGGGTTCACGGTTTATCTCTCTTCTCCTTCGGTCTTAGTGTTAGTTCAACTGGAACCTCTTTGCAGTTATTGAGTATGGTGGTAACGTCTCTTCATTCTGAGGGTACCGGTTTAAAAGTTTCCTGGTTGCTGCTTACGACTGGTAGTTAGGAGCCCGAACTCTTGCATAGCGTCTTGGAAAGGATACTCTAATCAACAGTTGAATAATATCGGGGTTCCTGTAATGCCATATCGCCCATGGACGGGCGTCCCTGTATGAACCTCCGGTGTGCAACCCCGAGGCCACATTATGTTGCAGGCTGCGCCAGTCTCCATGCTTCACATGCTGCAATCAGTGACCGACTGATTCTACTCTAGACCTCTCTCTTTAAACAATTCACAATGAAAACAGGCAAAATAATTGAATAGGTGAAGAGGCTCATCCCTTGTTTCCTGTTTAGGATGTGGTTTCCGGTTTTTCTCTTTTCCAATCTTTTCACTCTATTTTTTATTTTATTTTATTTTTTTCAATTGGAGTAGATAGACTAAACTATCGCCCGGTTCACACTCCACCCACGTCTATTGAACAAGTGAAGAGGCTCATCCCTTGTTTCCTGTTTAGGATGTGGTTTCCGGTTTTTCTCTTTTCTAATCCTTTCACTCTTTTTTTTTTACTTTATTTTATTTTTTTCAATTGGAGTAGATAGACTAAACTATCCCTCACCAGGTTCACACTCCACCCACGTCTATTGAACAAGTGAAGAGGCTCATCCCTTGTTTCCTGTTCAGGATGTTGTTTCCGGTTTTCTTTTCTAATTTTTTTCACTCTCACGTAGCCCCTGCGCATCAGTGGAGTTTTCGCCTTGCTTGGCGTGATATGATTAAAAAAAAAAGCTAGTCAGAAAACGCCCAAACCTGTCTGCGTCTCTTTCACAAGCATACGAGGTATTCGCACTAACTTTTACAACGTCGAATCATTCCTTCAAACTAACTCACCTGATATCATAGCCCTATAAAACTAACCTTGACTCTTCTATCCCCTCTTCTGAGTTTTACGTTCCTGTTTATCTTCCCTTCTTCAGGAAGGACTCCAATATCTATATGCATGAACTTGGTGTTTATGTCAGCGAACAGCTCCCCCTATCTTGGGTGACATCTCTTGAATCCCTGGATCATTCTTTCATGTGCTTCCGTCTCTCACTTCTAAGCTCGGTTAGCTATCTCTTCTTTCTCTACCGCTCCCCTTTCTTCTCTGACTGTTCGGTACTTGATAGCATCTCTGACAATATCGACAAGGCCATTTCTTCTCATCCATCTGCCCATATATTTGTGATTGTTGACTTTAACGCCCACCACACCAAGTGGCTGGCGAACTCTGTAACCGACCTTGCTGGTGATCACACCATGAATGTTGCAATCGCAGGTTCTCGACCAATTCGAGACTGGATTCGTCTGGAGTTTCTACACCCGACTTCCCACCTAGAACTGAGGCTCAACTGAATGACGTCCACATTACACTCTCGATGGTTTCTAACATAATCTCAAAACTTGAACCTCACAAAGCGAGCGGAGGGGACGGAATCCCAATCATAGTCTTGAAGAAATGTGCCCCTGAACTCTCCTCTGTCCTTTCTAAGCTCTACAATTTCTGCCTATCTGCTTCCTACTTTCCTGCTTGTTGGATGTCTTCCTCTGTATTTCCTATATTTAAGAACACTGGGGAACCCTCGGATCCCGCAAATTACCGCCCTATCAGCCTTCTTCCGATCTTTGGCAAAGTGTTCGAAGCCATTATCAACGCCGAGGTGGTTCAGCATCTCACAGCCCACAGGCTCCTCTCGGACAAAGACTATGTTTTCCGCTTCTTCATGTCCACTGCTGATATGCTAACGACCTTAACCGAGTATATATACCAGGCTCTCGGCAAGAATGGCGAAGCCAGAACCGTTGACTCTAAAGCGTTCGACAGAGTCTGGCACGCTGGCCTTCTATGCAAACTGCGGAGCTACGGTATAACTGGACATTTTTTGACCTAATCAAGTTCTTCCTCTCTAACCGCACATTGAAGGTGGTATTAAACGGACATGCCACCCATAACTACCATATGAACACGGGTGTCCCTCAAGGCTCTATCCTAGGTCCTACACTCTTTCTGATCTACATTATTGATCTCCCCGATGCCATAAGATCCGAAGTAGGCATGTATACCGATGATACCACAGTTTACTCTCGCCTCGATCAAAAATCTGGTGTGGGCGACAAAGCGAACCTCACTTGAAAAGGACCTCCAATCCCTAGTGGACTGGGGTAAGAAATGGCTCGTAAATTTTAATGCTTCCAAAATGAAGCTGCTATCAATTAACTATCATAGACAATCGCACCCATTAGCATGGAACAAGCTTACCTCCCAGAGAGTAAAACACTACGCCTCCTTGGCCTCACACTCTCAGCGGACCTCAAGTGAAAAGACTATATCGAATCCATTGCTAAATCCGCTGCTATGAAAGTAGGTTCTCTGTGCAGGGCCCGGGAGTTTTCCCGTCTGAATCTACACAGCACATATATAATTCTACCATCTCCCGTGTATTGAATACTGCTGCCACATCTGGATGGCTGCCCCTGCTATTCTCCTCGGGGTCCATGACAAAATAAAACGGAGAATCTGTTATGTGATCGATACCGACTTGACAGACCACCTGCAGTCACTCTCTCACCGGCGTGATGTGGCTTCCCTCTTCTATAAATACTTTCACAGCTTCTGCTCCGATGAACTTAGATCACGAATTTGCACGAGATACTAGATTAGCACTAGGTCCCAGTGAAACCGTTAAAATATAACCACAATTTCTACTCAAATAGCTTCTTTCCTCGAATTTCCTGCGTGTGGAATTCCTTTCCATTTACCTGCTTCCCCGAGAGCTACGATCTCCAGGAGTTTAAATTCAAGGTCAATAGACACCTCTTAACACACTAACTCGCATCCATTCTCTCAAACACTCTTCCCATCATATCCTTACCCGTCTATCAGCTCTTCTGACATTTCCCTGTGTCTCTTCTATAAATACTTTCACGGCTTCTGCTCCGATGAACTTAGATCACTGGTGCCCCCTAAATACGAATTTGCACGAGATACTAGATTAGCAAATAGATCCCACCCTTTTACAGTGAAACCGATAAAATGCAGCCGTAACTTCTACTCCAACAGTTTCATTCCTCGCACTTCCCGACTGGGGAATTCTCTTCCAAACGATTGCTTCCCCGACGGCTACAATCTCCAGGAGTTTAAATGTAAGGTCAATAGACACCTCCTAACACACTAACCTGCTCCCATTCTATCAAGCACTCTTCCCATCTGCCTAACCCTCATCCTCGCTATCCTTACTCATCTGTCACCTTCCTCCTGACATTCCCTATGTCTAACCACTCCTTCTCTTTACCTTCCCCTATGTAGCCCCATGCGCAATAGTGGTAGTGGAATGCCTTGCTTGGGGTGAGATGATTAAAAAAAAAAATTCCTATATCTAACCACTCTTTCTCACCACCTTCCCCTATGTGTCACCCTGCGCAATAGTGACAGTGGAATGCCTTGCTTGGAGTGAAATGATAAAAAAAGGGGTTTACTATGTTTTATTAAAAACAGTCTCAAATCTTCCTCGAACACACACAAAAGCTATATATTCACCGACTGACGCCATTTCGGTCGGGTTTCATCCTGGGTAAAAAAGCAATCGTAAAAAAACCGTAATGATGAGCTGTAATACGGCGAAACAGATCTGTCTGCGGATGAATATATATATATATATACACGTGAATAAAGAACGAAGAAACTATTATCAACGTTCAAAACATTAATTTTAAACAGTGCTCAATATAGAAATAGAGCTATGAATAATTATTACAAGTTATAGTTTAGAACATGTACAAATTATAATTTACTACAGAAGTGTACATTTTGTTGCGATATCGAAAGAACCATGTCTCATCAGGTAGATAGAGACTTTGTTCTTCTGATGTCCAAAAAATTTACACGTTTGTAATAAATTATAATTTGTACATGTTTTAAAGTATAATTTATATATATATATATATAAGTGTGTGTGTGTGTGTGTGTGTGTGTGTGTGTGTGTCTACGTGCGTATATTTGCGTAAAGAACAATATTAGTTGATATAGATGATTTTCAAACTAGCATCACAAGTAACCCGGATAATCACAGAGCTAGAATTTACAAAATACGATGATAAAAGTAATTCAAGCTCGCGGTGAAATACGTAATGGAATTAAGTTGGTGCTGAATTTGATGCGTCTTAATTTGAGGTTGGCAGACAAATTTATTGATATCACTTCTAATTTATTTGACGACTATTCCCTCATTTTTTTTTCCTGACACTTACGTTCAGCATTAACCAAAGTATTTCTAACATAAGCTGAATAAAAAGTTAACTGCAAAGGATGACTGAAAGGAATTTTGTCATTTTGAACCTAAAAGTTGTCTGTGCAAGTAGTAACGCTTAAACTGATGCATTGATATGGATGTAAGTGGGTGGACAGATAAGTGTTTCTGTGTGAGGCAGAGTAAGAGAGAGAGAGAGAGAGAGAGAGAGAGAGAGAGAGAGAGAGAGAGAGAGACGGAGGAGATAAAATTCTTAACCAGAAAGAAGCTAATGAACTGATAATTTCTTTAAAAGCATAGTCTTCCCGGAACAGGAAAATATGGCTATGATAAGAATTATCTTCGGTTCTAATAGACGATGAAAATCATTTAAGCCTATTATTAAATATAGAAAATTAAGGACAAATATAATGCAATAGAGAAATGATGTGTGGTCTTTAGTAATGTTCCTATTTACCAAAAAAACAAAAAAAAAACAAAAACAAAAAACAAAAAAACGCAAGTCATAGAAACAGTTGTGTATGTAACAGCACTATATTTAAAATAATTGTCATGTAATTAACAGTTATAAGTAACTATAATTTACCATAACATTGATTCATCTGTGAATATGCTATAATAATTCTTTAGAATCTTTATTAATTCCATTCTTTCTTTCTTTCTTTCTTTCTTTCTTTCTTTCTTTCTTTCTTTCTTTCTTTCTTTCTTTCTTTCCATTGATATATATTGAAAATCGAAAATCGAAAAAATTGTGGGTTATAGAAAGAGTGGTCCGATTTTAATCAAATTTTATACACTCATAGACAAAGACATAAGAAACGATATTCAGACGTTTCAAGGTTGTAGTTCTTACAATAGCTAATTAAAATATTACACACAGACTTGTATGTAGATTACGAAAGCTTATATGCATATGTGATTAAATGCCGATAATTCCTGTGCAAATGAATGATCGAGTTGCTTACTTCCCTAAAAATTCCGAACACTTATTTAAATATGAAAGCTGACCTGAAATGCCCCAACATTTAAGTGAAACCTTAATTTTTGTAACTACAATGTATATTTGGAGTTTACTTCAGTTTCCATCATATTTATTATGATGCATTTTAATAAAACTATTGCCACTTAAGCTAACGCTATATTTTTTAGTTAAAATTAAAATTTAGCTTGTACAATAAACAAGACCCAATCAATGTTGAATGTTACTGATTTAGTATTTGTCCGAGTTGCATTTTATCTGAATATTTTGAAAAGGTAAAGCTTCACTCTGTACATGTTAAGACTGTAATGATCGAGAAAAAAATTTCCGAGCAAGTAGGTTTCACAGATTATCTGTTGGTTGGAAGAAGACATTCGATTTGAAATTTGAACTTTCCTAACTAATAGAATACAAAGACAATTAGGCCGGTTTATGACAGTGTAAGCGGTGTAGAAGTTCTTATCTGTGATAAACAGACAGACAGAAAAAAATTAATTAATAATGATTATAAAGAATATAATTATAGCATATTCACAGATGAATCAATGTTATGGTAAATTATAGTTACTTATGACTATTATTACTTGACAATTATTTTAACTATAATGCTGTTACATCAGTTAGTTAAGTGCCATACGTGATACACGCTTGGACGATCATGTCTCGAAAGAGACATGACTGACTGGGCAGAAGATTATCCCGCAGTAGGTTGCCATTGCTTTCTGCGGTAGACTGGTTGCCGACCAAAGGCTATAGAACCCAATCTGTCCTGTTATTTAACCCATAGCTGGAAGGAAGAGACGGATTAATACCTTTCCCAAGGATATTTGCGCGTAAGTGAATGCAATGAATTCAGCTGGAATTTGAACTCGGCTCCCCGATTTTTCGTTCCGAGCCGATATCCAATGCACCACAAAGCTGTTACATACACAACTTTTTTTTTATGACTTGCGTTGTTTTGGTAAATAAAAACATTACTAAAGACCACACATTTTTTATTCATTATATTTGTCCTTGATTTTCTTTATTTAATAATAGGATTAAATGATTTTCATCGTCTATTAGAATCGAAGATGATGCTCATCGTAAGTCCATTAGAACAGGGAGAGTCATGAAACGTTTTGCCTGTTGCAAAAAAAAAATTGTAGATGGAAATAATTTATCAACAACAAAGCTGCATAAAAAGAACTTTTGAACTCTGTTAAGACAGGAGAGTGAAGATTGGGCGGCGCTAGCACAGATACGGCACGTGTACTCAATTCTTGGCCTGATTTGCCTCTAGTAAATATAGCAGGACTTGTCAAGTAGTTACTGGAGCAATACATGGAATCGACCAGGTTTCGAGCATAAATATATTATTCTATCAGTTATAATTGTATAAAAATAAAAAAAAAATCAATCGATCTATTACTTTACCCGCTACAAGAAGTCTATGAATTCGGCAGCCCGGCTGCAGTCACTCTCTCACCGGCGTGATGTGGCTTTCCTGTGCCTCTTCTACAAATACTTTCACGGCTTCTGCTCAGATGAACTTAGATCACTGGTTGCTCCCTATGTATGAATTTGCATGAGATACTAGATTTGCAACTAGGTCCCACACTTTTACAGTAAAGCAGTAAAATTTAACCGCAATTTCTACTCTAACAGCTTCTTTTCTCGCACTTCCCGCCTGTGGAATTCCCTTCCATGTACTTGCTTCCTCGACAGCTAAAATCTCTAAGAATTTAGATGTATGGTCAATAGACATCTATCAAACTAACTCGTATTCATTCCCTCAATTAAAATTAATGATGTATGAGTTATGCGAAATAGATTAATAAAAGCTCTGCTCCGAAGAACTTAGGTCAGTGGTGCCACCTTGGTACAAATTTACACGAGATACTAGATTAGTAACTAGGCCCCACCCTTTTACAGTGAAACAGATAAGATGTAACCGTAATCTTTCTACTCCAACAGCTTCTTTTCTCGCGCTTCCCGCCTGTGAAATTCCCTTCCAGACGTCTGCTTCTCCGACGGCTTCAATCTCCAGGAGTTTAAATGTAAGGTCAATAGACACCTCCTAACACACTAACTTGCATCTATTCTCTCAAACACTCTCACCATCTAACCAACCCTCATTCTCGGTACCCTTACCCGTCTATCACCCTCCTTCTGACACTTCCTATATCTAACCATCCTTTCCCATCACTTCTCCGACCCTATGTAACCCCCGGCGCTATAGTGGCAGTGGAATGCCTTGCTCGGGTGAAACGATTAAAAAAAAATTATATCAGTTAAATTCAATCTAGCAATCTATTAATATATCAATTATAATAGTGCAATGTGACAGTTCATATATTTGCTTCACTTATTTAAAAAATCTTGCTTATTTCTGTATTATGTTATATTCAGTCAGTCAGTTAAATGCCATACGTGATACACACGCTTGGGCGATCATGTCTCGAAAGAAACATGACTGACTAAACAGAAAATTACTTTCTGTGGTAGACTGGTTGCCATCTAAATATATAGAACCCAATCTGTCTTGTTATTTTACCCATTAATGGAAGGAAGAGACGAATTAATACCATTACCAAAGGTATTTGCGCATAAGTGAATGCAGGAAATTCAACTGGAATTCGGACTCGGTTCCCCGATTTCTCATTCCGAACCGATATGTACTGCATCACAACGCACATCCTATGCTATATTAATGGAAAATATTCTAATAATCAAACACTTTAAATTAGCGAGTTTATCTTTGAGAAGATCGGCTGCCATGTAAAGACGTAAATAATTATTTCGTGTTAGAGAACCTGATACAAAACACCGTTAAATAAAGAGGAAAATAAAAGAATGGGAATTTAGCAATGAATTGGGTTAAATTTATTACGAATCAAATTTAACTTGGGAGTCGAAAGCCGGAAAAGTGTTTCACAAGCGATGATCTGAATAGAATAAAGTATAAACACATAATTTACGGTTATGTCTATCCATTTCAATTGTACAATGAAGATAACTTGTTGCCAACCTAATACTGCTTTTAAATTCGTAAAGTTCATGTACCAAAAAGTAAAGCGAATTAGAACAATTACCATAAAATTATTTATAGAAAAAGAACTCGGTAGCTACGTTAAGGCGGTGATAAATTTAGTGAATCTGAGATGACATGTTAGAACCAATAATATTTCATATTAATTTTTGTAATTTGCGAAAAATTGCTAAATATATTGCAGGACCGCAGGACCACCAGATTAGATTTAACAGTAATAATCAGCCACGAACAAGGACATATGATAAACTTATATATATATATATATATATATATATATATATATATATATATACTTCAAATAAAAATCCAAAAACTACATTCGTTGTATGGCCCATTTCGGCGGGAAAAAATCTCGGTTCTTTAGCAACGATCAAAATCAAAATTTTATAGCAAAAATGAGACAAAATTCACATTCAGGAAGGTCACTCAAAATAATTTAATATACAGAAAGTGTGCATTGAAAGGAAAAAAGGAAATATGAAAAAATAAAGGGAGGGGATGTTAAGAAAAAACTGTCGTCTCGACGGAGGGTAGGCCGGAAAAGGTTAAAAAGACAAAGAAAGGGGTTCCTGCATTGAATATGGAAGAACACTTTTAGATTACATCTCTATTAAAAGTCATAATTTAACTGTCTTACAGGAATGGAATTGATGGGGGAAAAGAAAAAAGACAAATGGGGTAGACAGAGGAAGAGTTAACGGAGAAAAAGATAAAAAAAAAAGAAAAAAAGAAGGGGAAAAGGAAAACAATTTTCAGTAGTCATGTTAACGAATGCCGGCTTCAGAGGGTAAAAAGAAGGGGTAGATACATAAAAAGGGAAAATAAAATGAAAATGAAAATTAAAGAAGAGAGCTGGCATTATGTAATATTAAGCTCTGTTAAAAATGTTTTGTTTACAAACAAGATTAATTAATCCTACTAAATATGTGTCTCTTTTGATCAAAATAGCCTGAGAAAGCCCATCTTAGTACAAGCTAGTTTTTAATTGGAAAATCGATAAAAAATTATCCAATGAAAAAAGAAAGCCTTGTATCTCTTTCAAATTAGTATGGCTGTAGAAAGCTTTATTTATACCATTTGCTTTCTATATTACTGATCGAAACAAAGTCGGTCCAAATTTGAACATAGAACATCAACGGTTTGCATACCAACACGATTTTAATTTATTCATTAAAACTTAATTTCCATATTGTTTAAAAAAAATATTTTAGTCTATGAAAATTACTTTGAGTGCATACGTTAAAAATTTTTTCTAATGGTTTAAAAGAGACGAGTTTGGAATAAATACATTTTACAATTCAGATAGATCTAGATATCTTGTGATTCATTAGAGGCATAGAGGCATTACATGTGCTGTTGCTGCAGTAGATGTGGTGTTTCATTGAGCACAATAGGCTGGTTTGAATTAAGGGTATCTCGTCTCCTAGACCGGTTGTCAACCAAGACTATAGAAGCCAGTATGTGTTGCCAATTTTCCCATATCTTGAGGAAGAAGAGAAAGATTCATAACTTTCCTAAGGGTATTAGTACGTGTCAATTTAATGAATTCAACTGGAATTCAAACTCGGCTCTTCGATTCCTCAATCCGAGCCGCTGTCCATTACTCATCCATGCCTCCACCATTGCTACAATAGGAGTTACGTATTTGCGTGGATGAGTGTTGTAATTACATAACTACTTCTTACTAAAATAAAAAATAAAAACAAAGCAAAAGAGGTTTAAGGCAATAATCAATACAATAAGTTCGCTAAGTGAAGAAAAATATGGTGTTTACATCTACCACTTAATTGCTGGCAGGTTTTCCGTTAGAAGCGCTGTTGGCAACAGCACTTTGGAAATATCATTGCCAAGGTTATTGTTAAAGTTAAACGACATTACGCCTGAGAGAAAATAGAATACACTTAAACAGATCGATGAAGAGAAAGACAGATCGATAGGTAAGAGCAAAGGAGTAAGTAGCACTGAATAGGAGAGGGTGAAACAGAAGAAAAAATGTCAAAAATGACTTAATAATACTTAAAAAATTATTCCACAAATTACTCTGATGAGTATTTCTATCTAAAAATCGAAAGTATATTGGAATAGCGAAAACGCATCCCAAAAGCTTAGAAGAATATTAAGAAAAAGAACAATTTCTTTAGCAACAAAGAAAAGATTACTGAACGTTTGCCTGATATCAGAAAATACTTGACAATCTCTTCATAGACGAAGGGACGTGAAACAACAGAAAGATACTCAGAATGTCATGAACTTAACATCAGAGAAATGGGGTAGTTTTAGAGAAAACAATAACAACAAATAAATGTATGCTTAATAATAGAAGAAAACAGAATTTTCGGCACAGATTGCGAAAGACAGCTTCTAAAAGCTGATACTCAAAAGATATTTGAAGGGAAGATATTAGAAAAATCAACGAATAACATAATTACTTAGTTTTACTAGATGAATGGCAGAACAATTTTTAGCAAAAATGTCATAAAGACAAAAATCATTCGGTCAGTCAGTTAAGTGCCATTCGTGATACACGCTTGGGCGATCATGTCTCGAAAGAGACATGACCGACTGGGCAGAAGATTATCCCGCAGTAGGTTTCCAGTGATTTCTGCGGTAGACTGCTTGCCTTACATGGCTATAGAACCCAATCTGTTCTATTATTTAACCCATAACTGGAAGGAAGAGACGGATTAATACCTTTCCCAAGGATAATTTGCGTGTAAGTGAATGCAAGGGATTCAAATAGAGTTCGAAATTGGCTCTCCGATTTCTCGTTCCGAGCCGATATTCACTGCGCCACAACGCACATCTGCAAACGCAAATCATTAAGAGAAATAAAAGACAGGAAATTGGACGAGCGATAAACGCCTACTTTCTGAAGGGTAACCCCCTATAAAAAAAAGATTCTAGGAAAGGTTTTCATATCGTTTTTCTAGTTTTTGTTGTATTTTTCAAAAGTATTCGTCTTTTTATATCTTAAGTTAAAAACCCCAAAACTCAGAGGAATGGGGAATGTCACCTTCCAACATTTCAGTGGTCCTAATAAACAAAAGAATTTCGTCAAAAACAACAAAAAATGGGAATCCTTAGTATAAGATTTATCCTCCAGTGTGACAATGAATGTTGGTAATTTTGTTAGGTAAAAAGAAGAATTAAGCCAACATATATTGTTATTCTACAGAATGATTCTGATCATTAACATGGTTAGAGTATAAGAACAACTAAGGAATTTGCAGTCAAATGGAAACGAAACCAATAACAGTGTTTAAAATCTGAAAGAGACCTTTGATATTTTTGGAACCTATAATTAAGAAAAACGACTATGAAAAATAAACACCCACTAGATTAGTTTATAGAAACCTTCGGGTTATCTACCTTATGTGTTTGTTTAAATGAATGACAAGATTAAAAAAGACAATTATGGAAAGTCATTAGATAGAGAATCGGTGGAATGTTGTGGAGGACCAGAATATCCATACCCTAAATAGACATGGAACCCGAAAGACAAACTCTAAAGAAGGTTATTCGAATTTTTGTTGTATTTATATTAGGCATGAGATGGGGTTCTGCAGAAGGATGCTGAGAATATAAATTCTTTCCAGTAGCAATCATTTTTACTTGAGTCAACCATTCAAAAGATTTGCCATTTCAGTTTATAAAATCTCGGTCATTTTCTTCTATGTGCTGTGACCTTTCAGAGAGTCGGTATTCTTTGCTCCCAAAACTTTTTCTTTTTTGAAAACCATTAATAAGTTTGGTCTTTTGATATCTCTCCTAAACTTTGTTTCTTAATCTATTTACTCAGTCACATGAGATATTTTATGCGTTGTTTTACTCTGTACCTCTTGCCTTCAAGCGTTCTTAAATCAAACATGGGATCAAAGATGAGGTTATGGAGAGGATGCAAACGAAAAGCAAACTAATACATAACACAAGGAATTGACAACAGAAGATCCTGAAACATGTAAAGAAGAGGGATCCTTGCAGGTTAGATAGATAGATAGATAGATAGAGAGAGAGAGCGAGAGATAGAGAGAGAGAGAGAGAGAGAGAGAGAGAGAGAGAGGGAGAGAAAGAGAGAGAAGGACAAGAGAAAAACAAAGCAAAACATACTTGATGGGCTTGAGATAATGGATGTTAGAGAGGCGCTTGGAAGGCGTAAAATGATTTTTAAGAGCTACAAGAGAGAGGGAGATGCTGAAGGGGATGATCACCTGTAACCCGAAGAGACACGGCACATAGAAGAAGAAGAATATTTTACTTTGCTTAGCTTTTGGAAGACATCATTTCCTATCCCTATGCACATCTGGTTTCAGTAGCCCACTTTTTGCCCTCTGTTGGAAAACTTCCCGGAAATTTAAATTGTGTTACTTGTTTGATATCTCTCCTAAACCCTGTTTTTAAATCTATTTACTCAGTCACACGAGATATTTATGCGTTGTTTTACTCTATACTTCTTGCCTTCAAGCGTTCTTTTCAAGAAATACCAGATGTTTTTTCTCCTATTTAGTATGATTCCATTTTGTTTCCATTTGCGTTAAAAGATGGTTACCCACATATTCCATGAATGGCATTTTCAACATTGTTCTGTAGAACCACATTTCTGTTTCTAAAAGTTTTTCTTTAGCTATGAGGAAGTTTTCCAGCATTCAATGTCATTTAAGAGGACTGAGTTTATAGAAGAGTTCTGTACACCTTTTTTTAATGAGATTTTGTGTGTCTTAATACTAAGATACAAAGGCAAATTGCCATAGCCAAAGATGCATTCCAGAAGCTGAGTAGAGTATTGAGAGACAAGAGAATTTTGCTGGAAAAAAGACGAGAGTACTAGCTTGTTGTTTGATGTCAGTTCTTCAATATGACAGTGACTGCTAGACCACCTCCTCAAAGATGAAATAAATATCTGAATAAACCAAAATGTGGTCCTACAGAAGGATGCTGAGGATAACGTAGATCAAACATGAGATCAAAGATGAGGTTATGGAGAGGATGGAAACGAAAAGTAAACTAATGCATAACACAAGGAAAAGACAACAGAAGATCCTGAAACATGTAAAGAAGAGGGATCCTTGCAGGTGAGATAGATAGATAGATAGAGAGAGAGAGAGAGAGAGAGAGAGAGAGAGAGAGAAAGAGAGAGAAAGAGAGAGAGAGAGAGACAAACCAAAACATATTTGGTGGGCTTGAGATAATGGATGTCAGAGAGGCATTTGGAAGGAGTAAAAATGATTTTTAAGAGCTACAAGAGAGAGGGAGATGCTGAAGGGGATGATCACCTACAACCTGAAGAGACACGGCACATAGAAGACGAAAAATACTTTACTTTGCTTAGCTTTTGGAAGACATAATTTTCTATCCCTTATGCACATCTGGTTTCAGTAGCGCACTTTTGTCCTCTGTTAGAACACTTCACGGAAATTTAAATTGTGTTACTTGGTTTGACTTTTGTATCACTACTTGGTAATTTTTATGTCGGGCTCTTCCTTTTGCTGAAAATCATGCATTTTGTCTAATTGTAATTGATGTTTAGTCCTTGATTGTCACACTCCGTCAATATATTCTGTAGTTGTTTCTTTTCTATGTTTGCTATCACCACTGTCTCATGTGAATGTATTCCGTTGTTAAAATTCTGTTCAGAAAGGACTTCTTTTTTCTCAGACTTTTCTCACCTCAAATGTTGGATAGACTCATTGCAAAACACACAATTGTCTTATACGCCTTTCTATTCTAGAATATTTACTAGGTATATCTAAAGCCCGTAAGAGAGCAGTTTAGTGAGATTATAGATTTCTTATTATTCTAATTTCTTTATTATAATAAAGACCGTTCTATATATATGTATACATATATATGTATATATATATATATATATCTTTCCATGCTGTCAGACTCATAGAGCAAGTCAACATCAGCAGCTCAGTTCATTACAAAGATAAGGCGAGGCAGCTTTGGCTTACTTAATTTCCTTTACTAGCAGTTATTAACAACTACTTGTTATGAAAGCTTTTGCTACGAATTCGCCTTTTAACAATGTCTCATTACTTTAAATTCTTTTATTTATTATTTTTTCAAATAGTGAAGTATATATATATATATTGTTTCTTAATCATTTCACCACAAACATGGCGGTTGTACTGCTACCGGTGTTTAGGGGTTACATAAGAGGAAAATGAGAAAGATGAACAAGACATAGGAGGAGGAGTAAAGAATGAGTAAGACAAATATGAGAATACTGGCGTGATGTGAGTAGAGTAGACGGAGAAAAGAACAAGAAGGGAAGTATGTGTGTCAAAAATACACGATATGACAATTGACCTTACATTTGAATTCTAGGAGATTGTAGCTGTCGGAGAAGCAAGTATACGGAAGGGAATTTCATAGGCGGGAAGTGCGAGAAAATATATATACAGTTCTACAATAAAGACCATTGTGTATTTATTTGTATATATATATATATATATATATATATATATATATATATATATATATATAGTTGTTATGATTATTATGATAATAGTTTACTTCAATTTATATGTTAACAAGTTTTGGTGTTCAATACCCCATCATCAGAAATTAAATTTGGTCAATTTACTTGGCCTTACGTATAAGGAAATTTACGAAAAAAATTAAACTAGAAATAAAAAAAAACAACTTGACTCTATGGTTAAAGAAATGAACTTATTTGCCAAAAATCTTTTTACGCTCTGACAAAACAGATTATTACTATAAAACTACATCAGTACAACTCTCTATTTACTAAAAAACTAATAATCATAAAAGAAGCGACAGAATCACTAAACTCATTCCTATCGAATCATACATTATATTAAAACATCACAAAACGATTTTGAAACAAACTGCACGTCTAGAATGATTAATAATTAATTGATAAAATTAGTAAACAAATACCTGCCAGAGTTAATTTAAAAGTCAAAAAACTATAGGAAGAACCCAATCGAATAATACGACTCGAGTCAGTAAGTGGTTTAACCGTATTAACAACAAATCGAAATGTTTATCCAATTAGTGGATTATTACCCCACTTAATCTCAAAAGAATTGTTTTGTTCAAATTTTGATTTTGCTATGGAATATTCTGACCTCTCTATGCAGTTAAGAAACATAATTTTAAACTCCAAAAAATCAGTCCTCATCTATAACAATATACAGTGGACAAATTTTAATTCCGAAGATCTATTTGACATTGCCATGGGAGCACTGGATTCTGAAGAATCATCGGGTCTCCTAGATCTATTCATTTTGTACAATCTAACTGCACATCGTGATTTTGATATAGCTGATATTAAAGAGAATGGCCTCATGATCGACCATAATTCTATTTACTCTATAGCAAATATAATTCATAAAGTCATACATAGCATAATAAAAAATTGTAATCTGAAAGTAATAGTAGAAACTAACATAAAAATAACTTCGCTGATAATCTTGATATGAAAATAAAAAACACAACAATAAAATCCTAAAACAATATAACAAAATAAACAATCATTACCAACTATATCATGATAACAACATTAATACATGTAATTGTCATAGCCGTAACGTATGTTCTCTGCAAAATATATGCCTTACAAATTCCATAGTATACCATGGTACTATCTCCACTACAGAAAATCCAAATCTTACCAAACTTGTGATATCGGAAGTATTAAAAACAATTTAATCCTCGAATTTATCAGCATAAGGTATCCTTCAATAATAAACTCTATAGTAACTCAACTTCTCTCCCCAAATACTATTGGCAGTTGAAAGATAAAAATGAAACTTTTACAGCAAAATGAATGATATTAACAAAAGCTAGAACATGTAAATCGTTAGATGAAATATGTTTTTTGCTTATAAGAAAAATCCATAAAATTAACTAATTAATTAATTTATTAAACCACCGTAATGAAATTACACCTTACTGCCATAATAAGATTATTCCCTCTCTTAAATATATCTAAGTTATCTCAATATGCTTACTATTTGCTATAATCTATAAACCTACCCCTTTAATTAATTATATATACTTAAAACTAAACTTTATTAACTGTTACTTTTTTGCGTATTTACTTTCACTACTAGTCATCTAATATCTAGTACTTTTGATTTAAAATCTAACTTCAATTTGTCATATGTATTTTCTTTAAAAAAATTTTTTTTATATCAACAAGCTCACATCGCGTGACGCAATAAAACATTAATAACATTGCCAGTATCGATTCCTCTCTCCGCTGTTTTTAACCAACCAAAGAAAAGTATCCCCGCGGGAGAAGGGAAAGTATCCCTGTGGGAGGTAGTGTCACAAATCCTTTAATACGAATAATTTCTTTTTTCTTTGTTTCTTTTTTCAATTCTTTTGTTCTGAAAGTAATACGTTAGCTAATGTCTTATTGCTTTTGTTTTTAAATTTTTGACACTTGTCTTCTATGGCTAAAGTTTGCGACAATTTTTATGTTTCTTCACACACTGTTGTTTAATAATATAATAATTTCTCACTCCAGCATCTAATATGATTGCTTTCTTTATTCTTAGTTTAATTTTTTTTAAAAACTCCTTATCAATATTTACATGACCAATTAAATTAACCACATTTCACTGCCTGATGATAGTGCATTGAACACTGAAACATGATAGTTTTTGTGTTATAGTATGCTACTTTTATAATAATAATAATAATAATGATAATAATAATAATAATAATAATGATAATAATAATAATAATAATAATAATAATAATAACTGTATATCTATACTGTATTTCTCTAATAATCTCTTTTTCAAAGTAAATATTGGATAGTAACAAATAAAATAGTAACTGTAGAATATATATTCATTAGTTGAAACTACTTCTAGAAACAGTCGGACATCTAATCGTACTGATGAGCTGAGATACAGCGACACAGATCTGTCTGCGGATGACGAATATATATATATTTCCCTTCCTTGGTTAATGTAAGATACTCAGTAGTAGGTACATAAATATATATGTTGCACTCATTTTAGACTGCCTATCGATATAAATATTTTGCCGTCATTTTTGACGGCACAGGCCTAATTGTACTGATATAGAAGACCTATACTTTTAAATTATGGTAAAGCATCTTTCTTAAATGCTTCACCAATTTTGGAAACTGTTTTGTTTGCAGCCTTCCCTCTTCAAAAAAACAAAACAAAACAAAAACAAAAAAAAACAAAAACAAAAGAATAAAAATTGTTAGGGACAATTAAATTTTTATCAGATTTCCTGGAAATGTCCAACTTAAATAATTAACTGAAAACCGGAAACAAATCAGTTACACAAGATAGATTCATTTCAGGTAGACAACTAATTCATCATCGTAATGTTAAAGAAAGTGGCAATATATACAACTAAGTTCAGTTCACGCGCCACATCCCAGTTCCAGGTACATCTATCGCATATGATTTAAACATAAGCATTTACACAAATATTAAATTTCATGAATACGTCTGCATAAATTTTCCCGGTAAAAAAAGAACATTATACTTGAAAAACCACATAAGCATATGCGCACAATTTAATATATTTCTTCTTTCATTATTTTGTACTTGCAAGAAGTAGTAATACTTTTTTAGCAAAAATATATTTTCAAGCTTAAAGAAAACATTGCAAACTTGTTTTCTTTCAGAATAATCATTCAAATTTTACCTTGTAGGAAAATTTCTCTGACAGATATTTTTTTAATTTGTAGAATTTTCTTTTATGCTTATGTGTGCTTGTGGTTGTTTAAAATCTTAAACTAAATTACCAACTTCACAGCTATTTTCTCGCTAAGAGATTCGCACTCATTGCTTAGCTTAAAATTTAGGTGTTTACTCCTTGATATTTCACGAGGCTTAAGAAAAGAGAGTCTAGCAGTAACAGGTAACCCTGAAAACTGTAAAGCAGAAAGTAAACAGATTCATTAAAATAGAAGTGAGAATCTTTTAGGAACAAAAAGACATTAAATCAACAATTCCTGTCAACAGAATTTATAACACATTGTCATTAGTTTTCCTATTTTAGTTTTCACATGCTTAACACCTAAGTTGAATCCATAAACAGTTACGTCGACAAAATTATCTTAGACCATATTAGCAGTTACAATGTATAGGAGACAGCGAAATGTATGAGACACGATATTTAAAGACATTTATTTCAAGCCATTTTTTAAAATCATTTCACCCCAAGCAAGGCATTCTACTGCCACTATTGCGCATGGGATTATATATGGGAAGGTAAAGAGAAAGAGTGGTTAGATATAGGAAATGTCAGAAGGACGGTGATAGATGGGTAAGGATATCGAGGCTGGGGTTTGGGTAGATGGGAAGAGTGTGTGAAAGAATGGATGCGAGTTAGTGTGTTAGGAGGTGTCTATTGACCTGACATTTAAACTCTTGGGGATTGTAGCCGTCGGGGAGGAAACAATCATGTGGAAGGGAATTCCACAATCGGGAAGTGCAAGAAAAGAAACTGTTGGAGTAGAAATTGCGGTTGCATTTTATCGGTTTCACTGTAAAAGGGTGTGATCTATTTGCTAATCTAGTATCTCGTGCAAATTCGTACCTAGGGGGCACCAGTGATCTAAGTTCATCGGAGCAGAAATTTATCTGGGTAATACATTCGTTTTCTTTTTTTCTTTTTCTTCTATTTGCTCTGTCCCTCCTCTTGCTCAAGTCCATCAGGTATGTCGTGCTCTGCTTTTTCTTGTCCCTCTTCCACTCAATCAGTCCCGGGAGTATCAGGTTCTCGAAGCCATCTTTCCTCATTCAGTCAGTCAGTTAAGTGCCATACGTGATACATGCTTGGGTGATCATGTCTCGAAAGAGACATAACTGACTGGGCAGAAGATTATCCCGTAGTAGGTTGCCATTGATTTCTGCGGTAGACTGGTTGCCTTCCAAGGCTAAAGAACCTAATCTGTCCTGAGGGAAAGAGACGGATTAATACCCTTCTCAAGGGTATTTGCGCGTAAGTGAATGCAAGGAATTCAACTGGAATTCGAACTCGGCTCTCCGATTCCTCGTTCCGAGCCGATATCCACTGCGCCACAACGCACATCTCTCACTCTCTCTCTCTCTCTCTCTCTCTCTCTCTATATATATATATATATATATATATATATATATATAGTCATCCGCAGACAGTTCTGTTTCGGTGTATCACAGCTCATCGGTACGGTTAAACTCCAACTAACGCAGGATTGAAACCCGTCTGAATTGGCGCCAGTCGGCAATTCTACCTCTGGGCTATATGTCCCAAAAAACTTCAGCTGTCTTTTCTTTATGTTAGTTATCAGTTTACTTTTTGTGTCCATCTTTTCCAATACCTCGACATTGCACGTGTGCTTTGTGCATTTTACTCCCCAGTTTCCTTCTGTAAAATCACATTCCGGTTGTTTCATTGTTTTTGCTTCATGTTTGATCAAAATGTCCAGCATTCACTGCTATATTGAAGGAAAGACATCGCATAACAATCTAGTAACTCTCATAATTTCCATTGAAATTTTTTTAACACTCAAATGAGCTGCTGAAATGCATCCTTTGTCATGCGAGTACGCCTTCGGATCTCGATACCGCACTTTCTATCCACTATTTGAATATTTACCAGGTATTTAAATTTCTGCACCAGTTTGATAATCGTATCATCAATTTTGCAGTTGACATTTTGGGATCCTCTGTTTACTGATTACAATGATTTCAGTTTCCTTCTAGTTTGTTTGTAGTCCTTTCTTTCCGCTTTCGTTAATTACTTCCTGTAGAACGTCTTGTAGTTTCTTTTCTCTGTCTGCTATTAGCACTGTATCTTATATTGTTCAGACTGAGAATGCACAGCAGTGTCTTACACCCTTTTCAATCTGCTTGTGTATCCGAATGGTCTCGCCGTATAAGATGAATAGAACTGGTGAGAATACATATTATTGTCTTACACCCTTTTCAATCTGCTTGTGTATCCGAATGGTCTCGCCGTATAAGTTGAATAGATCTGGTGAGAATGCATATCATTGTCTTACATACTTTTCAATCTGCTTGTGTATCCGAATGGTCTCGCCGTATAAGTTGAATAGAACTGGTGAGAATACATATTATTGTCTTACACCCTTTTCAATCTGCTTCTGTATCCGAATGGTCTCGCCGTATAAGTTGAATAGAACTGGTGAGAATACATATTATTGTCTTACACCCTTTTCAATCTGCTTGTGTATCCGAATGGTCTCGCCGTATAAGTTGAATAGATCTGGTGAGAATGCATATCATTGTCTTACACCCTTTTCAATCTGCTTGTGTATCCGAATGGTCTCGCCGTATAAGTTGAATAGAACTGGTGAGAATGCATATAATTGTCTTACACCCTTTTCAATCTGCTTGTGTATCCGAATGGTCTCGCCGTATCAGTTAAATAGAACTGGTGAGAATACATATTATTGTCTTACACCCTTTTCAATCTGCTTGTGTATCCGAATGGTCTCGCCGTATAAGTTGAATAGAACTGGTGAGAATGCATATAATTGTCTTACACCCTTTTCAATCTGCTTGTGCATCCGAATGGTCTCGCCGTATAAGTTGAATAGAACTGGTGAGAATATATATCATTGTCTTACACCCTTTTCAATCTGCTTGTGTATCCGAATGGTCTCGCCGTATAAGTTGAATAGAACTGGTGAGAATACATATTATTGTCTTACACCCTTTTCAATCTGCTTGTGTATCCGAATGGTCTCGCCGTATAAGTTGAATAGAACTGGTGAGAATGCATATCATTGTCTTACACCCTTTTCAATCTGCTTGTGTATCCGAATGGTCTCGCCGTATAAGTTGAATAGATCTGGTGAGAATGCATATCATTGTTCTTACATACTTTTCAATCTGCTTGTGTATCCGAATGGTCTCGCCGTATAAGTTGAATAGAATTGGTGAGAATACATATTATAGTCTTACACCCTTTTCAATCTGCTTCTGTATCCGAATGGTCTCGCCGTATAAGTTGAATAGAACTGGTGAGAATACATATTATTGTCTTACACCCTTTTCAATCTGCTTGTGTATCCGAATGGTCTCGCCGTATAAGTTGAATAGATCTGGTGAGAATGCATATCATTGTCTTACATCTTTTTCAATCTGCTTGTGTATCCGAATGGTCTCGCCGTATAAGTTGAATAGAACTGGTGAGAATGCATATCATTGTCTTACACCCTTTTCAATCTGCTTGTGTATCCAAATGGTCTCGCCGTATAAGTTGAATAGAACTGGTGAGAATACATATGATTGTCTTACACCCTTTTCAATCTGCTTGTGTATCCGAATGGTCTCGCCGTATAAGTTGAATAGAACTGGTGAGAATGCATATCATTGTCTTACACCCTTTTCAATCTGCTTGTGTATCCGAATGGTCTCGCCGTATAAGTTGAATAGAACTGGTGAGAATACATATTATTGTCTTACACCCTTTTCAATCTGCTTGTGTATCCGAATGGTCTCGCCGTATAAGTTGAATAGAACTGGTGAGAATACATATTATTGTCTTACACCCTTTTCAATCTGCTTGTGTATCCCAATGGTCTCGCCGTATAAGTTGAATAGATCTGGTGAGAATACATATCATTGTCTTACATACTTTTCAATCTGCTTCTGTATCCGAATGGTCTCGCCGTATAAGTTGAATAGAACTGGTGAGAATACATATTATTGTCTTACACGCTTTTCAATCTGCTTGTGTATCCGAATGGTCTCGCCGTATAAGTTGAATAGATCTGGTGAGAATACATATCATTGTCTTACATACTTTTCAATCTGCTTGTGTATCCGAATGGTCTCGCCGTATAAGTTCAATAGATCTGGTGAGAATGCATATCATTGTCTTACACCCTTTTCAATCTGCTTGTGTATCCGAATGGTCTCGCCGTATCAGTTGAATAGATCTGGTGAGAATGCATATCATTGTCTTACACCCTTTTCAATCTGAGTGTGTATCCGAATGGTCTCGCCGTATAAGTTGAATAGAACTGGTGAGAATGCATATCATTGTCTTACACCCTTTTCAATCTGCTTGTGTATCCGAATGGTCTCGCCGTATAAGTTGAATAGAACTGGTGAGAATGCATATCATTGTCTTACACCCTTTTCAATCTGCTTGTGTATCCGAATGGTCTCGCCGTATAAGTTGAATAGAACTGGTGAGAATACATATCATTGTCTTACACCCTTTTCAATCTGCTTGTGTATCCGAATGGTCTCGCCGTATAAGTTGAATAGAACTGGTGAGAATGCATATCATTGTCTTACATACTTTTCAATCTGCTTGTGTATCCGAATGGTCTCGTCGTATAAGTTGAATAGAATTGGTGAGAATGCATATCATTGTCTTACACCCTTTTCAATCTGCTTGTGTATCCGAATGGTCTCGCCGTATAAGTTGAATAGAACTGGTGAGAATGCATATCATTGTCTTACACCCTTTTCAATCTGCTTGTGTATCCGAATGGTCTCGCCGTATAATTTGAATAGAACTGGTGAGAATGCATATCATTGTCTTACACCCTTTTCAATCTGTTTGTGTATCCGAATGGTCTCGCCGTATAAGTTGAATAGAACTGGTGAGAATACATATCATTGTCTTACACCCTTTTCAATCTGCTTGTGTATCCGAATGGTCTCGCCGTATAAGTTGAATAGAACTGGTGAGAATGCATATCATTGTCTTACATACGTTTCAATCTGCTTGTGTATCCGAATGGTCTCGCCGTATAAGTTGAATATAACTGGTGAGAATGCATATCATTGTCTTACACCCTTTTCAATCTGCTTGTGTATCCGAATGGTCTCGCCGTATAAGTTGAATAGAACTGGTGAGAATACATATCATTGTCTTACACCCTTTTCAATCTGCTTGTGTATCCGAATGGTCTCGCCGTATAAGTTGAATAGAACTGGTGAGAATACATATTATTGTCTTACACCCTTTTCAATCTGCTTGTGTATCCGAATGGTCTCGCCGTATAAGTTGAATAGATCTGGTGAGAATACATATCATTGTCTTACATACTTTTCAATCTGCTTCTGTATCCGAATGGTCTCGCCGTATAAGTTGAATAGAACTGGTGAGAATACATATTATTGTCTTACACGCTTTCCAATCTGCTTGTGTATCCGAATGGTCTCGCCGTATAAGTTGAATAGATCTGGTGAGAATACATATCATAGTCTTACATACTTTTCAATCTGCTTGTGTATCCGAATGGTCTCGCCGTATAAGTTCAATAGATCTGGTGAGAATGCATATCATTGTCTTACACCCTTTTCAATCTGCTTGTGTATCCGAATGGTCTCGCCGTATCAGTTGAATAGATCTGGTGAGAATGCATATCATTGTCTTACACCCTTTTCAATCTGAGTGTGTATCCGAATGGTCTCGCCGTATAAGTTGAATAGAACTGGTGAGAATGCATATCATTGTCTTACACCCTTTTCAATCAGCTTGTGTATCCGAATGGTCTCGCCGTATAAGTAGGAATAGAACTGGTGAGAATGCATATCATTGTCTTACACCCTTTTCAATCTGCTTGTGTATCCGAATGGTCTCGCCGTATAAGTTGAATAGAACTGGTGAGAATACATATCATTGTTTTACACCCTTTTCAATCTGCTTGTGTATCCGAATGGTCTCGCCGTATAAGTTGAATAGAACTGGTGAGAATGCATATCATTGGCTTACATACTTTTCAATCTGCTTGTGTATCCGAATGGTCTCGCCGTATAAGTTGAATAGAACTGGTGAGAATGCATATCATTGTCTTACACCCATTTCAATCTGCTTGTGTATCCGAATGGTCTCGCCGTATAAGTTGAATAGAACTGGTGAGAATGCATATCATTGTCTTACACCCTTTTCAATCTGCTTGTGTATCCGAATGGTCTCGCCGTATAAGTTGAATAGAACTGGTGAGAATGCATATCATTGTCTTACACCCTTTTCAATCTGCTTGTGTATCCGAATGGTCTCGCCGTATAAGTTGAATAGAACTGGTGAGAATACATATCATTGTCTTACACCCTTTTCAATCTGCTTGTGTATCCGAATGGTCTCGCCGTATAAGTTGAATAGAACTGGTGAGAATGCATATCATTGTCTTACATACGTTTCAATCTGCTTGTGTATCCGAATGGTCTCGCCGTATAAGTTGAATATAACTGGTGAGAATGCATATCATTGTCTTACACCCTTTTCAATCTGCTTGTGTATCCGAATGGTCTCGCCGTATAAGTTGAATAGATCTCGTGAGAATGCATATCATTGTCTTACACCCTTTTCAATCTGCTTGTGTATCTGAATGGTCTCGCCGTATAAGTTGAATAGATCTGGTGAGAATGAATATCATTGTCTTACACCCTTTTCAATCTGCTTGTGTATCCGTAAGGTCTCGCCGTATAAGTTGAATAGAACTGGTGAGAATGCATATCATTGTCTTACACCCTTTTCAATCTGCGTGTGTATCTGAATGGTCTCGCCGTATAAGTTGAATAGATCTGGTGAGAATGCATATCATTGTCTTACACCCTTTTCAATCTGCTTGTGTATCCGAAAGGTCTCGCCGTATAAGGTGAATAGAACTGGTGAGAATACATATTATTTTCTTACACCCTTTTCAATCTGCTTGTGTATCCGAATGGTCTCGCCGTATAAGTTGAATAGAACTGGTGAGAATACATATTATTGTCTTACTAATCTCTTTCTCAATCTGCTTGTGTATCCGAATGGTCTCGCCGTATAAGTTGAATAGAATCATAAGCATAACCATATCATTGTCTTACACCCTTTTCAATCTGTTTATATCCGAATTGTCCTGGCCAAGGTTATATCAGATCCAGAGAATATTAGTATCATTATCTACACCCTTCAATCACTAGTATCCGAATGGTCTCGCTGCATATGCTGAATAGAACTGGTGAGAATACATACTGTCTTGCCACTTTCTTTTCAATCTGCTTAAATCCATCAATCCCGCCGTATAAGTTGAATAGAACTGGTGAGAATACATATCATTGTCTTACACCTTTCAATCTGCTTGTGTATCCGAATGGTCTCGCCGTATAGTTTGAATAGAACCGAATACATATTATTGTCTTACACCCTTTTCAATCTGCTTTATGTATCCGAATGGTCTCGCCGTATAAGTTGAATAGAACTGCGAGAATACATATCATTGTCTTTACACCCTTTTCAATCTGCTTGTGTATCCGAATGGTCTCGCCGTATAAGTTGAAGAGAACTGGTGAGGAATGAGCAGTATCATTGTCTTACACCTTTTCACCTGCTTGTGCATCCGAATGGTCTCGCCGTATAAGTTGAATAGAACTGGTGAGAATACATATCATTGTCTTACACCCTTTTCAATCTGCTTGTAACCAGTGGTCTCGTCGGCAAGTTGAAATTAGAACTGGTAGAGAACATACATGGTCATCTACACCCTTTCTCAATCTACTTGTATCCGAATGGACTTTTCCATGTTGAACAGCAATCCATAGGCCATACAACATTGTCTACACCCTTTTTCTAATCTATGGTTATGTATCCGAATGGTTCCCGCCGTATGTTGAATAGAACTGAAGGAGAATACATATTATTGTCTTACACCCTTTTCAATCTGCTTGTGTATCCGAATGGTCTCGCCGTATAGTCGAATGGTAGAGAATACGTTTACAATACGGTTCTACACCTTTCAATCTGCTTGTGTATCCGAATGGTCTCGCCGTATAAGTTGAATAGAACTGGTGAGAATACATATTATTGTCTTTACACCCTTTTCAATCTGCTTGTGTATCCGAATGGTCTCGCCGTATAAGTTGAATAGAACTGGTATAAACACATATCATTAACTACACTTTTCAATCCGCTCATGTATCCGAACGGTCTGCCGTATAAGTTTAACAGAACCGGGGAGAATACATATTATTGTCTTACACCCTTTTCAATCTGCTTATGTAATCGAATGGTCTCGTCATACAAGTTTAAATAGAACTGGTGAGAATACATGTCATTGTCTTACACCCTTTCCAATCTGCTTGTGTATCCGAATGGTCTCGCCGTATAAGTTGAATAGATCTGGTGAGAATACATATCATAGTCTTACATACTTTTCAATCTGCTTGTGTATCCGAATGGTCTCGCCGTATAAGTTCAATAGATCTGGTGAGAATGCATATCATTGTCTTACACCCTTTTCAATCTGCTTGTGTATCCGAATGGTCTCGCCGTATCAGTTGAATAGATCTGGTGAGAATGCATATCATTGTCTTACACCCTTTTCAATCTGAGTGTGTATCCGAATGGTCTCGCCGTATAAGTTGAATAGAACTGGTGAGAATGCATATCATTGTCTTACACCCTTTTCAATCAGCTTGTGTATCCGAATGGTCTCGCCGTATAAGTAGGAATAGAACTGGTGAGAATGCATATCATTGTCTTACACCCTTTTCAATCTGCTTGTGTATCCGAATGGTCTCGCCGTATAAGTTGAATAGAACTGGTGAGAATACATATCATTGTTTTACACCCTTTTCAATCTGCTTGTGTATCCGAATGGTCTCGCCGTATAAGTTGAATAGAACTGGTGAGAATGCATATCATTGGCTTACATACTTTTCAATCTGCTTGTGTATCCGAATGGTCTCGCCGTATAAGTTGAATAGAACTGGTGAGAATGCATATCATTGTCTTACACCCATTTCAATCTGCTTGTGTATCCGAATGGTCTCGCCGTATAAGTTGAATAGAACTGGTGAGAATGCATATCATTGTCTTACACCCTTTTCAATCTGCTTGTGTATCCGAATGGTCTCGCCGTATAAGTTGAATAGAACTGGTGAGAATGCATATCATTGTCTTACACCCTTTTCAATCTGCTTGTGTATCCGAATGGTCTCGCCGTATAAGTTGAATAGAACTGGTGAGAATACATATCATTGTCTTACACCCTTTTCAATCTGCTTGTGTATCCGAATGGTCTCGCCGTATAAGTTGAATAGAACTGGTGAGAATGCATATCATTGTCTTACATACGTTTCAATCTGCTTGTGTATCCGAATGGTCTCGCCGTATAAGTTGAATATAACTGGTGAGAATGCATATCATTGTCTTACACCCTTTTCAATCTGCTTGTGTATCCGAATGGTCTCGCCGTATAAGTTGAATAGATCTCGTGAGAATGCATATCATTGTCTTACACCCTTTTCAATCTGCTTGTGTATCTGAATGGTCTCGCCGTATAAGTTGAATAGATCTGGTGAGAATGAATATCATTGTCTTACACCCTTTTCAATCTGCTTGTGTATCCGTAAGGTCTCGCCGTATAAGTTGAATAGAACTGGTGAGAATGCATATCATTGTCTTACACCCTTTTCAATCTGCGTGTGTATCTGAATGGTCTCGCCGTATAAGTTGAATAGATCTGGTGAGAATGCATATCATTGTCTTACACCCTTTTCAATCTGCTTGTGTATCCGAAAGGTCTCGCCGTATAAGGTGAATAGAACTGGTGAGAATACATATTATTTTCTTACACCCTTTTCAATCTGCTTGTGTATCCGAATGGTCTCGCCGTATAAGTTGAATAGAACTGGTGAGAATACATATTATTGTCTTCACCCTTTTCAATCTGCTTGTGTATCCGAATGGTCTCGCCGTATAAGTTGAATAGAACTGGTGAGAATACATATCATCATCTTCACACCCTTTTCCAATCTGCTTGTGTATCCGAATGGTCTCGCCGTATAAGTTGAATAGAACTGGTGAGAATACATATCATTGTCTTACACCCTTTTCAATCTGCTTGTGTATCCGAATAGTCTCGCCGTATAAGTTGAATAGAACTGGTGAGAATACATATCATTGTCTTACATACTTTTCAATCTGCTTGTGTATCATGGTCTCGCCGTATAAGTTGAACTAGAACTGGTGAGAATACATATCATTGTCTTACACCCTTTTCAATCTGCTTGTGTATCCGAATGGTCTCGCCGTATAAGTTGAATAGAACTGGTGAGAATACATATTATTATACTTACACCCTTTTCAATCTGCTTGTGTATCCGAATGGTCTCGCCGTATAAGTTGAATAGAACTGGTGAGAATACATATCATTGTCTTACACCTTTTCAATCTGCTTGTGTATCCGAATGGTCTCGCCGTATAAGTTGAAGAGAACTGGTGAGAATACATATCATTGTCTTACCCTTTTCAATCTGCTTGTGTATCCGAATGGTCTCGCCGTATAAGTTGAATAGAACTGGTGAGAATACATATCATTGTCTTACACCCTTTTCAATCTGCTTGTGTATCAGATGGTCTCGCCGTATAAGTTGAATAGAACTGGTGAGAATACATATTGTCTTACCCTTTTCAAATCTGCTTGTGTATCCGGAATGGTCTCGCCGTATAAGTTGAATAGAACTGGTGAGAATACATATCATTGTCTTACACCCTTTTCAATCTGCTTGTGTATCCGAATGGTCTCGCCGTATAAGTTGAATAGAACTGGTGAGAATACATATTATTGTCTTACACCCTTTTCAATCTGCTTGTGTATCCAGATAGTCTCGCCGTATAAGTTGAATAGAACTGGTGAGAATACATATCATTGTCTTACACCCTTTTCAATCTGCTTGTGTATCCGAATGGTCTCGCCGTATAAGTTGAATAGAACTGGTGAGAATACATATTATTGTCTTGCCCTTTTCAATCCTTGTGTATCCGAATGGTCTCGCCATATAAGTTGAATAGAACTGGTGAGAATACATATCATTGTCTTACACCCTTTTCAATCTGCTTGTGTATCCGAATGGTCTCGCCGTATAAGTTGAATGAATTGGTGAGAATACATATCATTGTCTCCACCCTTTTCAAATGTCTTGTGTATCCGAATGGTCTCGCCGTATAAGTTGAATAGAACTGGTGAGAATACATATCATTGTCTTACACCCTTTTCAATCTGCTTGTGTATCGAGGTGGTCTCGCCGTATAAGTTGAATAGAACTGGTGAGAATACATATTATTGTCTTACACCCTTTTCAATCTGCTTGTGTATCCGAATGGTCTCGCCGTATAAGTTGAATACGTTGGTGAGAATACATATCATTGTCTTACACCCTTTTCAATCTGCTTGTGTATCCGAATGGTCTCGCCGTATAAGTTGAATAGAACTGGTGAGAATACATATCATTGTCTTACACCCTTTTCAATCTGCTTGTGTATCCGAATGGTCTCGCCGTATAAGTTGAATAGAACTGAGTGAAATACATATCATTGTCTTACACCCTTTTCAATCTGCTTGTGTATCCGAATGGTCTCGCCGTATAAGTGAATAGAACTGGTGCGAATACATATTATTGTCTTACACACTTTTCAATCTGCTTGTGTATCCGAATGGTCTCGCCGTATAAGTTGAATAGAACTGGTGAGAATACATATCTGTGTCTTACCCTTTTCAATCTGCTTGTGTATCCGAATGGTCTCGCCATGGTATAGAGCTGGTGAGAATGCACTATTATTGTCTTACACCCTTTTCAATCTGCTTACGTGCCTCGAATGGTCTCGCCGTATAAGTTGAATAGAACTGGTGAGAATACATATCATTGTCTTACACCCTTTTCAATCTGCTTGTGTATCCGAATGGTCTCGCCGTATAAAAGTTGAATAGAACTGGTGAATATATTATTGTCTTACACCCTTTTTCAATCTGCTTGTGTATCTAGATAGTCTCGCCGTATAAGTTGAATAGAACTGGTGAGAATACATCATTGTCCTTTACCCTTTTCAATCTGCTTGTGTATCCGAATGATCTCCTTGTATAAGTTGAATAGAACTGGTGAAATCTTCCTTTATTGTCTTGCCACTTTTCAATCTGCTTGTGTATCCGAATGGTCTCGCCGTATAAGTTGAAGAGAACTGGTGAGAATACATATCATTGTCTTACCCTTTTCAATCTGCTTGTGTATCCGAATAGTCTCCTTGTATAAGTTAGATGAACTGGTGAGAATACATATCATTGTCTTACACCCTTTTCAATCTGCTTGTGTATCCGAATGGTCTCGCCATGTAAGTTGAATAGAACTGGTGAGAATACATATATTGTCTTACACCCTTTTCAATCTGTCCTTGTGTATCCGAATGGTCTCGCCGTATAAGTTGAATAGAACTAGTGAGAATACATATTATTGTCTTACACCCTTTTCAATCTGCTTGTGTATCCGAATGTCTCTGTATAAGTTGAATAGAACTGGTGAGAATACATATCGTGTCTTACACCCTTTCCAATCTGCTTGTGTATCGAATGGTCTCGCCGTACTAAGTTGAATAGAACTGGTGAGAATACATATTATTATTTTACCCTTTTTCGTCTGCTTGTGTATCCGAATGGTCTCGCCATATACAGTTGGAATAGAACTGAATACATATCATTGTCTTACACCCTTTTTCAATCTGCTTGTGTATCCGAATGGTCTCGCCGTATAAGTTGAATGCATTGGTGAGAATACATATCATTGTCTTACCTTTTCAATCTGTGTATCCGAATATGAATACCATACGTATAAGTTGAATAGAACTGGTGAGAATACATATTATTGTCTTGTACACCTTTTCAAATCTGCTTGTGTATCCGAATGGTCTCGCCGTATAAGTTAGATAAGGCAGGTGAGAATACTTGTATTGTCTTACACCTTTTCAATCTGCTTGTGTCGAATAGTCTCTATACATGTCAGTTGAATAGAACTGTGGTGACACATATCATTGTCTTACCTTTTTCAATCTGCTTGTGTATCCGAATGGTCTCGCCGTATAAGTTGAATAGAACTGGTGAGAATACATATCATTGTCTTACACCCTTTTCAATCTGCTTGTGTATCCGAATGGTCTCGCCGTATAAGTTGAATAGAACTGGTGAGAATGCATATTGTCTTACACCCTTCAAATCTTGTGTATCCGATGGTCACGCCGTATAAGTTGAATAGACGGTAGGCCATATCCATTGTTTTACACCCTTTCAATCTGCTTGTGTATCCGAATGGTCTCGCCGTATAAAGTTGAATAGATCTGGTGAGTACATGTGTGTCTACACCCTTTTCAATCTGCTTGTGTATCCGAATGGTCTCGCCGTTTAAGTTGAATAGAACTGGTGAGAATACATATCATTGTCTTGCCCTTTTCCAATCTGTATCCGAATGGTCTTGCCGTATAAGTTGAATAGAACTGGTGAGAATACATATCATTGTCTTCTGTACTCTTTTCAATCTGCTTGTGTATCCGAATGGTCTCGCCGTATAAGTTGGTGAACTGGTGAGAATACATATCATTGTCTTACACCCTTTTCAATCTGCTTGTGTATCCGAAAAGGTCTCGCCGTATAAGTTGAATAGAACTGGTGAGAATACATATTATCCACACCCTTTTCAATCTGCTTGTGTATCCGAATGGTCTCGCCGTATCAGTTGAATAGAACTAGTGAAGACACATATCATTGTCTTACACCCTTTTCAATCTGCTTGTGTATCCGAATGGTCTCGCCGTATAAGTTGAATAGATCTGGTGAGAATACGTATTATTGTCTTACACCCTTTTCAATCTGCTTGTGTATCCAAATTCTGTATGGTTAAAACTGGTGAGAATTTACTTATCATTGTCTTGCCTTTTCAATCTGCTTGTGTATCGAATGGTCTCGCCATATAAGTTGAATAGAACTTGGTGAGAATACATATTATTTTCTTACACCCTTTTCAATCTGCTTGTACCTCCGAATGGTCTCACCGTATAAGTTGAATAGAACTGGTGAGAATACATATCATTTTCTTACACCCTTTTCAATCTGCTTGTGTATCCGAATGGTCTTGCCGTATAAGTTGAACAGAACTGGTGAGAATACATATTATTGTCTTACACCCTTTTCAATCTGCTTGTGTATCCGAATGGTCTCGCCGTATAAGTTGAATAGAACTGGTGAGAATACATATTATTGTCTTACACCCTTTTCAATCTGCTTGTGTATCCGAATGGTCTCGCCGTATAAGTTGAATAGAACTGGTGAGAATACATATCATTGTCTTACACCCTTTTCAATCTGCTTGTGTATCCAAATGGTCTCGCCGTATAAGTTGAATAGATCTGGTGAGAATGCATATCATTGTCTTACACCCTTTTCAATCTGCTTGTGTATCCGAATGGTCTCGCCGTATAAGTTGAATAGATCTGGTGAGAATGCATATCATTGTCTTACACCCTTTTCAATCTGCTTGTGTATCCGAATGGTCTCGCCGTATAAGTTGAATAGATCTGGTGAGAATGCATATCATTGTCTTACACCCTTTTCAATCTGCTTGTGTATCCGAATGGTCTCGCCGTATAAGTTGAATAGATCTGGTGAGAATGCATATCATTGTCTTACACCCTTTTCAATCTGAGTGTGTATCTGAATGGTCTCGCCGTATATGTTGAATAGAACTGGTGAGAATACATATCATTGTCTTACACCCTTTTCAATATGCTTGTGTATCCGAATGGTCTCGCCGTATAAGTTTAATAGAACTGGTGAGAATACATATCATTGTCTTACACCCTTTTCAATCTGCTTGTGTATCCGAATGGTCTCGCCGTATACGTTGAATAGAACTGGTGAGAATACATAACATTGTCTTACACCCTTTTCAATCTGCTTGTGTATCCGAATGGTTTCGCAGTATAAGTTGAATAGATCTGGTGAGAATGCATATCATTGTCTTACACCCTTTTCAATCTGCTTGTGTATCCGAATGGTCTCACCGTATAAGTTGAATAGAACTGGTGAGAATATATATCATTGTCTTACACCCTTTTCAATCTGCTTATGTATCCGAATGGTCTCGCCGTATAAGTTGAATAGAACTGGTGAGAATACATATCATTGTCTTACACCCTTTTCAATCTGCTTGTGTATCCGAATGGTCTCGCCGTATAAGTTGAATAGAATTGGTGAGAATACATATCATTGTCTTACACCCTTTTCAATCTGCTTGTGTATCCGAATGGTCTCGCTGTATAAGTTGAATAGATCTGGTGAGAATACATATTATTGTCTTACACCCTTTTCAATCTGCTTGTGTATCCGAATGGTCTCGCTGTATAAGTTGAATAGATCTGGTGAGAATGCATATCATTGTCTTACACCCTTTTCAATCTGCTTGTGTATCCGAATGGTCTCGCCATATAAGTTGAATAGAACTGGTGAGAATACATATTATTTTCTTACACCCTTTTCAATCTGCTTGTGTATCCGAATGGTCTCACCGTATAAGTTGAATAGAACTGGTGAGAATACATATCATTTTCTTACACCCTTTTCAATCTGCTTGTGTATCCGAATGGTCTCGCCGTATAAGTTGAATAGAACTGGTGAGAATACATATTATTGTCTTACACCCTTTTCAATCTGCTTGTGTATCCGAATGGTCTCGCCGTATAAGTTGAATAGAACTGGTGAGAATACATATTATTGTCTTACACCCTTTTCAATCTGCTTGTGTATCCGAATGGTCTCGCCGTATAAGTTGAATAGAACTGGTGAGAATACATATCATTGTCTTACACCCTTTTCAATCTGCTTGTGTATCCGAATGGTCTCGCCGTATAAGTAGAATAGAACTGGTGAGAATACATATCATTGTCTTACACACTTTTCAATCTGCTTGTGTATCCGAATGGTCTCGCCGTATAAGTTGAATAGAACAGGTGAGAATGCATATCATTGTCTTACACCCTTTTCAATCTGCTTGTGTATCCGAATGGTCTCGCCGTATAAGTTGAATTGAACTGGTGAGAATACATATCATTGTCTTACACCCTTTTCAATCTGCTTGTGTATCCGAATGGTCTCGCTGTATTAGTTGAATAGATCTGGTGAGAATGCATATCATTGTCTTACACCCTTTTCAATCTGCTTCTGTATCCGAATGGTCTCGCCGTATAAGTTGAATAGATCTGGTGAGAATGCATATCATTGTCTTACACCCTTTTCAATCTGCTTGTGTATCCGAATGGTCTCGCCGTATAAGTTGAATAGATCTGGTGAGAATGCATATCGTTGTCTTACACCCTTTTCAATCTGAGTCTGTATCTGAATGGTCTGGCCGTGCATAAGTTGAATAGATCGGTGAGAATACATATTATTGTCTTACACCTTTTTCAATCTGCTTGTGTATCCGAATGGTCTCGCTGTATAAGTTGAATAGAACTGGTGAGAATACATATTATTATCTACACCTTTCAATCTGCTTGTGTATCCGAATGGTCTCGCCGTATAAGTTGAATAGCACTGGTGAGAATACATATCATTGTCTTACACCCTTTTCAATCTGCTTGTGTATCCGAATGGTCTCGCCGTATAAGTTGAATAGATCTGGTGAGAATGCATATTATTGTCTTACACCCTTTTCAATCTGCTTGTGTATCCGAATGGTCTCGCCGTATAAGTTGAACAGATCTGGTGAGAATACATATTATTGTCTTACACCCTTTTCACTCTGCTTGTGTATCCGAATGGTCTCGGCCGTATAAGTTGAATGCTGAGAACTGGTGAGAATACATATCATTGTTTTACACCCTTTTCAATCTGCTTGTGTATCCGAATGGTCTCGCCGTATAAGTTGAATAGATCTGGTGGAGAATACATATTATTGTCTGTAATCTTTCAAGAATCTGCCTGTGTATCCGAATGGTCTCGCCGTTTAAGTTGAAATAGAACTGGTGAGAATACATATCATTGTCTTACACCCTTTTCAATCTGCTTGTGTATCCGAATGGTCTCGCCGTATCAGTTGAATAGAACTGGTGAGAATACATATCATTGTCTTACACCCTTTTCAATCTGCTTGTGTATCCGAATGGTCTCGCCGTATAAGTTGAAAGGTTTAGATCTGGTGGAGAATACATATTATTGTCTTACACCCTTTTCAATCTGCTTTTGTATCCGAATGGTCTCGCCGTATAAGTTGAATAGAAATCCGGTGAGAATGCATATCATTGTCTTACACCCTTTTCAATCTGCTTGTGTATCCGAATGGTCTCGCCATATAAGTTGAATAGAACTGGTGAGAATACAGTTATTTTCTTACACCCTTTTCAATCTGTGTATCCGAATGGTCTCACCGTATAAGTTGAATAGAACTGGTGAGAATACATATCATTTTCTTACACCCTTTTCAATCTGCTTGTGTATCCGAATGGTCTCGCCGTATAAGTTGAATAGAACTGGTGAGAATACATATTATTATCTTACACCCTTTTCAATCTGCTTGTGTATCCGAATGGTCTCGCCGTATAAGTTGAATAGAACTGGTGAGAATACATATTATTGTTCGTATACCTTTTCAATCTGCTTGTGTATCCGAATGGTCTCGCTGCATAAGTTGAATAGAACTGGTGAGAATACATATCATTGTCTTACACCCTTTTCAATCTGCTTGTGTATCCAAATGGTCTCGCCGCCGTATAAGTAGAATAGAACTGGTGAGAATACATATCATTGTCTTATTACACTTTTCAATCTGCTTGTGTATCCGAATGGTCTCGCCGTATAAGTTGAATAGAACTTGCGAGAATGCATATCATTGTCTTACACCCTTTCAATCTGCTTGTTTATCCGAATGGTCTCGCCGTATAAGTTGAATTGAACTGGTGAGAATACATATTATTGTCTAACACCTTTTCAATCTGCTTGTGTATCCAAATGGTCTCGCTGTATAAGTTGAATAGATCTGGTGAGAATGCATATCATTGTCTTACACCCTTTTCAATCTGCTTCTGTATCCGAATGGTCTCGCCTGCATAAGTTGAATATCCGGGGAGAATGTGCATATCATTGTCTTACACCCTTTTCAATCTGCTTGTGTATCCGAATGGTCTCGCTTCGTATTAACAGATCTGTGAGAATGCATATCATTGTCTTACACCCTTTTCAATCTGCTTTTGGTATCCGAATGGTCTCGCCGTATAAGTTGAATAGATCTGTGAGAATGCATATCATTGTCTTACACCCTTTTCAATCTGCTTGTGTATCCGAATGGTCTCGCCGTATAAGTTGAATAGATCTGGTGAGAATGCATATCATTGTCTTACACCCTTTTCAATCTGAGTGTGTATCTGAATGGTCTCACATAAGTTGAATAGAACTGGTGAGAATACATATCATTGTCTTACACCCTTTTCAATATGCTTGTGTATCCGAATGGTCTCGCCGTATAAGTTTAATAGAACTGGTGAGAATACATAACATTGTCTTACACCCTTTTCAATCTGCTTGTGTATCCGAATGGTTTCGCAGTATAAGTTGAATAGATCTGGTGAGAATGCATATCATTGTCTTACACCCTTTTCAATCTGCTTGTGTATCCGAATGGTCTCACCGTATAAGTTGAATAGAACTGGTGAGAATACATATCATTGTCTTACACCCTTTTCAATCTGCTTGTGTATCCGAATGGTCTCGCCGTATAAGTTGAATAGAACTGGTGAGAATACATATCATTGTCTTACACCCTTTTCAATCTGCTTGTGCATCCGAATGGTCTCGCCGTATAAGTTGAATAGAATTGGTGAGAATACATATCATTGTCTTACACCCTTTTCAATCTGCTTGTGTATCCGAATGGTCTCGCTGTATAAGTTGAATAGATCTGGTGAGAATACATATTATTGTCTTACACCCTTTTCAATCTGCTTGTGTATCCGAATGGTCTCGCTGTATAAGTTGAATAGATCTGGTGAGAATGCATATCATTGTCTTACACCCTTTTCAATCTGCTTGTGTATCCGAATGGTCTCGCCATATAAGTTGAATAGAACTGGTGAGAATACATATTATTTTCTTACACCCTTTTCAATCTGCTTGTGTATCCGAATGGTCTCACCGTATAAGTTGAATAGAACTGGTGAGAATACATATCATTGTCTTACACCCTTTTCAATCTGCTTGTGTATCCGAATGGTCTCGCCGTATAAGTTGAATAGATCTGGTGAGAATGCATATCATTGTCTTACACCCTTTTCAATCTGCTTGTGTATCCGAATGGTCTCGCCGTATAAGTTGAATAGATCTGGTGAGAATGCATATCATTGTCTTACACCCTTTTCAATCTGAGTGTGTATCTGAATGGTCTCGCCGTATAAGTTGAATAGAACTGGTGAGAATACATATCATTGTCTTACACCCTTTTCAATATGCTTGTGTATCCGAATGGTCTCGCCGTATAAGTTTAATAGAACTGGTGAGAATACATAACATTGTCTTACACCCTTTTCAATCTGCTTGTGTATCCGAATGGTTTCGCAGTATAAGTTGAATAGATCTGGTGAGAATGCATATCATTGTCTTACACCCTTTTCAATCTGCTTGTGTATCCGAATGGTCTCACCGTATAAGTTGAATAGAACTGGTGAGAATACATATCATTGTCTTACACCCTTTTCAATCTGCTTGTGTATCCGAATGGTCTCGCCGTATAAGTTGAATAGAACTGGTGAGAATATATATCATTGTCTTACACCCTTTTCAATCTGCTTGTGCATCCGAATGGTCTCGCCGTATAAGTTGAATAGAATTGGTGAGAATACATATCATTGTCTTACACCCTTTTCAATCTGCTTGTGTATCCGAATGGTCTCGCTGTATAAGTTGAATAGATCTGGTGAGAATACATATTATTGTCTTACACCCTTTTCAATCTGCTTGTGTATCCGAATGGTCTCGCTGTATAAGTTGAATAGATCTGGTGAGAATGCATATCATTGTCTTACACCCTTTTCAATCTGCTTGTGTATCCGAATGGTCTCGCCATATAAGTTGAATAGAACTGGTGAGAATACATATTATTTTCTTACACCCTTTTCAATCTGCTTGTGTATCCGAATGGTCTCACCGTATAAGTTGAATAGAACTGGTGAGAATACATATCATTTTCTTACACCCTTTTCAATCTGCTTGTGTATCCGAATGGTCTCGCCGTATAAGTTGAATAGAACTGGTGAGAATACATATTATTGTCTTACACCCTTTTCAATCTGCTTGTGTATCCGAATGGTCTCGCCGTATAAGTTGAATAGAACTGGTGAGAATACATATTATTGTCTTACACCCTTTTCAATCTGCTTGTGTATCCGAATGGTCTCGCCGTATAAGTTGAATAGAACTGGTGAGAATACATATCATTGTCTTACACCCTTTTCAATCTGCTTGTGTATCCGAATGGTCTCGCCGTATAAGTAGAATAGAACTGGTGAGAATACATATCATTGTCTTACACACTTTTCAATCTGCTTGTGTATCCGAATGGTCTCGCCGTATAAGTTGAATAGAACAGGTGAGAATGCATATCATTGTCTTACACCTTTTCAATCTGCTTGTGTATCCGAATGGTCTCGCCGTATAAGTTGAATTGAACTGGTGAGAATACATATCATTGTCTTACACCCTTTTCAATCTGCTTGTGTATCGAATGGTCTCGCTGTATAAGTTGAATAGATCTGGTGAGAATGCATATCATTGTCTTACACCCTTTTCAATCTGCTTCTGTCAAAATGGTCTCGCCGTATAAGTTGAATAGATCTGGTGAGAGTATATATTTGCTCTTTACCCTTTTCAATCTGCTTGTGTATCCGAATGGTCTCGCCGTATAAGTTGAATAGAACTGGTACGAGAATACACCATCATTGTCATACACCCTTTTCAATCTTTCTTGTGCATCCGAGTAATTCTCGCCGTATACACGGTTGAATAGAATTGGTGAGAATACCATCATTTGTCTTACCCTTTTTCAATCTGCTTGTGTATCCGATAGGTCTCGCTGTATAAGTTGAATAGATCTGGTGAGAATACATATTATTGTCTTTTCCACCCTTTTCAATCACTTGTGTATCCGAATGGTCTCGCTGTATAAGTTGGATGGATCTGGTGAGAATGCATGTCATTGTCTGTTACACCCTTTTCAATCTGCTTGTATCCGAATGGTCTCGCCATATAAGTTGAATAGAACTGGTGAGAATACATATTATTTTCTTACACCCTTTTCAATCTGCTTTATCCGAATGGTCTACGTATAAGTTGAATAGAACTGGTGAGAATACATATCATTTTCTTACACCCTTTTCAATCTTGGCATGTATCCGAATGATCTCCACGCCGTATAAGACATGAATAGAACTGGTGAGAATACATATTATTGTCTTACACCCTTTTCAATCTACTTGTGTATCCGAATGGTCTCGCCGTATAAGTTAGACCACGAACTGGTGAGAATACATATTATTGTCTTACACCCTTTTCAATCTGCTTGTGTATCCGAATGGTCTCGCCGTATAAGTTGAATAGAACTGGTGAGAATACATATCATTGTCTTACACCCTTTTCAATCTGCTTGTGTATCCGAATGGTCTCGCCGTATAAGTAGAATAGAACTGGTGAGAATACATACATTGTCTTACCTTTTCAATCTGCTTGTGTATCCGAATGGTCTCGCCGTATAAGTTGAATAGAACAGGTGAGAATGCATATCATTGTCTTACACCCTTTTCAATCTGCTTGTGTATCCGAATGGTCTCGCCGTATAAGTTGAATTGAACTGGTGAGAATACATATCATTGTCTTACACCTTTTCAATCTGCTTGTGTATCCGAATGGTCTCGCTGTATAAGTTGAATAGATCTGGTGAGAATGCATATCATTGTCTTACCCTTTTCAATCTGCTTCTGTATCCGAATGGTCTCGCCGTATAAGTTGAATAGATCTGGTGAGAATGCATATCATTGTCTTACACCCTTTTCAATCTGCTTGTGTATCCGAATGGTCTCGCCGTATAAGTTGAATAGATCTGGTGAGAATGCATATCGTTGTCTTACACCCTTTTCAATCTGAGTCTGTATCTGAATGGTCTGGCCGTATAAGTTGAATAGATCTGGTGAGAATGCATATTATTGTCTTACACTCTTTTCAATCTGCTTGTGTATCCGAATGGTCTCGCTGTATAAGTTGAATAGAACTGGTGAGAATACATATTATTGTCTTACACCCTTTTCAATCTGCTTGTGTATCCGAATGGTCTCGCCGTATAAGTTGAATAGCACTGGTGAGAATACATATCATTGTCTTACACCCTTTTCAATCTGCTTTTGTATCCGAATAGTCTCGCCGTATAAGTTGAATAGAACTTGTGAGAATACATATTATTGTCTTACACCCTTTTCAATCTGCTTGTGTATCCGAATGTTCTCGCTGTATAAGTTGAATAGATCTGGTGAGAATACATATTATTGTCTTACACCCTTTTCAATCTGCTTGTGTATCCGAATGGTCTCGCCGTATAAGTTGAATAGAACTGGTGAGAATACATATCATTGTCTTACACCCTTTTCAATCTGCTTGTGTATCCGAATGGTCTCGCCGTATAAGTTGAATAGATCTGGTGAGAATGCATATTATTGTCTTACACCCTTTTCAATCTGCTTGTGTATCCGAATGGTCTCGCCGTATAAGTTGAACAGATCTGGTGAGAATACATATTATTGTCTTACACCCTTTTCACTCTGCTTGTGTATCCGAATGGTCTCGCCGTATAAGTTGAATAGAACTGGTGAGAATACATATCATTTTCTTACACCCTTTTCAATCTGCTTGTGTATCCGAATGGTCTCGCCGTATAAGTTGAATAGAACTGGTGAGAATACATATTATTGTCTTACACCCTTTTCAATCTGCTTGTGTATCCGAATGGTCTCGCCGTATAAGTTGAATAGAACTGGTGAGAATACATATTATTGTCTTACACCCTTTTCAATCTGCTTGTGTATCCGAATGGTCTCGCCGTATAAGTTGAATAGAACTGGTGAGAATACATATCATTTTCTTACACCCTTTTCAATCTGCTTGTGTATCCGAATGGTCTCGCCGTATAAGTTGAATAGAACTGGTGAGAATACATATTATTGTCTTACACCCTTTTCAATCTGCTTGTGTATCCGAATGGTCTCGCCGTATAAGTTGAATAGAACTGGTGAGAATACATATTATTGTCTTACACCCTTTTCAATCTGCTTGTGTATCCGAATGGTCTCGCCGTATAAGTTGAATAGAACTGGTGAGAATACATATCATTGTCTTACACCCTTTTCAATCTGCTTGTGTATCCAAATGGTCTCGCCGTATAAGTAGAATAGAACTGGTGAGAATACATATCATTGTCTTACACACTTTTCAATCTGCTTGTGTATCCGAATGGTCTCGCCGTATAAGTTGAATAGAACTGGTGAGAATGCATATCATTGTCTTACACCCTTTTCAATCTGCTTGTTTATCCGAATGGTCTCGCCGTATAAGTTGAATTGAACTGGTGAGAATACATATTATTGTCTTACACCCTTTTCAATCTGCTTGTGTATCCAAATGGTCTCGCTGTATAAGTTGAATAGATCTGGTGAGAATGCATATCATTGTCTTACACCCTTTTCAATCTGCTTCTGTATCCGAATGGTCTCGCCGTATAAGTTGAATAGATCTGGTGAGAATGCATATCATTGTCTTACACCCTTTTCAATCTGCTTGTGTATCCGAATGGTCTCGCCGTATAAGTTGAATAGATCTGGTGAGAATGCATATCATTGTCTTACACCCTTTTCAATCTGCTTGTGTATCCGAATGGTCTCGCCGTATAAGTTGAATAGATCTGGTGAGAATGCATATCATTGTCTTACACCCTTTTCAATCTGCTTGTGTATCCGAATGGTCTCGCCGTATAAGTTGAATAGATCTGGTGAGAATGCATATCATTGTCTTACACCCTTTTCAATTTGAGTGTGTATCTGAATGGTCTCGCCGTATAAGTTGAATAGAACTGGTGAGAATACATATCATTGTCTTACACCCTTTTCAATCTGCTTGTGTATCCGAATGGTCTCGCCGTATAAGTTGAATAGATCTGGTGAGAATGCATATCGTTGTCTTACACCCTTTTCAATCTGAGTCTGTATCTGAATGGTCTGGCCGTATAAGTTGAATAGATCTGGTGAGAATACATATTATTGTCTTACACTCTTTTCAATCTGCTTGTGTATCCGAATGGTCTCGCTGTATAAGTTGAATAGAACTGGTGAGAATACATATTATTGTCTTACACCCTTTTCAATCTGCTTGTGTATCCGAATGGTCTCGCCGTATAAGTTGAATAGCACTGGTGAGAATACATATCATTGTCTTACACCCTTTTCAATCTGCTTTTGTATCCGAATAGTCTCGCCGTATAAGTTGAATAGAACTTGTGAGAATACATATTATTGTCTTACACCCTTTTCAATCTGCTTGTGTATCCGAATGGTCTCGCTGTATAAGTTGAATAGATCTGGTGAGAATACATATTATTGTCTTACACCCTTTTCAATCTGCTTGTGTATCCGAATGGTCTCGCCGTATAAGTTGAATAGAACTGGTGAGAATACATATCATTGTCTTACACCCTTTTCAATCTGCTTGTGTATCCGAATGGTCTCGCCGTATAAGTTGAATAGATCTGGTGAGAATGCATATTATTGTCTTACACCCTTTTCAATCTGCTTGTGTATCCGAATGGTCTCGCCGTATAAGTTGAACAGATCTGGTGAGAATACATATTATTGTCTTACACCCTTTTCACTCTGCTTGTGTATCCGAATGGTCTCGCCGTATAAGTTGAATAGAACTGGTGAGAATACATATCATTTTCTTACACCCTTTTCAATCTGCTTGTGTATCCGAATGGTCTCGCCGTATAAGTTGAATAGAACTGGTGAGAATACATATTATTGTCTTACACCCTTTTCAATCTGCTTGTGTATCCGAATGGTCTCGCCGTATAAGTTGAATAGAACTGGTGAGAATACATATTATTGTCTTACACCCTTTTCAATCTGCTTGTGTATCCGAATGGTCTCGCCGTATAAGTTGAATAGATCTGGTGAGAATGCATATCGTTGTCTTACACCCTTTTCAATCTGAGTCTGTATCTGAATGGTCTGGCCGTATAAGTTGAATAGATCTGGTGAGAATACATATTATTGTCTTACACTCTTTTCAATCTGCTTGTGTATCCGAATGGTCTCGCTGTATAAGTTGAATAGAACTGGTGAGAATACATATTATTGTCTTACACCCTTTTCAATCTGCTTGTGTATCCGAATGGTCTCGCCGTATAAGTTGAATAGCACTGGTGAGAATACATATCATTGTCTTACACCCTTTTCAATCTGCTTTTGTATCCGAATAGTCTCGCCGTATAAGTTGAATAGAACTTGTGAGAATACATATTATTGTCTTACACCCTTTTCAATCTGCTTGTGTATCCGAATGGTCTCGCTGTATAAGTTGAATAGATCTGGTGAGAATACATATTATTGTCTTACACCCTTTTCAATCTGCTTGTGTATCCGAATGGTCTCGCCGTATAAGTTGAATAGAACTGGTGAGAATACATATCATTGTCTTACACCCTTTTCAATCTGCTTGTGTATCCGAATGGTCTCGCCGTATAAGTTGAATAGATCTGGTGAGAATGCATATTATTGTCTTACACCCTTTTCAATCTGCTTGTGTATCCGAATGGTCTCGCCGTATAAGTTGAACAGATCTGGTGAGAATACATATTATTGTCTTACACCCTTTTCACTCTGCTTGTGTATCCGAATGGTCTCGCCGTATAAGTTGAATAGAACTGGTGAGAATACATATCATTTTCTTACACCCTTTTCAATCTGCTTGTGTATCCGAATGGTCTCGCCGTATAAGTTGAATAGAACTGGTGAGAATACATATTATTGTCTTACACCCTTTTCAATCTGCTTGTGTATCCGAATGGTCTCGCCGTATAAGTTGAATAGAACTGGTGAGAATACATATCATTGTCTTACACCCTTTTCAATCTGCTTGTGTATCCAAATGGTCTCGCCGTATAAGTAGTATAGAACTGGTGAGAATACATATTATTGTCTTACACCCTTTTCCATCTGCTTGTGTATCCGAATGGTCTCGCCGTATAAGTTGAATAGAACTGGTGAGAATGCATATCATTGTCTTACACCCTTTTCAATCTGCTTGTTTATCCGAATGGTCTCGCTGTATAAGTTGAATACATCTAGTGAGATTACATATCATTGTCTTACACCCTTTTCAATCTGCTTGTGTATCCGAATGGTCTCGCCGTATAAGTTGAATAGAACTGGTGAGAATACATATTATTGTCTTACACCCTTTTCAATCTGCTTGTTTATCCGAATGGTCTCGCCGTATAAGTTGAATAGAACTGGTGAGAATACATATTATTGTCTTACACCCTTTTCAATCTGCTTGTGTATCCGAATGGTCTCGCCGTATGAGTTGAATAGAACTGGTGAGAATGCATATCATTGTCTTACACCCTTTTCAATCTGCTTGTTTATCCGAATGGTCTCGCTGTATAAGTTGAATAGATCTGGTGAGAATACATATCATTGTCTTACACCCTTTTCAATCTGCTTGTGTATCCGAATGGTCTCGCCGTATAAGTTGAATAGAACTGGTGAGAATGCATATCATTGTCTTACACCCTTTTCAATCTGCTTGTGTATCCGAATGGTCTCGCTCTATAAGTTGAATAGAACTGGTGAGAATACATATTGTCTTTCACCCTTTTCAATCTGCTTGTGTATCCGAATGGTCTCGCTGTATAAGTTGAATAGATCTGGTGAGAATACATATTACTGTCTTACACCCTTTTCAATCTGCTTGTGTATCCGAATGGTTTCGCTGTATAAGTTGAATAGATCTGGTCAGAATGCATATCATTGTCTTACACCCTTTTTAATCTGCTTGTGTATCCGAATGGTCTCGCCGTATAAGTTGAATAGATCTGGTGAGAATGCATATCATTGTCTTACACCCTTTTCAATCAGAGTGTGTATCCGAATGGTCTCGCTGTATAAGTTGAATAGAACTGGTGAGAATACATATCATTGTCTTACACCCTTTTCAATCTGCTTGTGTATGCGAATGGTCTCGCTGTATAAGTTGAATAGAACTGGTGAGAATACATATTACTGTCTTACACCCTTTTCAATCTGCTTCTGTATCCGAATGATGTCGCTGTATTAGTTGAATAGATCTGGTGAGAATACATATTATTGTCTTACACCCTTTTCAATCTGCTTGTGTATCCGAATGGTCTCGCTGTATAAGTTGAATAGATCTGGTGAGAATGCATATCATTGTCTTACACCCTTTTCAATCTGAGTGTGTATCTGAATGGTCTCGCCGTATAAGTTGAATAGATCTGGTGAGAATACATATTATTGTCTTACACCCTTTTCAATCTGCTTGTGTATCCGAATGGTCTCGCCGTATAAGTTGAATAGATCTGGTGAGAATGCATATCATTGTCTTACACCCTTTTCAATCTGAGTGTGTATCTGAATGGTCTCGCCGTATAAGTTGAATAGATCTGGTGAGAATACATATTATTGTCTTACACCCTTTTCAATCTGCTTGTGTATCCGAATGGTCTCGCTGTATAAGTTGAATAGAACTGGTGAGAATACATATTACTGTCTTACACCCTTTTCAATCTGCTTGTGTATCCCAATGGTCTCGCCGTATAAGTTGAATAGAACTGGTGAGAATACATATTATTGTCTTACACCCTTTTCAATCTGAGTGTGTATCTGAATTTTCTTGTTGTATATGTTGAATAGATCTGGTGAGAATATATATCATTGTCTTACATACTTTTCAATCTGCTTGTGTATCCGAATGGTCTCGCTGTATAAGTTGAATAGATCTGGTGAGAATGCATATCATTGTCTTACACCCCTGTCAATCTGCTTGTGTATCCGAATGGTCTCGCTGTATAAGTTGAATAGAACTGGTGAGAATTCATATCATTGTCTTACACCCTTTTCAATCTGCTTGTGTATCTGAATTTTCTCGCTGTATATGTTGAATAGATCTGGTGAGAATACTCATCAGTGTCTTACACACTTTTAAATCTGCTTGTGTATCTGCTGAAGTTGTTTCCTTTCTGTATACATGCAGTTTTCTGATATTAGAGGTTCTTGATTATTATAAGGTTGCCAAATAGCTATATCAGTTCTAAGTGGCATATTTTATCAAATGCCATTACATTGTCCACGAAACACAGCTACACTTTCTTCTGCATTTCTATTGCTTTTTCTGATAACACCCTCAGCATAAATATCGCTTCCCTTTTTCCATTGTCCTTGAAGAAATCGCACTCTTCTTGTTCTATTTCCGGTTTAATTCTGCTTCGTGCTCTGTTCATCAGAACTATAATGTGACTCATTAAGCTGGTTGTTCGGTAGATTTCACATTCATCTGTACCTGGCTTCTTATGCAGTGCTATGAAAATGGATCTGTGTAACTCTTCCGGATTTCACTACTATTGTAGATTTCATTTATAATTTCTGTAATTTTGTCTACGATAAAGTTTTTTAAGGCTTCCAACACATGTATTACAATGCTGTCTACCCATCAGCTTCGTTGCTATTCCGTTCGGCCAGTGCAGCTTGAATTTTAGATTTTGGCGTGTCGCTATTCGTGTGTATATTTGGTTGCACTCTCGCGTCGTGTAAGACATGTCGTATATATTTTTCCCACCGCTGAAGTATTTCCGCTTTCTTTAATACGAGTGTTATATTCGTAGATTTTATGCAACCCGATTAGGAGCAAGATTTTGTTTTCCCGTTAGCTCCCGTATTTTTTTATTCATGTTTCCTTTGCTGCCATTTATGGTCAGGCGCCCCTGCCGTTCTCCTCAGTGTTCTTGATAAGCTCTAAAGGAGAGTCTGTAATGTGATAGGTACTGATCTGGCGACTCGACTGCAGCCACTTTCCCATCGTCGAAATGTGTCCTCCCTCTGTCTCTTCTATAAATACTTTCATGGCTTCTGCTCGGATGAGCTTGAGTCACTGATGCATCCTCAACAGGTGTTTACTCGTGCAACCAGACTGGCAACTGGGTCCCACCCATTCACAGTCACGTTAGCCTGCAGACGACAATTCTACTCCTGCAGCTTCCTCTCTCGCACTTCCCGCCTGTGGAACTCACTCACGTATTCTTGCTTTCCTGACGGCTACAACCTCCAGAAATTTAAATGCAAAGTTAATACTCATCTACTAACCACAGGCCTCTAGCTCTCTCCCCTCCCCTGTATAACCTTCCTTTCTCTCCACCTATGTATCTGTCATCGCACCTGCTTTCTCAGCTTTCTATTGTTCCTTTCTAACTAGCTTGTACTCCTCACTCTTTTCTAATTAATCTTTATACATTTATGTAACCCCCTGCACATCAGTGGCGTTTCCGCCTTGCTCGGGGTGAAATGATTAAAAAAAAAAAAATTAGTCAATCTCTCCATTTTTGCTCATTTGTCGTTGAGCCATTCCGTTTTTGCCTGTCTCCATTTGCTTTTTATTTCCTTGTGTGGTTTCAAGTATTCCGTTCTATGTCTTGGTATTATTTTATGTCTCCTCTTCATCATGTTCAAAATCACATCTGTGATCCACTCTCTTTCCTTCTACGTCTGTTTTCATTTGAGACTATATCATTGTCAGATGTCACTAATGCTACTTTTAGAGCGCTTTCCATTTTGAATTTCCGTTTCTAATTTGTCCCTCGTACATGTGTTTTATTTCATCTTTGTAATTTCCTGCAGTTTAAGATCATTCACGAATGTGTTGTTTTGCAGTCTGGCTGTTCTATTAGGCTTCATCATTCTCCGTAGTTTCAACGTTAGTTTGCATATAGCCGGGAGGTGGTCTCTTCCACAGTTGGCATTTGGATAAGTTTTATAATGAATATCTGCATTCCTGAATTTTTTGTTTATTGTCATGTAATCAATTTGTTTATTTTGTGTCAACTGCTATGTCCATATGCGTTCCTGAAATCATTTATTGGTTACTAGTAGTATAACCCGGCGTTGTTCGGGTGTAATGAAAGCTTTAAAACTAATCCATGGTCCTAGAGCTCAAAATTTTATGACGTTGGCACTAAAGACTAAAAAGCAATATCCGGCGTATTAATTTCCGATATCGGAGAAAATGAGTTGTCTGAGAAGATCTACTAATTTTTAAGACTAAAAACTATAATTTTACCAAGTTAGAGCAGATTCTGCAGCAAGAATCACGATAAAAGGGCTGACATCCTGATCTTGATCAGACCTGATTGGATATCGGGGTATCGAGTTCCAATATCGGGGAGAAATTGAAAAGAATAAGTTGTCCATGACCTGACCAGAAGCCTAAAGAATATTTGTGTGAAGTTTGGTGAGAATCAGATAAAAATTGCAGATTTGTATAAAGTACATACAGACAGATAAACAGACAGACACACAAACACCTTGCCTTTTATATATATATATATTATCGATTTTCTGCACTATTGTAAGAACTGCAATCTTGAAACTTCTGAATATCGTTTTTTATATATTTCTCTATAGGTGTATTAAATTTGATTAAAATCGGACCACACTTTCTATAACCAGATTTTTTTTATTTTCGATATTTATCGGGGTACCTCGACACAAAACCTATCCAAGAACACTCGCAGAGGCTCATAGTACAAATGTGTAAATTCTCAAGAAAATCAGTTCAGCCGTTTTGGAGTCTACATGTAACGGACACACACACATACCAACACACACATAAACACACAGACAAAGTTCCATTTATAAATAAGTTTAGATTATGTGGTCATTTGCTGTGTACCATTGGACGAATTTTTCTTCTAGCTCATTGTGGTTTATGAATGCGATGTTGCCGACTGTCCCCGTTCCATCTCTTTATCTACTTCAGCATTCAGCTCTCTCATAAAAATTATCATTTCTTGTGATTTACTCGTAGCCTTATCTCTATCCAGTGAGGAGTAGAAAGATTTTATTTTTGTCTCAGTGCTTTTGTGGTATTTGCACATACACTAATCGTAGTGTTGAAGGGCCTGCCTTTCAGTTTGACCTAGATAACTTTCAGATACCTGGCAGTATCGTAAGACGAAATTCTTCATGTCGCTGTCTAGTACTCACCCGACTTCTTTTCTGCTACTTTTGCCCCCTATGTATATTATCCTGTGGTTACCACTGACGACGTCTCTACTCTTTGGTCATGTAGTGACATAAACATCCAGAATGCTGATATTGAATCTGCTGATCTCCTGCTTGATATTTTCTAGCTCTCAACAGTTTTTCAGTGTTCTGATTTTCCATGTCGCGAGTGGGATTTGTTTTTTTGTAAGAACAATCACAGAGCAACGGTACCGAATATATCTGTCACTCAGGTTTTTTTCTTTCCCGGCGAAGGATCAGCTTTGAAGAATTGTGTCCCCTTTAAGTCGTTCCTGATCACAGTCTTTGGATGACGGTCAAGTGAAATCTGTTGCTCATGTCGGTCCTTACCTGTCGATGAATGAATTCCTTTGGTCTTAAAACCTATTACGCCGTTAGATTTTATATTTTAATTGTGTATGCCATGATTTTGTCTTGTTAACGATAAATTGTTATTACGAAAATGTGTGCTATTCCACAGGATTCGAACATTTTCGAAATAACAATTTATCGTAAATAATCAGGCCGTTAGATATAAATATATAATACTGTTTAATTAAATAACAGAATATCTACTTACATACGAGTATCGATAAAAAATAATTTTCAGAAAATTCATTTCATATATATATATATATATATATATATATATATATATATATAACAAGTTTGGTGCATCTAAAGATTGAAATTGTCTCAGGTAATTCAGTGATCTCGTTAATTTTGTTCTGCATGTAATTAGTTGCCATATTACGGACATATGTAATCTAGGAATAAACGGTTTCAACCCAGAGTTGACACAATGTCAGATCTTAAATCAAAATGATTTACCATTGGAATAGAAATCGATAATGAAGCAAATCTAAAGTATCTGAAAGTATGTCATTCAGTTGATGCATCGAAAGAATACAATTCTATTTCTATAGAGCAACTGAAGTTATACCAGAGGATAAGAAATGCGACAACGAAATCTTAAAGGTCATTAGAAAAACAAAATACGCATTTCAAAAATTAATAACATCACTAAGAAACAAAAGCTTTTCATTAGAAGCAATGAAAAGCGTACTGAGCTAACATTACATATCAGTATTCCTATATGACAATGAAAGATACACAGATTTCTCAAAGATGAAGACGAGATCCAGGTCTTGTTCTACAGATAAATGTTTAGAACTGTGGACAGAATGCGTAATAAATGAAGTTTTAAAGAAAAAAAAAGAAAATGTTTCTTATAATGAGAATAAGAAAACGAGAGCTGACATTCATTGTATATATAATGGGAAACTAGGGCTTGGTCAATATGATATGCAGCACGTATCAAAGACAAAAAAAAACCCCAGAGGCAGCTTGCTGGTCACCTACCTGACTAAGCTAAGACAAATAGAAGCGATAGAAAAATGACGAACGATACGAAGTGTTACAACAAATAACAAGTTGTGGATAGTCATGGTTGCTCAGGATGTGAAAGTACACGACACCAAGAGGAAAAAGCTAGTGACCAGCAACAGCGACCAAGCAAACCGTACACCCGGGTGGCAGTGTCACATCTGGTGCCGTCTCGACCGTGATCTGGCCTGAGGGTTTGCCAGCCGGCTTGGGGCGTCACATCTGCTTGCCGTGACTGGGATCAACCCTGAGTTATCACCGAACAAGTCGAAAACCCTCAACCCTGAATGGCTGCCGAGCGAATCGAGGACTCTGGCAGAGTTCGTCGGTGAAAACATCACCAGGTAAGATACTTTTTGGTTCTCCCTATGGTTTTGATGGCTTGCCAGATTCCCGTGCGTGGATTCACTCCTCGTTTCTTATTGATTATTGTCTTAATGTCTGATTACGGGGAGGAACAGGGAATGGCAGGATTGAAGATAGACGATAGAGAACATAGGCCGTCTGAGGACCTGAAGAGTCTTTGGGGGGAGCCAGGGGTGCCGAGCCTTGGAGAAGAGAGGATGTTGGAGATATGGTTGTCGGCCGTAGATGAATTCAACCAGCCTACGGGCCGGCTGGGAGAAAGACGGTATTCGTGGATAGTGAATGGGTAGAGAAGGATGAGACACCCCTCTCCCATGTAAGGAATGTAAGTGTATTGGACCGCCTTTCGACAGAGAATGAGACCGCCATTCGACAGGGAATGAAGAGATCCAGAGTCCACAGTCAAAACCGTCGGGTCTATTGTTAAAAAGAACAATCGGCGGTAGCACTGGCCAAGGAGAGCCAGAGGGTGTGGACCCTGTGAGACTCCGAACACCCGGAAAGGGATTATATCCATAGAGGCATTGGGGGTGGAAACCCCACCGGGAGAATAGTAATCAGAGGGGTCCTCGTAGTGGTCCCAATGTGAGACCGCCGCTGCCAGCATCCATGTTTGGTTGGGCAGAGAAACAGAGAGAGAACGGAGAGAGAGTGTTTGACTGCCATTCGACGGATAATAGGAGGGATAAAGGGGGTCTATGTACAAACAATAGTGAGGAGCTACTGCTACCGGCCCTATGTTTGGAGAGACAGCATAGGAGAGATAGGGCCTGAGGGGAATAGCTCCTTAGTTCTGTTGTGGGGGTCGAACGTGATGTGGTTGCTGGATTAAATAAAGTGAGGAATGGCGACGTGAATGCCAGTAGAAAGGTGCGAGAAACATCTACAAAATTCACTAAGGGCTGAAATCATTAGGAGAGAAACAATTACTGGAAATACTGGCTGAGGATGCCAATGTATGAGAAAAAATACTGGCAGAGGATGCAAATGAGAGAAATAAAAAGGGACGGGACAGCAACCCGTCGCGGTAGACCCGATGGCAGAATAGCTAAAGAAACTAGGTACGTCTGGTTGAATAGGACCTGCGTGACGAAAAGGGTACTTCCTGGTGAGGCGAAGCCCCGGGGCAGGGGCCGACGCACTCTTGTCTAGAATAATCACTCTAATGTTAGTAATTAGTGAGAAAAAAATAAAAGCCAGAAGGGACCTTTAACTTGAAAAGAAAATGCGAGAGAATAATTAAGTGAGAAATCAACTGGGATAATTATACAGAGTTGTGGAATCCGATGGCGAAGAGAATACCCGAAATTATTTTAAGGCATGATCTGGGTGGATGATAAGGAAATATACCAATACATTGGTCGACAGCGTTGGGTATCTTAATAACCGGGATAACAGGAATTTGGATGGACATATAGAGATTTGGAATACGATAATTATAGAGAGATATGGAAACGTTGAGCGGGAGTCGATTTTTGAGAATTTTGGCAGGCTACAGTGAAAAAAATAAGGGAGTTACCATATGATGTCTGTATTCTTGAGAAACCAACCCCAGCGGAGCGGATAAGGACAGTGTCCAAGTAGGACAAATCATGAAAAAAAAAAGAAAAAGAAAAAAGATACCTCTATTCACGCACACACAAACCCACTCGCCATATTTTGTTGTTCTTTTTCAGGTTGACAGTAGAGACATTTTGTTGAACTTTTTGGTTGAAATTGCATATTTAGCTTTGAAAAAAAATAAGTTTGGACACGACTGAGAATGAAAAAAAAAAAGAACTTTTTTTCCGTTGTCAGCAGAGACATTTTTTTAAAATGAAGATCTTATTGAAATTGCATGTCTAACTTTGAATAGAATTTGGACAGAACCGAGAATGAAAAAAAAGAAAAAGAAAAAAAAGAACTTTTTTTTCATTGGCCTGCAGAGGCCTTTTCATATTTGCATCGTTAGGTAATAAAATGTGTTGTTGAAATTGCATGGTTAGGTTGGATACAACGCAAAAGAACAAAAGATGCAGAATGAACCAAAGAAAAAAAAAAGAACTTTTCCAATTGAAGCGACTGGGAAAAGAAAGACATCGTTTTTTTTTGTTTATATATATATATATATATATATGAAGACATTCCACGTAACTCTCCAGGCGTGTTCGACTTCGTTCATTCATCGTATTAATTATTTTTTTGGTGCCGTAATTTTTTTTTTCTCAAACCACATGTGTACGCCGATGTCCGGACTGGCTCAAGAAGGCAATTATTAAAATCGCACGACGAGACCTCTGGTATCTAATAACAACGTAGTACAGTAGCCCGTCTTGTAATCCAGATTTTGTGGCAACATCATCGGGCGGGATCGTCACGACCAGCAACAGCGACCGAACTAACCGTACAACCGGGTGGCAGTGCCACAACTGGGATCGTCACGAGCTTCAGCGAGAACGAGCGTCATATTAGACAGACAGACAGACAGCCCGACCTGGGGCGTCACAGTTATAATTCAGATAGATCACAGATAGTTTTCGGCATTGTGAATCTCCAGAGCCACTGCGTCAAAGCTGTTCCATGTCATTTTCTCCATTCTAGTGAGCTTCTTGGAAAATTCTTTGCAATATGATCATTATTTTTGCTACGATGCATACATCGGCTTTGACTTTTACTGTAGATAATTTGGGGAACAAGTCTTTAAACAACTTGTAGGCTGTAGACTCCTTACCTAGATATTGGACTATTTGATTCATAAGGACAAGTTTTAAGTTCAGTGGATGAAACAGTACTTTCCGGTAGTCTAACAGTGGCTCCGATTTAACGTTATTATTTCCCTGTAGCCAGTTTAGACTGGTTGTTTGTCGCGGTGTCGCTGCCCTCAAAAAGGCAAACGTGACAAGGAAACCTGAAAGCATCATACTGGCGACCCATCAAAGATCCATCAAGGACCCATCAACTTCTAATGTCTCTGATGATTTCACAACCGTACTCTAAATCTTCAACTACACCATTCCTATTTGAGCTAAAACCATTGGAAGTGATGGATACATGTTCTCATAATATAGCTTTGAGATTATTGAATGAGATGTCGATGAAGAGGTGCCACTGGCTAAAAGCCTCGACGTCAAAAACTTGGAATCGGATTTTGATCCAGGATCATGTGGTTCAGGTCTTTTTCGGTTGTGTTAGTATGGGGTTCTCCACTCAGCTGCACGTAAAATCTGGACCAAAGATTCCAACTTTTCTGAATTGCTGTTCATTTCTGAGGTCTTTTAGCTTCTCTTTGGAGAGTTTGATGCTGGGAGCTCAGGGCAGTGTGACACTAGGGTGATTGATGACAAAAGGAATGGATATATGATAGTAGGAACATTCTTCCTAATTTGACGTTTTGAAGAGTCAACTATGCAGAAGAAGGAATTGCATGAGTAGTCAGTTGGTTCTTTTGATTGTGTATTGGTGACTCTATTGTCTCTTCCGTAACATCCTGCATAAGACGGAAATGAAAATATTAGTATAACAAAACAAATTTATTTCAGTCCTATTAAAAAATTATAACAAATAACAATTTTGATTTTTGAAATTTCTAAAACGCATACGCCTGATATGTAGAATTCTGACTTTGGGCCCCAATTAAAACAGCACATAGCATAAGTACGAAATCTTGAATACAAACAACCTTAATATTCCGTATTTTATGAATTTTACTAGTGATCAAGTATAGAAAACATCAATGAAAATATGGACTTCCACGCCTGATTGTTGAAACATTTAATATTTAATTGAAATCTTTTAAAATCCATAATTTCTATTCTTTATGCATTCAACTATGTAAGTAAACAAGCGAAATTTTCTATCTATAAAGTTCAAATAGTGTACATAGCGTTAAATGAGGTGCCCAGGTTTTGTCTTATTCCCTGACAGGCATGCTGGAATAGGCTTTGCAGGCCTCATACATTTTAGCAGTTGTTGCCACACCCAATTTTTCGCTTTTGCTTGATAAAGTAATCATATAATAAACTGCATCTACTAGATGTTTACAATCTATCTGTGACAAAGTTGTCTGGATTCGAACAGGTGAAATTAAACTCACATTAGAGCTTAGGTTCTCTGCAATTATATCAACCCAATTTTTTTGTTTTTATTATTCTTGAAATTTGTATCCCATTACTTAGTACGTCTACTGATATATTGAGGACAAGTCCAACCAGCGGAACCGTTGAAGGTCGCCATTTTAAATTTGAAAACTGCATAACTGAATCAGTTGTTTCTGTATTCAGTTATGCAGTTTTCAACATGAATTTCAGTTATCGACAATTTAGGTGGTTTTATTAAATACTGTGGTTTTATTAAATACTGTTGTTTTTTCCACGCTAAACATATGTTCAGGTTATATAAAAATGTATGTAGACTTATTATGATCACTTTTCAAACAATCTCCTCAAGATACGATTCTTTTATTCAAGGTAAAATGCAATCTTCTATTATTTAACTCGACACGTTTACTCTTTAATTTGATATATTCCCACGGGAAGAATCTTTCAAATGGCACTTGCATTTGATGCAAAATCTCTATCTAACTAATTATACTTCTTAGTCTGTTCACATCTATCTATCTATCTATCTATCTATCTATCTATCTATCTATCTATCTATCTATCTATCTATCTATCTATCTATCATTATAAAAAATACATTATAGCGAAATGGACCTCACTAATTTAAGTGATATATCAAACTTTTAGATTATCTTAATTAAAAGAAAATAAAAGGCCGAAGGGAGTCAAATACTTTGTTGTAATTTGAAATAACAGCTTGAGGATGAAATGAGAAAAACGTTGAATAAGTATTCAACAGAAAAAGGGAAATTACTTTCATTGCCTAAGGATTTCTAGGATCATTTAGAGAAACAATCTAGCTTTTACTTAAAACTAACTGCTATACCAACTATCTACTACGCCAGTTTACATAGAAAAGATCGCTTTTGTTTTCGTTGAAACCAGACCAAAATGTACTAGGTAAAAAAATTGCTGTCTTATGACTTTATTAAACATACAGGAAGACAAGTAAACTAGAACAAATTATCATTGACAGAAAAGGAAATGAACTGTAAAGTATTTCCACAACAGCGTATCTGGAAGGCTGTCATTATTTATTTCAATAAAGAAACATACGACTTTTAATCGTCAGAAATTATATATAAATATATATATATATATATATATATATATATATATGTGTGTGTGTGTGTGTGTGTGTGTGTGTGTGTGTGTGTGTGTGTGTGTGTGTGTGTGTGTGTGTGTGTGTGTGTGTGTATGTGTGTATGTGTGTGTGTGTAAATCTCTCTAAATATACAGTGCATGCCAAATTAATAAATGTCATTCAGCAAGATCGCAAATTCTCTAAAAAAAAACATAAATTTTAAATCAACAGGAATTTAATCATTGTTTTTTGAATGCGAGTCTAACAGCGATCGTGATGACAATATCGACCGAAACCTATATATGTTTCTTTTCACTGTGCAATGAAATTGGACAGCATTCCCTCGATGCACCAACAAACAGAGGGAAAGAGCCAGAGAGAAAGTTCAAGTGAGAAAGAGTGAGAACAAAGCAGAAAAACACAAAGAGCATCAAATGATATATATATATATATATATATATATATATATACAAACTGCGTCTAGATATGCAAGTTATGAATTTATATAAGAGGTTGCGTTTTTAATGTTAAAAGTCCTACTATGATGTTGTTTAGATTCTACTCAATATTATTAACTTAGATATATAGTGATAGATGAAACTATTGTTTTTGGTTGGAAAAAAATTACTAACTTAACAAAATATACTAATTTGACTGTCAGTAGTTTATTTGCAACTATTTATTTTGATGATACTTCTACAATATTATACCTTGTAAAACTAATGTAAAAAAATAATATGAAAAGATTTTAGAACAAATGTTGTCAATTCCTTAAAGGAAAACATAAAAAAAAACATTTTAAAAATAGAAGTTTGATTTAGTCAGATCTTGATGAAAAGGTTTTTGTTTTTGGATTTCTCTACTTTTCCTCTCTTTGAGAAATGGAGTGTACCATTTTAAAAGGATGGAAGCTGCAACCACCCGTACCGTAGGCGAGCGCTTAAAGATCGCGCTACTATTTTTGTTTATCATTCACAAAATATCTAATATATTATCACTCTTTGTTTCTACCTATATGAGTCAAATTCTTCATTTTACTGACATTGAAAAGTCTAATATCGCGAATAAGAAATTATACTCAATTGTCCCAATTGAATAGATAATATCCTTATTCAGATGTTCACGAGGACGAATATGTTTGGTTTAAAGATATCCATATATACTTTTGGTTATGAGGGTATTCAGAATTTTTTATTTCTACTGACTTTTGCAGATTACATTAGTCTCTGTGGGTTTTTTTTGCAGCTGGTATTAGTTTAATGAAGAATTGAAATACCGAAGACGAGTATCTATGAACTAAGTATAGATTTATCACAATGCCGTTTATTCATGGAAATCTCTAGCCGTTCAAGAAAAATAGAAAATTTAATTTGCAGAATATTCATTAGAAATAATATTTTTCTGTTCTATATATGATGACCAAATGTCTTTAGCAGTTACTATGTATTGTAACTATGATTTATAGGTAATCTATGATTTATAGGTAATCCGTTGTTATAGAATACAAAGACCAAGTCCAGGGCTATAACGACCAGCGATTTCCAGAGCGCCTCTTAGGCGTGATATTCTGACAGTGATTTTTTATCTGGGTTTATCTGGGATATAAGTCAAAAACGTTGCGAAGTAAATAGAAGACAGCAAGAATTTTAAACCGCAGATACGCTTCAGACCTGCAGGATAAAGAGACCGCGGGGGATGAGTTCGCGTGACGTCTTTATTCTCTCTGCTTCTTAGAATCCAAGCAGCCACGTTTTTCCCTATTTTAATAAAAATAAATCAGAAAAAACACTCGTCTTTTTTTAGATATCATTTTCTGTGGTAGCGTAGGGACCCAGTGACGACACACGACGCAAAACTTTAGTTTACATCCTCTTATACAGCAATAAATGGTAGATGAATTCTTTACCAATGAAGACAAGACGTAAGCACAACAGAGATGTGGGCCTAGAGGAATATACTGGGAATACCATGAACGGAGCGTCTAAGCGAAGATGAAGAATTGAAGAAAATACTAAAGTATATCAATTTAAATATCTGCAATTAAATTAATAATGTAAAACTTCTTAAATATAATAAATGTGTTAAAAGATATCGGAAAGTAAAACGCTGAAATCCGAAGGCGTATTGGGATAGCGAAAAATGCTTTCTAAAATTTAAGCAATGTTTGTGGTGCAGTGGATATCGACTCGGAACGAGAAATCGGGGAGCCGAGTTCAAATTCCAGTTGAATCCATTGTATTCACTTACACGCAAATACCCTTGGGAAAGGTATTAATCCGTCTCCTCCCTACAGCTATGGGTTAAAGAACAGGACAGATTGGGGTCTATAGCCTTGGCTGTCAACCAATCTACCGCAGAAAGCAATGGCAACTTACTGCGGGATAATCTTCTGCCCAGTCAGTCATGTCTCTTTCGAGACATGATCGCCCAAGCGTGTTTCACGTATGGCACTTAACTGATTGATTAAAAGACGGAAAAAAATCTTTAGAAACAGAGGTCATCGGCGTAAGTTTAAGAATTTAAGATTAATAAATAATTTTTCTCTGAACACGAAACTTGGTTTCGACTTGAGTTTGATTCCTGCAGTTGTGACGTGGCTTCCCTGTCTTTTCTATTAATATTATAATGGAAATTGTTCTAACGCGCTAGTCTCTTTGGTAACTCGGCCGTATGAATTTAAGACTGCTAATAGATTGAATAAAAGGTTTCACTATTTTACTTTTGAAATGTCTAGGTATAATCTCTAATATAATAGATTCTTTTCTCAAACATTCCGCCTCTGGAACAATCTTCTGGTTTTTCACTTCTGTCCGCGACTGACGGTTATCAAAAATTTAAATGTAACTTGACTCAACATCATCTGTCATCATGTTATTTTAGTGTCTTTGTTTCCTTCACTTTTAATATTACTTTTGCGTTTTAGGGATGTTATCTCCATGGTTGGGGTGAAATTTTAACAAAAATCAAAGCAACTAACGTATTTCCTGTATTTATAACAGCTTTCCCACAAGAATCAAATCATTCATATATTCATGGATTGAGGTAATTTGAATTCTTTTTATATTCTAAAGACTAATGTATATATTTTGTGGATTCCGGGTGAGGATCACACAAAATAATGAACAAAACATATATCTGAAATAGAAAAATAGTTTATATTAAACGTAAAGGTACACACTGAAACGCAGGTTAATAATCCAAGACTACGATTAGTAAGGAATATATATATATATATATATATATATATATATATATATATATATATATATACACAAGTCTTGAAGTGAAGCCGTGCGAGAGTTAGTATATCCGTGTAATATTATTCTGGCTGAGAAGAGCTCAGAGTTACTATGACTGCTGACGCAGTATTCTCTGTATAATTTCGGTATCTTACGAATCTCTACGATACCTCTACGGTTCACTTTCTGGAAGGACTATATTTATACTCTGAATGAGAAAAACACTCGTCCTTTTCGAGATATCATTTTCTGTGGTAGAAAATACTAAAATACATCAATTTAAATATCTGTGGTTAATACTGGAAATTACTACGGCTATTTCGAAAAAAAATAAATACAGCTTACATGATGAGAGGCATATATATATATATATATATATATATATATATATATATATATATATATTAAAGAAAATAAACTAAAAAAAAATAAGAAACAAAGTAACAGATCAGCTTAATACATGCTTTGTATAGGTATTTTTTACTATTGATCTAACTGCGGATTATGCAAAATCAGGATTGGCGAACCCGTGAAATAGAAAATCCAATTGTTTTTTTTATCACAAGAACATAATATACACATTTCATGTCAGATAACTGTTACAATAGGAAAATTACATAAAAATAAATGTTACAGCTACATTAAATCTTCTGATTATACGAGGTCTAAAAAAAAACAGCTGGAATGTTGCTACGGTAACGCAGCATAACTTTGCACAGTGATAACCCTTGACGCAGATTCACATAAAACTAATAAATAACGCCCCCGTTTACTTCCATTGTTTATAGAAGTGCTTGGAATGAAAATATGTATAATATGATTGTTCTAAATCACTACAGCGGTTCTATCAATGATCAGTTATCGTGCCGCAGTTTTGAGCCAATATCAACATTCCCCAGGTACAACGACCGATATATTCCCCAGACTCCGCCCGTTGCAACATTTTTCTCTTCAAAAATCAAATCCCACCTGAAATGAACAAGATAAAAAATTCATCAACAAAATCTAAGATAATGATACAAAGTAGCTGCTTTCTATAGCAAAAATGTAGTTCTTCAAAATGCTTTCATAAATGGGAATGACGTCGGATAAAGTGCGTGACTTCAGAAGTGGGCTACTTCGAAGAAAACTGAATACAGCCTACATATGCGTTTTACATTTCTTTTTATGGCATCAGTTCCGATATATATTATTAGACCGCGTATGAGATGACACATGAAAAGATATATATATATATATATATATATATATATAGATGAGAAATGTGTATGTATATAAATATATATATATATATATATTCGAGTGAGTAGGGAACGAAGAAAACACATTTTTTACAACGTCCAAAACATTAATTTGATACACTGCTCGATATATCATATATAGAGCTGGAATATTTATAAATTATATTTTAAAAAAAAACCCACAAATGTTTTATATATTCCACTACAAATCGTACATTTGTTTCGACATTGAAACTACAATGTCTCATCAGGTGGTATGGATAAGAATGGAAAGCATCTTTTCTTATATTTGGTGAGTTGTGTGTGGGATGTTGGTGGGGATTAGTGATAAGGGAATAAGTCTTGTGAATTGTCCGGTTGAATTTTGAAGAAAGTGATGTGGGTAGTGAATATAGTTGATTAATGAGTGTCTTGTAGATGGATTTAACATTGGCAGATAGGATGTAAGTTTCATGATCTTGCGATTAGACTTTATCCTTTGGATTTCTTAGAAGAGCAGGGTAAGGAGGTGAGGAGACATTGTAGTTGCAATGCAATGTCGAAACAAATGTACGATTTGTAGTGGATATATAAAACATTTGTACACGTTCTAAAATATAATTTATAATATATATATATATATATATATATATATATATATATAAGTATATAGTTATGAATTAATTATACATTGAGCAATGTACAATTAATTCATATCTAATATAATTATATTAAGCTCTATATTATTTATTATATTGAACACTGTTCATAATAAATAAATGCTGGGGCACTCAAAAGAATAAAATCTTGAGTCCTCTTCACCTAGAATTATATATATATATATATATATATATATATATATATATATGCAATTTGTTATATATATTAAATTATTTGTATATTATATATGCGAGGAACCTGAAAGCTCTCAATATCAGTGATAGAGCTAACATATTCACACCTATCTAACTGAATATATATATATATATATATATATGAATGAAAAAAATTAAAAACTAAGAAAACGGCTATGTTATGACCTTCAGAATTAATTAATTGAACAAAAAAGTTAAATAAAATACAGAGAAAAATTAAAAATTAAATATATACAAATCAACAACAAATATTAACTTATTTTTGTTTATTAAAAGTACGTCACTTATCATTTTTTAACAAGGTAAGTTTTAAAATATTTTACAGTGTTCTCTAATTCATGTTATCAAAGTTTTAATTTTTTTTTCACCGTTACTTATGTTTCAGGAATACAGGTTAACAAAAAATATCCCCATATCGCAGAAAGAAAAGGTTTTTTCCTTGTTTTTATAACATCTCGATGTATACATTTTAATATCTGGATTTCTGCACAAATACTTATGTGTAAGATGGTAATTTTAATTTTTAAGGAGAATAGATTTTAAAAATTCAACAGTACTTTCACGTATCAATATAGGCTACCCTATATCATATGTCTGGTGTAATGTATAATGTTAACATCTTGCTAATGTTTTTTCTCGCCGAATTACAAATTATTTTTGGCTGCTGTTAAGTCTTCTAATGATGTAGATTCTTTTATAGGGTACAGTTCTAGGTGATTTAGTAGCACAAGTTTCACAAAAGTATCATCCTGTCTAAGAGATGTAGGCATTAATATTCTTTGATCTGAAAAAAGGGGTTTTGTATAGATTATAGTTTACACCTTTCTGAAAAGGTTAGAACGTCGCGCATGGTATCAATGTGAAAGCCTCGATCTAACAAGGCAAGTTAAGAATATGTCGCAGGTTCCTAGTTTAATGCTTTGGTATTTTAGAATATTGCGTTATCGAGGGGGACTAACCTTACCACAGCTTATTTTATCTTCATTTAGATTATCTCTTATAATAAATTGTATATAACTAATTTTATAAGGAAACTAAAAGTAAACGTGAATGTGGAGACCAAAGCCCGAACAACAATACTAGCGATGATCAGTTTGAATATACCAATAGAATATACTCTCGATTTTAATTACATTATTTTCTGTTAACAGAAAAAAGTGTCCTCTGGAAAGTTACTAAAGCGGCATCATTAGCGTAACTTAACGCAGATCATACTAATTTTATCGCACACGATAACAAGTGCCATTTTATATCCTAATGATCGATCCATATCGTGTTAAAGAGGCTGGCATGGTCTAATGATTCTGAGAGAGAAGCCGTCGAAAGTTCTAAATTCATGGTAGGATCACTCTTGATGGCAATGTTGAAGACGAGCAACAATAATGAATTTAACGGTGTAACAAGCATATTATAATTGCAACAAATCTCAGTGATTCAACCAGTTCACGAAGAGGGCAACATATAATGGACATGCTCCAGAAGGTGTCATTTGAAGTTATATCAGAGACAGTACTAGTTCGTTACACTTTCATAAACCGATTTCGGGTGTATCATTTCATGAGTAGCAGACGAATGTCATAAAATCAACTGCGTTGAGGTCCACCTTAAACAATTTCATGCTATCGGCACTTTTCTCTCCTTTGATTTTCTTTCACTTCAAACTAACACCTGAAGAGCCAAACAGCGATAGGAAATGGATGGAAGATGTAGGTTTTGGTGAAAGTAGGATCTTATAGACCTAAACCTGCACGCTATTATCGTAAAGAAAGCAATTAACAAAATGAAATTAAACTATTGGATACGAAATCAAGTCGAAGACGATTTTATTAATACTATTGAGAGTAGAAGTCTCAATAAAAAATCTGGATACTTCCTGTAACTTAAATTTAAGTCTTTTTCCAAATGTGGTATAATAACACTTTCTATGGGTGGCTTCATTTGAATGAGTATATATACTAACATGTAACATGTACTAACATGTAACATATACTAACATGTAACATGTACTCACTTGTAACATGTACTAACTTGTAACTATATTGAAAGCAGAAAGAAAACATCCTTGTTTACATTGATTGAAATTTCATATTTTCAACAAGAATTATTATTATAAACAAAAGCTACTAACTTGGTAATAAAATATAAGCTTATGAAAGTCGGCTCTCTGGGCAGGGCCCGGAAGTTTTTCCCGCCTGATTCTATCCTGCACATATACAGATCTACCATCCGCCCATGTATTGAATACTGCTGCCATATCTGGTCGGGTGCCCCTGCTACCCTCCTTGGGCTTCTTGACAAAATACAAAGGACAATCTGTAACGTGGTCGATACTGACTTGGCAGACCGACTGCAACCACACTCTCACCGGCGTGATGTGGCTTCCCTGTGCCTCTTCTACAAGTAATTTTATGGCTTCTGCTCCGATGAAATTAGATCACTGATGCCGCCGAAGTACGAATTTGCACGAGATACTAGATTAGCAACTAGGTCCCACCATTTTGCAGATAAGATGTAACCGTAATTTCTACTCCAACAGCTTCTTTTCTCGCGCTTTCCGCCTGTGGAATTCCCTTCCACATGTCTACTTTCCCGACAACTACAATCTCTAGGTGTTTAAATGTAGCGTCAATAGACACCTCCTATCACACTAACTACCAATTATTCTCAGAACACTCTCATCTACCCAACACTCATTTTCGGTATCCTTACCCGCCTATCACCCACCCTCTGACATTTCCTATATTTAACCATTCTCGGTATCCTTACCCGCCTATCACCCACCCTCTGACATTTCCTATATTTAACCATTTCTTTCTTCACTCTATGTAGCCCCCTGCGCAGTAGTGGCAGTGAAATGCCTTGCTCGGGGTGAAATGCTTATAAAAAAAAAAGCAATATTTATTATTTACACTTCATAATACATAAAAAAACAAAAAGTGCAATTTTGCTTCGCGATATGGTTGTCACTTGTCGATTCGAGAAAAATAAATATTTGTTCTTACAAAAGTTATGTGAACGCCATTGATTGAAAATTACAAAAAAATCTCAGAAAGACATATTGTAATATATAAGTATGCAATAATAGATCGGGTAATTTGAAAATGTTTAGATTGACTCAAAAAAATGTCTTCCCATTATTAGTACTTTGACTACTGAGAGTATACTCTACTCATATGACCATCCCCAATCAACGTAAAGGGAAATGGGAAAAGAGGCGAAACGGAAATAAAAATGTGGAATAAATGAAAACAAAGCGTAATTTAAAAAAAATATGAATGGATAAAGAAGCATAGAGAAAGAAACATAAAAATAATATTGTCTATAATTTTGAGACGAGTAAATTATCATTGCAAGAGTGCTTCAGATGACACCACTCAGTTACATAGAAACTGAGGCTAACGTAAAAATAATTGGCCAAATCTTAATATTTAGGTTGTGATTTCAGATTCGAAATAATTTCTCACTCATCACTTCTAGTTTGAGAGATATATGTACACATATGCGTAAGTGTATACTTGCAAGAGGTGTCCTATTTATATATGGTGTTTTTAAAAAAATGAAATTTTAGAAATGTGTGTTCTTTTTAAAAACTTTACGTAATGGTCGGGCTAAGTTTATTGAAGCGAAATAAATACGCTTCACATTCGAGTCCCCAGTATACGTTTATTTTGTTTTTCACATTTTTAACTAATTTAATCTTTAACTCCATAATGTCTTCAGACTACGCAAATCACAGAGAAGACAACAACCTAAATTTATTCTGTTATGTTGGTTGGGTGGTTGGTTGGTTGGTTGCTTGCTTGGTTGCTTGTGTTTGTTTTATTGCATATCAACCCCATATCGTTTATATGAAGTTATGAATGTGGGCCCCAGTTGTTTAGCTCACGTGTGCGTGATTCTCTGCGCACGTCAATGGTTGTACAAATGTTAATTTATGTCTGTGTTTGTATAAAAGTCGTCACGATAAAAAATATTTAATTAATTTTTATCCTAAGCTTCTAGACAAATAATGATTCAACGCTAGATTAAAATAAATTACTTTTGAAGTTACTGTATTTTATATACGAGGGCAATTCAAAGGATCTGGAGAAACTTGAATGATATAACCAGTTAAAATCATGCTGTTTGGTGTAATCACTAGTAAAGTCGAAGTTATCCCTTCCATTCATCTACCCACAGGGCCTCAGAATCAGTAGGGAAGGCTTATATTGAGCGCCTTGAGAAGGTAGTGCTGACCTGGTCAGGGATGGTGGATGCTGAAAACCCTACGTTTCACAGAGGAGACTGCACGATGCCACACGAGAAGCAACACCCAGACAATTTCTCTCATCACATCATCTCGTACATTTGACCACCTATCTCCACACACACAGCAACCCTTGATTAATATGTGAGGTTGCAGTTAAACGAAGGAACAAACAAAACTCTTTGTAAAAACAAAGATGAACTGAAGTCAATGTTTATGGCCACATTCACTAACTTAAACAAGGAGACGGTTCAGAAAAGTTGAAAGTGATTCTGAAGACATCTACAGGGTGTGTTTGAAGGCAATTGAATAAACTTCCTCTTTAATATTTCAAGATATTTTTGTGTAATGTTCTTGAATATATCCTCTTAAAATGCGGTGTAAGTGTCATTCATTTATGCGTAATTTAGAAATGTATCTATTGCATACTATATATATATATATGCATACTATATATATATATATATATATATATATATAGAGTATTCGTTGAACATGTCCAGATATACTTCATTATTTATTCTGCCTACAGGTTAGAAATTAATTGGTACGTTTTGCTCATAAAGACGGAAAACACCAGACACAATCAATTCTTATCTAATATGATCACCTTTAGCAATATTTAATTATTCGATTCTGGTCATCATTGCATCAATCAGATTTTACAAAATGTCTACACGTATGCAAACACAGCAAACTTGCTTAGAATCTAATATATATCATTAGTACATAGTAGATAGGTCACGTCAATTAATAAATCTAGTACAATATTGCCAGGTAGATTCAAGGTTTCATAATTGCTTTAGTAGATTTCCAGACAAGTCACATTATTTTAGAATTGTACAAATAGATTGGAAGCTATGTTTCAACATTTTATAATTGTAGTATTAGATTAGCAGATATGTGTCGTCATTTTACAGTTGCAGTCATAGCATGTGAATTAGATTTCATAATTGTAGAAATGCAATATAATATTGGCAGATAGGCATTATCATTTTACAACATTAGTACTACCTTGGCAGATAGGCATTATCATTTTACAACATTAGTACTACCTTGGCAGATAGGCATTATCATTTTACAACATTAGTACTACCTTGGCAGATAGACATTATCATTTTACAACATTAGTACTACCTTGGCAGATAGGCATTATCATTTTACAACATTAGTACTACCTTGGCAGATAGACATTATCATTTTACAGTTTCACTAATACAATGTCAGTTAGATATCATCATTTCTAAAATGATGTATGAGATTGACAGCTAGGCCTTATCATTTTACAAAATTAGTACATTAGCAGATAGGCCGCGTCATTTTACAGCACCAATAATACAATGTCAATTAGATTTCATGATTTTAGAAGTTCAGTATGATATTGACAGCTAGGTCTTATCATTTTACAACATTAGTACTTTATTGGCAGAGAAGTCTCATCATTTTATAGTTGCAGTAATACATTTTCATTTAGATTTCATCATTTTAGAAGTTGAGTATGAGGTTGACTTCTAACCCTTATAAATTTAAAACATTAATACTAGATTGGCAGATAAGTCTTGTCATTTTACACTTTCAGGAATACAATTTCAATCAGATTTCATGATTTAGAAGTGCTGTATGAGATTGACAGTAAGGCATTAATATTTTACAACATTAGTACTAGACTGGGAGATAGTGATCATCATTTTACATTTGCACTAATACAATATCAACCAGATTTCATCATATCAGAAATGCAGTATGAGATTGACTGCTAAGTCTTATATGTATAGACCATAAGTATTATATTAGCAAATAGGCATCGTTAATTTACAGTTTCAGTAATACAATGTGATTTAGATTTGATCATTTTTGAAGGGCAGTGTGTGATTGACTGCTACGTCTTATATTTTTAGACCATAAGTATTAGATTAGCAAATAGGCATCGTTAATTTACAGTTTCAGTAATAAAATGTCATTTAGATTTGATCATTTTTGAAGGGCAGTGTGTGATTCCCTGCTAAGTCTTATATATATATTTTTTTAATCGTGTCACCCCAAGCAAGGGATTCCACTGCCGCTATAGCGCAGGGGGTTACATAGAGGGATTGGGTATAGGAAATGTCAGAAGGAGGGTGATAGACGACTTAGGATGTACATAGGGAGAGAGTTGGAGAGAGTGGGTTTGATTTAGTTTGTTAGGAGGTGTCTATTTACCTTACCTTTAAAATCCTGAAGGTTGTAGCCGTCGGGGCAGAAGGCATGCGGTAGGGAATTCCACAGGCGGGAAGTTCGAGGAAAGAAGCTCTTGGAGTAGAAATTGCGGTTACATTTCATCGGTTTCACTGTAAAAGGGTGGGACCTAGTTGCCAATCTAGTATCTCGTGCAAATTCACATCTAGGGGGCACCAGTGATTTAATTTCGTCAGAGCGGAAGCCATGAAAGTATTTATAGAAGAAGCACAGAGAAGCCACGTCACGCCGGTGAGAGAGATACTGCAGGCGGTCAGCCAAGTCGGTATCAATCACATTACAGATTCTTCGCTGTATTTTATCAAGAACCCTGAGGAGAATAGAAGAGGCACCCTAGCAGATCTGGCAGCAGTACTCAATAAACGGGTGGATGATGGATTTATATAATTGCAGGATAGATTCAGGCGGTAAGAATTTGCGGGATCTGCACAGAGAACCGACTTTCATAGCTGCGGATTTAGCAATGGATTCGACGTAGTCATTCCACTTGAGGTCCGCTGAGAGTGTCAGGCCAAGCAGGCGTAGTGATTTACTCTCTGGGAGGCAAGCCTGTTCCATGCTAATGGGAGGGAGGTGCGGTTGTCTGTTGGTGGTTAATTGACAGCAGCTTTGTTTTGGAAGAATTGAATTTTACGAACCATTTCCTACCCCAATCCACCAGGGATTTGAGGTCCTTCTCAAGCTCGGCAGCGAGGTTCGCCTTGTCACCAACACCAGATTTTTGATCGAGGCGAGAGTAAACTGTGGTATCATCGGCGTACATGCATACTTGTGATCTTATGGCATCGGGGAGATCATTGATATAGATTAGAAAGAGCGTAGGACCTAGGATAGAGCCTTGGGGGACACCCGCGTTTGTAGGCTAGTTCTGGGAAGCATGTCCGTTTAATACCACCTTCAGTGTGCGGTTAGAGAGGAATGACCGGATTAAGTCTCAACAAAAGTCCAGTTATGCCATAGCTTCGCAGTTTCCGTAGAAGGCCGGCATGTCATACTCTGTCGATATCCAAGGCGACGGTTCAGGTTTCACCATTCTTGTCGAGAGCCTGGTATATATACTCCGTGATGGTCGTTAGCATATCAGCAGTGGACCTAGTGAAGCGAAAGCCATACCGTTTGTCCGAGAGGAGGCCGTGGGCTGTGAAATGCTGAACGACCTCGGCATTGATAATGGCTTCGAACACTTTGCCGAAGATCGGAAGAAGGCTGATGGGGCGGTAATTTGCGGGGTCCGATGCTTCACCAGTGTTCTTGAATATTGGAACCACAGAAGAAGTCTTCCAACAGGCAGGAAATCAGGAGGAAGATAGGCAGAGGTTGTAGAGCTTAGAAAGGATAGTGGAGAGTTCAGGGGCACAGTTCTTCAAAACTATGATTGGGATTCCATCCCCACCACTCGATTTGTGAGGGTCCAGTTTTGAGAATATGCTAGAAATCAGTGAGGGCGTGATGTGGATGTCATTCAATTGGGCTTCAGTTCTAGATGGGAAATCGGGTGTATGGATTCCAGACGAATCCAGAGTCGAATTGGTCGAGAATCTATGGGCAAAGCATTCACCCTTGTCCACCGAGGAGGTGAGGACCTCAAACTCGTTTATTAGTGGGGGTATTGAGGACTTACACTTGCTAAGCACGCATTTGCAAAGGCGCCAGTAGTCTTTGGTACCGAACTTGGAGGATGCTATGCGCTGCTTCATCCTGGCAGCAAACAGCATCTTAGCTTCGTTAAGTTTCTTTTTACACTTATTACGAGCTGAGGCGAAATGGCGCCTGTTTTTGTCCGACACATGGCTACGATAAAGCCGGAAGTTGTGATTCCGGTGGGCAATGGCGGCCGAGCAGGCGAGCGAGAACCAGGGAGACGAATGGGATTTAAGCTGAAATTTCCTGGCAGGGGTGAATGCATCGATGCCAGCCTTAACCCAGGAGGAGACCTCTGATGCACAGTCTTCGATGGGAAGACGAAAAACGTTTTTAGACCATAAGTATTAGATTAGCAAATAGGCATCTTTAATTTACAGTTTCAGTAATACAATGTCATTTAGATTTGATCATTTTTGAAGGGCAGTGTGTGATTGACTGCTAAGTCTTATATTTTTAGACCATAAATATTAGATTAGCAAATAGGCATCGTTAACTTACAGTTTCAGTAATACAATGTTATTTAGATTTAATCATTTTTGATTGACAGCTATTAGCATTTTACAACATTAATGCTAGATTAGCAGTTAAGTCATGTCATTTTACAGTTGTAGTCATATAATGTCAATTTGATTTCATCATTTTAGAAAATTGACAGCTAATCCTCATCATTTTACAACAGGTAAATGATTGGTAGAGATTTCTGGTCATTTTACAGTTGCAGTAATATAATATCAGTTGGAAGTGTTCAAATTAAATTAAGCCAATTAAGTAAATTAAGTCATCTTTTAGAAGTAAATTATGACAATGTCAGTTAGGTCTGATCATTTTAATACAGTTGTACTCGATTGACATCCATCTTCTGCAGTTTCCAAAGATCTTTGAAGACCTAGTGTTATTTTGTTAGACAATTATACATTAACTAATCCTCTTTCTCATTCAGATCTGGATATATAAAGATGATCAACGCCATCATTAAGATGATTAATGCAGCGGCAAGCGAGATGCTTTATCGTTTTGCTATCTATTCATTTAATGCCAGTCATGATCTAGTTAACGATGTTGAAATGATATTGATACAGATGGATATCTAAATTTTTATAGCTAAAATTCTATATTGTAAGTTTCTTGTGGTAATTAACAGCAAATTTTAGGTGTTTTTTACAAAATTTTCTCGATTTCAGTATGCAGTATTCTAGCTTTTTATAAAAATAATTAATGTTTTCTTTGATTTCCGTTGTATGCACAATTCCTCCCGCGTTCCAAATAAAACTTAATATCAAAGATGTCTTCATGACCTCATCCGCAGATCAGTTTATATAAATAAAATAAAACCGATGATCACAGACAATTTATATAGATCAATCTCTTCATAATAAATTAGTAGTACTTGTGAATACAAGGTTTACTATTTTTCAAAGGCATGGACTATCAGGAATCCCATCAATGAGTCTATCAGATCAATTATTCCATGTAACGGAAAGCTCCAACTACAATTAGAATTATTGATGTCCTCATGTGTCACATGTTCTACAAAAATCATTTAAATAGAAGTTTTTGAAGAGCTTTAAAGGAACATTACAATCTTCAGGGAGTGTTATATCAACAGGAAAGCATAATCTGTTTATGTGTTCTTTAATATATTATTATTATTATTATTATTATTATTATTATTATTATTATTTCATTTTTCATCATATTTCGATTTCTGCTTTGGTCTCACAACCAACCAAGTCTGCGGGGAGACCTAAGGCAGGTCGTGGCGTGTTGTTATGGCACCATTTCATGTTTTTCTATCTTCCCTATCATCCCTAGCATTACATAGATAAAGTTTTCCTTAGTGTGTGGGCTGTACTTAATAAGACAATTTTTTGTATCTCTCTTAAGCTGGGGTTTCCAGCAATTCTTTCAATGTGTTGTTTTGTTCCATGTTTTATCATTCCAAGTGCACCTACTATCACTAGCACAACTCTTGTTTTCAATTTCCACATTTTTTCTATTTCAATTTCCAGGTCTTTATATTTTGACAGTTTTTCAAATTCCTTGATTGCTATGTTGTTGTTGTTATTATTATTATTATTATTATTATTATTATTATTATTATTATTATTATTATTGTGTAGGTCTATATGTGATTCTGCTTGTTATTAAGTCTCTGGCAGTAAACTTAAGTTGGTTAAAGATTGTTGAACATAACGTATGCTGAGAGAATGCAGAAACGCAAAACTCGTGCTTATGTTAAGTGAAAGAAGATAGAAAATGCGTGGAGCAAAAGTGGCGGAAAAAAAACAAGTGTCCATTTGAGGAGGGTCAGCAAAGAAATAACCCCTGAAAACGTTTGCCGCAAATGAAAGATTTCTTTTTCTTTCCCTCTCACGAAATCGATCAAACGAATATTTATAAGTGAATCCTCAAGGACAATTCTAACCTGGTGCTTCTCCAACGATCGAAAGACAAAGCAGAAAAAAATCAAACAGGATATTTAATGTGCGTTTACTTAGTAACCTGCCTTACGGATGCAGTCGAAAACCCGAAACGAACTGCGCATCGTTAAACGCATATAATGATTACATATTTTCTTACTGAACATCACCCACATATTTTGCTCTTGGGTTGCCACCAGGAATGAGGAAGCGGCCATTGCACTGAAAATGTCATAATGTAAGTGACAGTTTTTAACCTATAGTATAAAACTTTTATTTATTTATTTTTATATTTTCCGTTATATTACGCTTTAAACCAGAAAATATAAATTAGATTTATAACCGATGTTATCTAAAAGATTTTAGTTTACACAAATACATAAAATCAAAATGAGGTAGTTATTATTTCTTAGAAATAATATGAGGAAAGAAGCCATTAAAAATCTAACACTCACAGGATCTATTGAAGAAAAGAGAGTGAGATAAAGAAAAGGAAAATGCATAGTCTATCTAGCCCTTTGTGTGAATAGCGGAAAGAACAGAATGATTGCTGATTCTGTTTTTACGGCTTTACAACATTAAAATCAATCAATAAATCCATCAAACATCAAAAACTATTCTAACACATCTTTGCATTTCAATATAATATTATATATATATATATATATAAAAACTACGTCTAGAGATTATATGCAAGTTATGATTTGGTATAAAGAGTTGCGTCTTTATTGTTACAAGTCCTATTATGATGTTGTTTAGATTCTACCCAATATTATTAACTTAGATATATAGTGAAAACTATTGTTTTTGGTTGGAAAAAAATTACTAACTTAACAAAACATACTAAGTTGACTGTCAGTAGTTTACTTGCAACTATTTATTTTGATATGTTTACATAATTATACCTTGTAAAACTAATGTAAACAAATGATATGAAAGGATTCTGGAACAAAGTCGTCAATTTCTTAAAGTAAAAACATAAAAATATTTAATTCAAAAATAAAAGATATATTAACGAAAAAAAAGAACCTCCTAGAATTTATTTCACAAATGCTCCTTTCTTTTCAATAACACATAGTAGCCTATTTTCAACATTTGATGTTAGATTTGCAATTTTAACGGCTGCTCAGTTGTTTGCAGCAACTTTAACTGCCTCCCAGAGGTCACATTTGCTGTTGAATTGCCTTCCATTAGAATAAATATCTCTCTTGATGATGCTCCACGGGTTCTCAATGGAATACAAGTCACAGCTATTTGAAGGCCAGTCCATAAGAGAATCTTCAACAAATCCATTTTCTTTCAACCAGGAATTATTAAAAATTGATACATGATGCGTTGTCTTGCATAAAGATCATAGATCTATGCTTGGCTAAGAACTTGTTATCAAGCCACTCAAAGAAATATTGCTCTAAAAAATCACAGTAACATTTGGAATTGATTTTAACCCCGTCTTTCACTTGAAATGGACCCACGAGCTCATATACCAATAATCCAAGCCAATATCATGATCCCACCGCCGCCTTGTAGCGTTTAAAAAATTTATGGAGTCATGTTGCTTGCAAACAAATCCTTGAGCCCATCTATCGGATCCATCGAGGGTGATCCTTGATTCGCCTGTAAAAAGCACTTTAATGAAATCAGTGTTCATGAATTTTTTTGCCCACTGAAATCATCTTTCGTTATGTTTTTTGTTAAAATGGGTTTCTTTATTTGATCTTTTACATCAGCAAACTTACTTAATGCTTTACACCTTTTTTTCCTTGACACCATAGGAGCCTTAAATATGAACGCACTTGAATCATTTGGGTTTCTTATTAATTGTCTTCGGATATGTGATAGATCTCGCTTTGTTAAAGTCCTGAATTCAGCCTGAGATTTTTATTTTCTTTGGTTGAATTCCCATTTGACATATTTTCCTGGTTGTTCGATGATCTCTTTTCAAAGTCTTAGAAATGTGAAGCAAAGACTTTACTTTGCTAATTTCTTTGATTTTATAGTTATTTTCATTCGTTGATAGTTCTTTTTTAAGGGCCATAATAATAAATTCTAGTTCTTGCAAATAATATCCTGACACTGCAAAATGCGATAATTACTGAAAAAATACTAAATATCAATCTGAAATTGAAAATTAGTACTTAATTGCGTTCATGCTGACTGGCTATACATAACAGTACAAATTAATTTATGGGATAACACATATCTATGAATTTTACATAAAATATTTGACAATACCTCATTTGCATATAATTTCTAGACACAGTTTACATATATATATATATATACTTTTTTTTATCGATACTCGTATTTAAGTAGATATTCTGATTTTAATGAAACGATATTATATATTTATATCTACCGGCCTGATTATTTACGATAAATTTTTATTACGAAAATGTGTGCTACTTGGCAGGATTCGAACCTGCGACCCCTATCTAGATAGAGGATGCTACCATTTGATGTGGTAACGTCTTAGATCTCTCGACCACGAATAGCCTTTCGTCTAAACGAGGTTTTTATCAAGCCTATATAACAAAATTTTCTATCCATCGTAAACAAACATATCTGCTCTGAAATGTATCGTAATGTCAACAAATGTAACATGTTACGGAAATCAACGAATTTTAACAAAACTTGGTTATAAGCAACCAACAATTTGAAAAGAATTATTGAACATTATATATATACATATACATATATATATATATATATATACACATATATATATATACATACATACACCCCCCCCACACATATATATATATATATATATATATATTGTCATCCGCAGACAGATCTGTTTCGCCGTATCACAGCTCATTAGTACGTTAGACTCCGATTGCTATCTGTGTGTGTTGAGTTGCAATAATTTTTAAAACCACGATTATTACTTTTTTACTAGTTTTACTGATATATATTCTGTTGCACACTTTATTGCCCCCATCATATTCGTTTTCTTGAATTAAGATTAGATTTGACAATAAGGTGTTGTATTAAAAATAAACGTTAGGTAAGATATAGCAAATTTAGTATGAGACAAGATTATTTAGAGCGTGTGACTAATAAAACGGAATAAAAAAAATAGAGTCTGAAGCATATACCGAATTTTCCAACACAAAAATGAAATTCTGTTTTTGATTATGCTTTTTTAAGGGAAAGTGTTTAAGCAAGTCTTTGGGCTTTTGTGGAATTTTTTTGAAGAGCAATTTGGCTGTATAAAATGACTTAATTAAAAAACGGTAATTACTTCCATGATATTTTCATAATTGCCCGACCTGGATTTATTTTTAATCATTCGAGACAGAGAAACAAGAAAATCTCCACCAATCGGCATTAGCACGATTATAAATAATGATGGCCGTATATCGTGGTTTTTGCTATTTTTTAATTTTGAAATATGAGGCAGTTTAGTTGCCTCCAAAACTAAATTACTCTCCATTAATAATTTGAAAGAACCCTCTCTACCTTTCATCAGTATTGTTGTTATTAACCTCCAGGATGGTGACTCGTTGCCTCTTCTCGGACTAACGTTTTCAGTGGGCCTGAAGCGGAAAGATTATATTGAATCCATTGCGAGGTCAGCTGCTAAGTTAGCGGGTTCACTATTGTGCCAAAATATTTTTCTATTAGGGATCTATTTCACATATCTATCAGTTTACCATTTTCCCATGCTTAGATTATTGCTGCCACTTATGATCCGGTGCCAACCTTGTGTTCCTTGATAAAATCCAAAGAAGTATCATCAGTATTATTAGTCCTGTTTTGACGTCTCGGATTCTGACACTTTTCCACTGCCGCAGGGTTGCTTCTCTATTTTTGGCAGATACTTTCATGGCAATTTTACGGATGAAATCTTTGCCTTGGTACCTAGGCATTTTGAATTACAGCACAGTACCAGACTAAAGGCAAGATCAGTTTATATTTAATCTGGGTAGATGCAGCCGTACGTTTTATGCTAACAGCTTCTATTTCTCGCACTTCTCGGTTGTGGAACTCCCTTCTGGGTCCATATAAAAAGCAGAAGCCATTGGGATTCGTCTAAATACTGTCATACTTTTGAAATATAGAAATAGTTTTCAAAAATGCGTTCATTCACGTTTCAGTGGATCGAAATCTCGTGGCTTTACTTCAGATAAGATTCGGTATACTCTCGTTTGGCGGCCTCTTCGCCCGATGGGAGAGAATCCAACAAAGCGTTAATGAACTCTGAATACAATCAGAGTTCTGAATATTTTTATACAAGACAGATCGATTAATGAGAGAAATGGATCATATTACATTGTTTCCTGCCTTATTCCTACAGAGAAAAAAGTTCTCGCAGTCATGTTTTGCCCTCTGCGAGGATGTGGTGTATTACCTGAAACATGATGAAGTTCTTCCACGTTTTCGTTCGAACTAAATTTAATCCTGGTAAATGTTCGTGTTCAAAGAATGACTTGCTTGTCCTGATGTATCGGTAGATGGGTTAGCTCTCATCTGATAAATTTGCTTGTCGCCACTCGAGGGACCACAGCTCGAGGATTTCTCAGGATCACAGCTCAGGGATTCCTCAAAATCTTCAGAAGAAAACCATATCATTGTATCTTCAAATTTCATTAAAGTGTCTTGAGGACTGCCCTCGTTTACATGTGTGGGCGCCGATTGGTTCCTTGCTAAAGCCCAGTCTCTTAGTGAGACTGTCTTTCAGCTATTCCAGATAATGAATACATGCATACAATAACTCTACTTGATTCAAAAGTGGTTCGTTTTTATTCAGTTGCGGGTATCTTTTTGTAATGTCATTACCGTTTTCAAGAGCAAAGACATTAGAGACTCTTCAGTCGAACTACTTCTAAAAGGGAGGAATCTTTCATGAGCTGTGGCATTAGTGGCTATACACAACAGCGTTCTAATAATATGTAGAACCGCTAAGAGTAATTGTTTCCAATTCTTTACATGTACCTTTTATCAGTAGCTACTATTTCAACAGTTTTCCACATTATTCTATTATAGCACTCGCATTACCCATTGAGACGTCGCCCTAGGGTCTCTAGTCATGATGATGACCTCGACACAGTAGCTGGTTTTCAAGACGTTTATTATAACGGCGCTCCCCCTTGCCTACGCATTGAATTCTGATCTAAGGAAGGCACTCCGAAATCTTGCTAACTGTATCTTTAACACGTCGACGCGCGCATAGATTTGGTTAACAAAAAAAATACGGCAAAAACAAAACAAAAAAAAAAATTTGATAATGCCTAAATAAGTTGCGGAAAGAGTCTTTATATATATATATTAAAAAAGTAAATAAATAAAAATTATTATCAACCGAAGCAAAATATACAGTCGTCGAGTCTAATTTTCACAACGGAGCAAAAGTTTTCATTTTATAATAATCAGAGCTTTCAATTTTACAAACAAAAATGTCTTTTCAGGGCTTTTTACCGAAGCTTTACGGAAACGGCCGAAATGAGACGTCTTGTCTCTTCCGCTTGGCAGCTCCTACTGTCTTTTCTCGCCGGGTCTCGATTTTTTATACTTGTTCCAAATTCTCTTGAGCTGGGGTATCTTATGCAAATCAAAACTTTGACCAATGAGCTTACTTCCACCTTCACATTTCGCGGTGGAGGAGTTTGGTTTAACCAATGAGGCAACAGCACATCCTCGAACGTAATTTCTCTTCCTCTTCTTCTTAATTACATCATTTTAGGTTTTCAGATTTTCAGGTTTTCAGATTTTCAGGTTTTCAGATTTTCAGGTTTTCAGGTTTTCAGATTTTCAGATTTTCAGATTTTCAGGTTTTCAGATTTTCAGGTTTTCAGATTTTCAGATTTTCAGGTTTTCAGATTTTCAGGTTTTCAGATTTTCAAATCCTTTTCCAGCAATTTGGAAAGTAAGGATCTGACCTTAACCTAACCCCATCAAGTGTCCTGACAGTCTTGTTTTGACTATCTCTATTTTTACTTCAACGGGCCGAAAAGCTTCTGATCGACTTTTGAATGAACAATGCAAAAATGTATTTTTCCTTTCTATTCTCTTCAATTTTCAGTTAGTTTTTCTGTTTTTCAGATTTTACAAGCTTGTGCAACAAAACTTCTGTCAACCTCGACTCATAGAGCGATTTACAATAAACTGCGAAATCAACACTACCACTAGTAATAATTTCTTTCGCATTGAACATAGGATTACATTTTTTCATATGCAGAAACAGTGTTACACCATTATCTTCAAGATTATGTTTTTGTAAGAATCATCATATGCATTTGGAGATGAATGAAACATCTGTCAGAATAAATATACGCGCGCAGACTTAAGAATACAAAAACTGAGCATTTTTCTTTTAATCGTCTCACCCCAAGCAAGGCATTCTACTGTCACTGTTGTGCAGGGGGTTACATAAGGTCAAGTGTTGGAAAAGAGGGGTTAGTTATACAAAATGCCAAGAGGAGGGTAACAGACTGATAAGAATACCGAGGATGGGGGTGGAGTAGATGGGACAAGAGTTTGAGCGAATAGATGCGAGTTAGTGTGATAGGAGATGTCTATTGATCTTACATTTAATTCCTGGACATTGTAGCTGTCGGGGAAGCAGGTATACAGAAGGGAATTCCACAGGCTGGAAGTGTTTGAAAAGTAGAGTAGAAATTGGCGTTGCATTTGATTAGTTTCATTGTAAAAAGGTGCGACATAGTTGCTAATCTAGTAGATCCTGTACATTCATAACTAGAGGGTACCAGTGATCTAAGTTCAGTGAAGCAGAAGCCGTGAAATTTATAGAAGAGGCACAGAGAAGCCACGTCATGCCGGTGAGAGAGCAACTGCAGCCGAGCTGCCAAGTTGGTATCGATCACATTACAGATTCTACGTTGTATTTTGTCAAGAAACTCAAGGTGAATAGCAGGGGTACACAACCAGATGTGGAAGCAGTATTCAATACACGGGCGGATGGTAAATTTATATATGTGCAGGATGTACTCAGACGGAAAATACTTCCTGGCCCTGTACAGAGAACTGACTTTAATAACAACAGATTTAACAATGGATTTGATATAGGCATTCTTCTGAGAGGGTGAGGCCAAGGAGGCGTAGTGTTTTACTTTCAGGGAGGCTAGTCTGTTCTACGGTAATGGGAGGTAGGAGCGATTGTCAATGATGGTTAATAGATATCAGATTCGTTTTGGAAGCAGTAAAATTTATGAGCCACTTCTTACACCAGTCCAACACAGATTGAAGGTTCTTCTCAAGCTCGACAGCGAGGTTCGCTTTGTCCCCCTCACCAGATTTCTGATCGAGGCGAGTGTAAAATACTTGTATAACCATTGCAATAAACTTCCACAATTATTATTGCTACTTTTCTCGAACTTTAACATCCAAATGCGATCTTTAGTTGGTTTTTGGGGCTTTTAATGCATTGCTGGCAGAACCTGGATTTATTTTTAGCTCTAGTTTTACAAGAGTTGCTAATCTCTTTCATATCCTTTACTGAGTAAGAAATGTTTCAGGTTCTCGTTCTGCGAATAACACCTTTGGGGTAAAACTCTATATGTAATCTGTTTAATTCTTCTTTGCAAACAACCGGGCTGCATACACGAGAGAAAGAATCCACTGCTTTAAGCATAAATGAGACTGATTTTTTTATCCGTAAATAGTTTAAAGTGTCACCCGAACAAATAATGTTTCTATTTTCTCAGCAATTCTATAGTTGTTTAGGCTTCTTGCTCTATTGCAGAATCCCTACATTTTGATTTAGACACAGTTCCGGAGTAAAAGACTATGGAGCCCCCGACTGTCTTAAAGAGACTGGAATGGTATATTCTTTGAAGTTTGTCTCTATCATCAGAGATGGCTTCTTTTGCTATGCCCATCTTAACACATTAAACGCTATGATAAAATGCGGTAATTTTGATAAAATTGTTAGAGAGTGGATCCTTTCTTATGAAACGATAGTATCTAATGAGAATAATATGCTAACATTTCTAGTGTACGGCGTACAGTGAATAAAACGTTTGGGTCCGATTGCCTAACTAATAGAGTAAGGCGTTCTGGATCGGCTTTTATATTATTTTTAAAGATTATGTACCCAAGTTGTTACATATTTTTAAGCCTAAAATAACATTTGTATTCGTTAAGCTTGTATCTTTTGACAGCTATCATGTAGAATTTGAGATTTCTGTAATTGATTTTTCCAGGAAATATTTAAATTATCGACGAAATCGAATGTGTTGCAGGTTATCTTTTGCTATTACTATTTATCACTATCTATTCTATCACTCACTTAAAACTAGCTACTCTGTGAGCAACGCGAAACGGTATTCTGTGAAATAGATTTAATCCCCACGAGCCTAGATAGCCGTACATGGTTCATCACTGGACCTTACCGGTACCAGATAATAGCCAGTTTTATGGTCCAGAGTACTAAATAAACTGTTTTTGGCTATTTTTCTATCTTCTCGTCTTTGTAAGCGGAGGGTAGGCATCCATCAAAGTAAGCCGGTTTAATGGTTGGGAATTACCATTTGCTTTTGAGCTCCCCACGGCAAATGACTTATTTCAACATACAAGTAACTTCGGTTTGGATAAATAATTTACCCTCCTCTGTCTATTGCCTAGATTTGGTAGCTCCCGATTTACAAACCTTGAAATGTGGCTTAGAGCCTCCAAAAAGTATTTCTACTAATGAGTATTGACAAAAAATTGTTCCCAATATAAATCACTCATTAGTAGACAACTTACTCGTTGGTGTAAAGTAACCTTTATTTTTAGGCCAATCGAACAGCATCCGAGTACTTGCATGAAAAGAGAACAGCTAGCCTTCTCCACTCTGTTTAGGCACGGGTAGGTGCTTCATGAATCTTCTTTTGTAATGCTTGCTTTAAGAAAATTTTCTTTGCTTCTCGTATCAATCAATGCTTTTAGTGGTTGTTCGTTAGCCGTGATCTCTATCGTTGGAGTTGATAGACAGCCAAGTGTATCCACTGATGCCGAACAAGATAATCGAATCGCTTCCCTTTGTACTTCTAATACTTTAACACAATATGCTTACTTTCCTCAGGAGTAGAATTTGACCTTTCTAGCGGGGCATGATGACCCTGCATGTGTCTTGATTTCACTGAAACAAGTGCATTTATTTCAGGCTGTTTTTTTTTGGAGAGCCTAGATTTTCATACGATTAGTGAGGGGGCAAAATAGGTGACGGGGTCTCTTAAGTAACTGCATTTATATCATGCTTTTAGCTGATAAATACTCTTGCCTGGTCATAGGCTTGCAGTAAAATTAAGGTGATATTTTCGAGTATTCTTTGACGGATATTGGTGAACGGAAGACCGTTTATAAAGGCATTTTATATCAATTTGGCTCGATATTCTTCCGCTGATACCAAAGAAAATGTACAGTTTTTATTTTCAGTTACGAAGGTTTGACAGAAACCGTCAGTTGAGCCTAAGGTCAGTTGACGCGTTGTAGCCAATAAGTGTCTAGAGATGATTTAATTTCTATTATGTCGATCCTGTCCAGTGTAGGAAGGTGCGTTCGGGTCAATAAGTTTTTCTTTATAAAAGGAAATTAGACATTATCATAATTGGTAACGAGTTTTTATTAAATTTGTAATAGAATTGATAGGCACAATTCGTAATGGCTTAATTGCAAGCTTTAATGAACTCTGAATACAAGCAGATCTCTCCTGAATACATTTATTCAAATGATATCCATTAATGTGGGAATGGTTTATACCAAAATGTTTTTTTTATGTAGCCATCGGTCATTATGGTAGGTAGTAAGAGACTAAGACGTTTGGCAAAAACAGAGGCTCGTGTTATTCGAACATGAAATCGAAAGATGAGATAACAGGATTACAAGATAGATTATATGCACGAGAAAATATACAGTAAAAAAACTATATATAGAAAGAAATAGAAAAGCGAGAACAAAAAAATATATTATAGTAAAGTAAGAATATGCAGGCGACGAAAGAACCAGAAACTGGGTTAGTGGTAGAAAGAATTAGAGAAATCAGGAATAAAAGTGGGATTTTAAGAAGAGAAATCTCAGAATAGAGTTGTGATATTCATAAAAATGAAGAGGTAGAAAATAACGATGAAAGAGAAGGAAGAAGACTAATGGTTTGGGGAAGTTAGAAACATTTAATTGGTAATGCATTGGCTTGCGAGCAAAAAAGAAAACCTTTTGAGCTCTCAATAAGCACATTGTCCGCCCTTACTTGGATGGAGAATAAAGTCGCAATATGCTTTATTGAAATGAAATGCGAGTAACCACTTCATCACCCCACAAATAAAAGAGTGTAAGAAAATATAACAAAAACACAGAAGGTGGTTAGAAAGCAATAAATAGAATGCTGTAGTGCTATTCTCGTCGATAAATGAACCGATTTTTTAAATGCTTGCCTACATTCAACATTGCATGAACTGTGGCCCTCATTGTGTGAATGCTTCAAAAACACAAAGAATGAAATGAAACAAAAGACATGGATTCGCATAAATGGAAGGGGAAAAAGGAGATCAATTTTCGGATTGAAAAGGGATAGAAAGTAATGTTCTTCTCGTCCTGCAGGTCATAAGTAATCAGGTGAAATGTTTGTAAAAGAAGGTTGGATTATAAAGAAAAGTAGAAAAAATATGTAAGGTATTTTGCATTTCGTCTAGCTTCAGAATATACGCAGAATTATTCCATTTTCATTTGTGCAAAGTCGTAAATTTCTCTTGCATTTCTAATATTTCAATATCAAACCATTTTAACTTAAATAGTCATTCTAACATAAGAAATAGATATTTGTCAAACTGGAATAAATACAACTGCCTGACTTTAGAAAACTATAATAAACAAAAGAAGAAATAATTTTCATTTGATCTCACCTTTACAAAAGGAGCAATTTTTAGTCTACGATTAAGTAACTTTTTTATTTTTTCCATGCTCAAGCATTTAAGAAGACAAAAACTGGTATATGGTAACATTAGCTGATTTTTTTTATGACGAAACATTCTGTTCATTTAATGAGCAGGCAATTTTGCTGAAGAAAATCTTTCTCTTTATGTAAGTTTTCAGAAAAGTAATGTTCTTAAAACCAGTAACTTATTGTATTTGAATGGCGGCTTTCTCTTTTGACTTTTGCTATAGGTAGAGTATAATGCTGTCATTTTCATAAGTGATGTGATTTTTGCTAATAAGGTGCAATTCTTTGTTATTATGTAAGGCCAGTTTACACAGGCATGACCTCATGGTAAACATTTGAACCATTTATTCGAAAAGCGACTGTACAAAACCAAAAATTTAGCTTTTTGTGAACAAATTTGACATCATACGTCACATCGATATGCAAGTCTAGATTTAATATTTAACAGCATATTGGGGATTCATATTACTTCTCTTGTTTTTCATTCAGGTTATTTTCGACCGTTTTTTCTTTCAGTTCTGATATAATGCATCTTATGCGATATGAGAATAGCAAAAACAAAAATGTTTAAACTTATGAAAACACGATATATATATATATATATATATATATATATATATATATATATATTAATTCAGGAAAACACTCTAACACCCACACCCACATATATTACACAAAAGAAGTAAGTTAATGATCACTAACTAGCAAAAATAGAAATTAAATATCTGCATAAATACTTTGAACTAGACTAACCGATACATCTTTTTACTTTTAATATTTTTAGCCTTTTAAGTTAGTTATGTATCTATTTTATTTATTTCTTATATTTATGATTTTTTGTTGATATTTTATCTATATGCCTATGCATACATACATATGTATATATACATCCACTTATATCTTTTCGTGCTTTTTACTTTTTATTCAATGCCTTCATCAACAAAAGTAAAATAAATTAAAAAAAAATAAATGAAATAAAGAAAATTTACTCCCTTAGAACCTGCATTAAATGGGCCGCCTTAAATGTTTTCTTATATTTAGTCATTCGATTTTACATTTATTTTCTTAATTTTACGTTTCAGTATAAACCTAATTAAATTATACATTTAATAAATGAAAAAATAATTACATACCAAATTTAAAATTTATATCGACCATAAATAACGCTAGTGTTATAATTAATCAAATCAAGAAAGAGCTAGTTGATATCATGCACATTATGATTGTGATGGCCATGAAACCTCGAGTCGTTGTTAAGAGGTAAGATAAAATCTATGTTTATAAATCTCTCTCTCTCTCTCTCTCTCTCTCTCTCTCTCTATATATATATATATATATATATATATATCACAGTATATACATATAGGCATGCGGATATACTAATATAAATAAATACGCACACATAGATATTTAGGTTGTCCCAAACGTTCGTAAACACATGCAAAATATTGAAATTTTACTCGCCAAGTAATCTAATGTTACCAGAAAACACTTGCAAAAAATTGAAATCTTACTCGCAAAAACAACAAAATTATTGTTCAAAATAAAGACCATCATTTTCCAATACTTTCTGCTATCGATGTACAAGCTTTCGGATCTGGTCAAAGTACCATTTAGCCGGCTTTGAATCAAAGAATTCTTGACACGCTTCCTCGTCTTCATCAAATGAGTCGAATCGGCGGCAGTTCTGAAAGTGTTACATTGAGAGGAAAAGGCCGTTATCTGATGGAGCACAGTCAGGTATGTAGGCTGAATGTGGCAGAACCTCAAACTTGTCTTTGGTCTTTCTGGCGGTGTGTGGCTTGGAATTGCCCTGCTGCATCAAAGTGCGCTTTCGGTTGATTAGACCCGGGTACTTTTGTTTCAAATTTTTGTAGACCCGCTCAACTTGCTGAGAATAAAGTTCGTCACTGATGGCACGACCATTCGGAGTCAACGCAAAATGCACGATTCCTTCAAAGTTCCACCAAACGCACAACCTGACTTTCTTGCCGAATCGATCTTGTTTTGGAACCGACGGTGTCTCTTGCCCTTTATGAACACATCGCTTGTCTCGACTGTGCTGGACCAGATAGATCCATTTCTCGTCGGATGTCACAATGCGCTTCCAAAAAAAAAAGCTGGTTCAATGGAATGCTGAGCAAGTGACGGCAAATTTCAACTCGTATGTTGGCTTGTGCTTCGGTGAGTTCGTGCGGATCTTGGCCCGGCTTTTTGTGAACAAAATCAAGTTGCTTTAAATATCGATAAATTGTCGATTTGCCAACTTCAAGCTTATCAGCCACTTCTCGAGTGCTCGATGAAGGCGCAATGTCCAACCCGGTTGGAAAGTCTCCATCATCCAACTTTAACGGCCGTCCCGAAGGAGGCTTATCTTCAAGACTCATGTCGCCAAATCGAAACGCTTGTACCACTTTGAGATCGCCGCATATGCAACATTTCCTTCACCATCGGAAGCACAAATCTCTTCTGCAGCTTTTCTGGTTGAAAGAGCTCGCTTCCAGCAGTAACGAATCAAAACTCGCAGCTCAGTTTTATCAATTGCTATCTGGAAGACAAAGATGAAGATCACGATAACAATATAAACGCAAAATGTCATAAAAATTCAATTTTTCGCAAGTGTTTACCAACTTTTGGGAGCTTTTACAAACTTTCATATATATATATATATATATATATATATATATATATATATACATATAAATAACTGAAAATATATATGTATACACACAAGCATATTCATATACACACACATATATATATATATTCATATATATATATATATTTATGAATGTATATATATAAATAAATATATATACGTATGAATATATATATATATTCATATATATAAGTATATGTTTATGAATAAGAAAATTTAAAAACACTTACCACTTCTGCAATTTATGCATTATTCGTTTGCAATGAATTGATTTCTTTCGGTGACTGGCGTGTGTATACCCCGCTTATATACAACACGCTAAAATTTCCCTTATCCTTTTTTCATACACCTATGGCTTAGGGGTTAGCGACTTTGACTGACACAGAATCATTCGAGTTTCGATCCCGGTCAGAAGCAAGTGGATGTCTAACCACACGAATGAGCTGTAATACAGACAAACAGACCTGTATATGGATGACAATATATATATATATATATATATATATATATATATATATATATTGATATGAATATGCACATATATGGATATTCATATACTTATATAAAAATATGTATATGCATATACAAAATATAATTATCGTTTTTGATATGCTGTTTATACTCACGACGTAGGCGATCATTGACTTCCACTTACATTGATTTTTGTCGCTCTTAATATTTTTCTCTTGGTATCTGTCCGAAACATTTACTCAGACCTATCAAGTCTGTCTGGTGCTGCTTTCCCCTGTCTCTATATCTTTCTATCTGTCCCGTGAGTTTTAAATTTTCCAGGCCTTTACTCCTCATTACCTTTCCCAGGATCTTTATCTGTCTGTTTCTGATGCTAAGTATAATTTTTCTTCTCCTTTGCATTCTCTTTAAAACCACATCGTTGCTCATGTGTTCCGTTTATGGTATCATAAGCAGCCATTTGTAAAACCACATTTCTGCTGCCTCAAGTGTCTGCTTCATTATTGAGGACTAGCAGCAGTATAGCTTGGGTGTAATGAAAACTTTAAAACTAATTCATGGTCCTGGAGATCAGGCTCTTTGCACGTTGACACGAAAGACTAAAAATCAAAAGTTGTTTCCAGTTAAAGCGAAACCGTAAACTGAAAGAAAAATGAATAGATGTAAGTCAAATTTTGATTTCCTGGTATAGATATCAAATAGGTTTTTTTTTCGTCGTAAACTGAATTTTGAAGGCTAAATACGTCCTCTGAGTAAATGGCATCATGGCTGAGACTAAAAACTACAATCATACCTACTTAGAGCCAAACACGAAGCAAAAACTAAAATAAAAGGGATGAAAAAATACAGGTATACAGGCCGATAGACAGACAGACACACAAACATCTTGACATATATATTATCGATTTTCTGCACTATTGTAAGAACTGGAACTTTGAAACTTCTGAAAATTGTTTCTTATGTTTTTGTTTATGAGTGTATCAAATTTGATTAAAATCGGACCACTCCTTCTATAACCTGATTTTTCGATTATCGATTTTCGATATTTATCGGGGGTATCTCTACACAAAACCTAATTAAGAACACTCGCAGACTCTTATATTCCAACTGTGTAAATTTTCAAGAAAATCGGTTTAGCCGTTTCGGTATCTATAGGTAACGGATACACACACACGCGCACACACACAGAGACACACAGAGACAAAGTTCCGTTTATAAATAAGTTTAGATATCGTCCAACATACAGAACAAGAGATATCACATAGCAATCCAGTACTGTTTTCTTTGTTTCCAATGAGATTTTTTTGTCTCTCAGTACTCTGTTTAGCATGTGAAATGCTTGCTTATCCATGCCAATGCGTGTTTACTTCTTTATGTCACACTTCTCATCCTCTGTCAGGATACTTTTCAGATATTTAAATTTCTTTACTTGTTTTATTTTAGTTTCTCCGACTTGTAGTTGGCATATTTTTATTTGCTGATGACAATATATTCCGTTTCCTTGATATTTATACATGGTCCGTTCTTCTCGCTATCTTTTGCTATCTTCGGCAGAAGGTCCTGCATTTTCATTTCCGTGTCATCCGCTATCTTATATTGTTGAGATTGTGGGTGCAAATGAGAAATCCTGGCAAGGCTTTTATTTCTCTCATAATTGCTTCGCATCCTTGTCTTACGCCCCATTCTATGCTTGCGTACCAGTTGTGTTCATTTCTATCCATACACAAGCGGGTTGCTGCCAATATAGATTCTTGATTATTCTAACGTCTTTTATGAAAATCTCGAGATTTTATGGCGTACATTGTTAAACGCTTTTGCGTTGTTTATAAAGCACAGATAATGGCCATTCTTCATTTGCAAATAGCTCTTTCTGATAGCTTTCTGTGCATGAATATCGCATTTCTCGTTAAAGAAGCCACACTCTTCTTGTGCCATCTCCGGGTCGGGTCTACTGCGCGCACTGTTCATCAGAATCCGTATGATGAGTTTTTATCTTATTCCTTTGCACTTGGCTTCTTCGATAGTGTTATGAAAATCGATCTGCTTATGTTCTCCGGTATGTTGCCGCTGTTGAAGATTTCGTTTATTATTTCTGTGAGCCTGTCTACGCCAAAAGCCTTCTAAGGACATCAACATCTCTTTTACAGTCACATGTAGTCTTGCTGCTTTGTTTCTCTTCAATTTGGCTATTGCCATTTCCACTTCGGTTTTTAATATTCATGATCCATCCATATTTTTGTGCATTGTTGGTTGCTCTCTCCTGTCGGGGAAGAAATCTTCAATATACTCGTCCCATCTCTGAAATATTATATATACAGTGGAATCTGGTGTATGCGGCTCCGTCATCAGCGATCACCTGTTATTTACTACCATTTCTCTATACACGGACAATTCATTAATGTTAATTGACCCCCAGTGACCCACCTCTTCCAAAAGGCGACCACCGACCAGCATGAAAGAATAAAAATCACTGGTCAAGCGACCAGTTTAATAAAAATTAATATTGGCAGTACAGTTCTAACTTCTAAATTAGGAGAATTTAGGTTAGTAATCTAATTCATTTTCCTTTAATCTAAGCCAGAAAAACTTTCTCATTCTTTTGTTATTGTAGTGAAGTGTCAAATTTTTATTATTTGTGGTCAAACGGTGGCTGTCTTGCATTAACAAGTACATATTACATTTGACAAGTTCAAGAGATTTGTCGGTTTCTGTACCAACTTGGATAAATTCGGGCGTAAGAGAAAAATTCCCATTTATGTGAAATTTAGATTTTCAGTGTTTATCTCTTTCATCATACTTATTTTTTCGTAATCGTTTTAATCTCTCTCTCTCTCTTTCTCTCTCTCTCTCTATCCTGATAGTTGTCAATTTTTTCTTTTAGGTTTGTTTATTTTTCCATCTATTATCGCAGATTCTCTTTTACTGTCACTCACTTCATAGAAAAAATTGAAAACGTATACATCGCAAACTTATCCAACGTCAGTCAGTCAGTTAAGTGCTATGCGCGATCATGTCTCGAAAGAGACATGACTGACTGGGCAGAAGATTATCCCGCAGTAGGTTGCCATTGCTTTCTGCGGTAGACTGGTTGCCGACCAAGGCTATAGAACCCAATCAGTCCTGTTATTTAACCCATAACTGGAAGGAATAGACTGATTAATACCTTTCATAATGATATGTGCGTGTAAGTGAATGCAATGAATTCAACTGGAATTTGACCTCGGTTCCCCGATTTCTCGTTCCGAGCCGATATCCATTGCGCCACAACGCACATCCGAAAAATAGATGCTTACAGCACCTGGTATTCCCAAGCGGTCACCCATCTAAGTACTGACCAGGCTCGATGTTGCTTAACTTGGATGATCGGACGAGAACCGGTGTATTCAACGCGATATGGCAGTATCCAACGTACATATAAGAAATAAGTGCCAACATCAATTAGAATCGAAGTAGTCACATTAAAATAAAGAATAAAAACACTACACAAATTGCAATAACTGATTTTTTTTAAGCCTTTTAGATTTTTATATCTTTTCTTAAACGTTGTAAATACGTTTTTGATGTTAAAAAAATTATTTTTATTTATTTTTTATTTTTTTATTTATTTTTAATCATATCACCCCGAGCAAGGTGATAATGCCACTGATGCGCAGGGGGCTACGTAAGAGTAAAAAGATTGGAAAAGGGAAAACCGGAAGCCACATCCTAAACAGGGAACAAGGGTTGAGCCTCTTCACCTGTTCAATAGACGTGGGTGGTGTGTGAACTGGGCGATAGTTTAGTCTATCTACTCCAATTGAAAAAAAACATAAAGAAAAGAGTGAAAAGACTTGAAAAGAGAAACCGGAGACCGCATCCTAAACCTGAAACAAGGGATGAGCCTTTTCACCTGTTCAATGGACGTGGGTGGAGTGTGAACCGCTAAATAAATTTTTTCAAAGTTAGACCATCTTATGTTCTCATTTATTTATTACCAGATAACATGGTAAAATACTAAAGTATGTACATTCTAGGGAGTGAAATATAAGATCCTTGGGAGAATAGGTGAGCAACTAGCTGCCGTATGCGACCAGTCTTTCATGGCAGTAAGGGGTGGTCGCATACAACAGGTTCCATTGTGTGTGTGTATATACATATATATATATATATATATATATATTTTCAAAAATATACTTTTTCAATATTTTTTAAATTAATACGTTAAAAGCGTAAATTTTGATATGCGTGTTGATAAAATACATTTTCCAATAAAATGTAAACGTTTCGCAAATATATTTTGATTAAATAACAGTATTTTATGTCTTTAACCCTTTTGTCATGGTCTTACGAAGTTGCCCAGTGGTGTATATATATATAAACACTAAAGACCAAAACAGGCCCAAAAATGGCTACAGAAGTTGTTGAAAGAACACTTTATATTCCCTAACTTTCACGAAAAGGAAAAATGTTAGGAAGCTGCAAAAACTAAATGAAAAATGAATAAAATCTTCCTTGTCGTCCGCATTTGATGACAGACGTTTGAAAGATAAGTTACTAACCAAATATACATTAACTGAATATATATATATATATATATATATATATATATATTGAAACCCGACCGAATTGGCGTCAGTCGGCGATTCTACCTCTGGTTTATGGGTGTTCGGTAGAAGAAGACAGACCTTTTAGCATGTATATTGTCATTATACACGCCTAATAGCCAGGGTACTCAAATTCGTTAGTGAATGAGCGACACGTGTATGCGAGAGTAGCTACTGTTTTTCAAAGTCTACCATTCTTCCAGAGTGTTCAATCAGGGTGTGAGAGCGTATATATATATATATATATATATATATATATATATACGCTCTCATATATGACTGTATGCGGATAAATATTTATGCTCTCTTCCGTCAATCGAGAACTCTGGGGAAATGGTATATTTATAAACAGTACCTACTCACTGCTATTTACGCATCGTTCTTTAGCAATTATTTGAACACTATAGCTACTAGCTTTTGTAAGATTGTCTAAATCTACACTCTAAATTCTCCCTTTCTTCGCCGTTCGCTGATATCTTAGGGATGTAAAATCCGACTGATGTCACATCGGTCGTATTTCAATCACAGCTAGAAGCAATCGAATTTCTCGTCGTACTGATGAGCTATGACACAGCGAAAGAAGACTGTATGCGAATGACTCTCTCTCTCCATCTATCTATCTATCTATCTATCTATCTATCTATCTATCTATCTATCTGTGTGTGTGTGTGTGTGTGTGTGTGTGGTTCCATATTGATGGCACGACTCGGAGTATCATGCGTTACGCCATTATCAGGTGCGTATTACGAACTGTCTTTTTACGAGATTTGAATTTAAGTTCAGTCGATGTTCATGTAAGTTAAATCTTATCATATTAGTGTATTATTTTTTAATTTCTGAAGCAAAATTTAAATAGACAAAAATTCGAAGACAACGATCTAAATATATTTACCACCATAAATACTAAAGTATTTATATATAAACTTTTGTATAATTATTATATTATTATAAGTATTTATATATAAACTACCACCATAAATACTAAAGTCCTAAACTTCTTAGATGTCATCTTCGATCTGAACAATGGTCTGTACAAATCATATGGTATTCACATAATTATACACCAATAGGAAATCGAATGACCTTCACAGAATCGTCACTAACTTACATAAATGAAACCAATTTCATTTAAGTACTGACCCTTGCAATATGAAAATTTGGCTACCCAAAAATTAGATATATTTATATCTTAGAACAAAAGTAAACGCAACATTAGTTTAGAATCCTATAAAAAAATGGCACAAATTAGGAGAAGCGACGTAAACGTAACATTATTTTTGTTTAACCCACCTTTTTTTAAACGTAATGTCCAAACAAACATTGGAATATTTTTTCTAAATATTTTTGCAAACATTTCTACTACTCTTTTTCTTCTTCTATGTGCCTGGTCCTTTCATGGCGTAGGCGATCACGCCCCTCCACGTCTCCCTATACTTGATGGCTCTTAGTATGCTTTATCCTTTAACATCTCGTAACCCCCGTTCTATCATCTACGTACTCAGGCTCTTCAAATATTTTATCCGCTGCTTTCCTCTGTCTCTTTTTCCCTCTATCTGGCCTGTTAGTATCAGATTCTCTAAGTCGTCATCTCTCATTGCATGTCTCTTCCTGATGCTCTTCCTGATGCTCAATATTAATTTCCTTTTCGTTTCCATTCTTTTCAACACCTCATCATTGCTCACATGATCGGTCCATGATATCCGCAGCATTCTTTTGCAGAAGTACATATCAGCTGCTGAAGTTTTTCCTTTATCTTTGATGATATTGTCCAAAATTCACTGCCATATTGAAGAACTGACATCACATAGCAATCTAGTACTCTCTTTTTTGTTTCTGGTGAAAGTTTCCTCTGTCTTAATACATTACTCAGCTTCTGGAACGCGTCTTTCGCAATGCCAATTCGCCTTCGGATCTCTGTGTCACACTTTCTGTCTTCTGTTATAACACTTTCCAGGTATTTAAATTTTTGTACCTGTTTGCTTTTAGTATCCTCCACCTGTATTTGGCATTTTGGGGTGTTCTTTTTGCTGATGGCCATGCATTCGGTTTTCTTGCATTTTATTTGTAGTCCTTTTTTGACACTCTCTTCAGCTTCCTTCTGTGGGAGATCTTTGCAGTTTGCTTTCTGTGTTTGCAATCAGCACTCTATCATCTGCGTATCTCATGTTGTTTAAATTGTGGCCTCCGATGACAAATCTTGGCATAACATCTACGGTCTTCAGAATAGATTTGCTGTACAAGATAATCACCCACACTAAAAAAGATTTTCAATAAAAACAATGTTAAAGTCAGTTATATTTGCGTTAAAAACATAGATGAATATGTTTCAGCACATAATAATATGATATCAAATAAATACTTGGCTCACCTAAAAAAATATCAGTTACCCAACTACTAATAATAGTCACTCAGTTAAGGGCCATACATGATACACGCTTGGGCGATCATGTCTTGAAAGTGACATGACTAACTGGGTAGAAGAATATAGCAGCAGTAGGAAAAATTGCATTCTGCGGTAGATTGGTTGCCAGCCAAGGCGATAGAACCCAATCTGTCCTGTTATTTAACCCATAACTGGAAAGAAGAGACGGATTAATACCTTTCCCAAGGGTATTTGTGCGTAAGTGAATGCAAAGAATTTGAACTGGGCTCCCCGTGTTCTGTCAAAAAAAAAAAAAAAAAATGCAACTACCGAGAAAATAATGAATGGCGAGTGCATGTCTAAAAATATGATTTGTAGATTTGGAATTCATTCAGAAAATGAACTCAAATTTATTTTCGAACAAATCTTTACTTGTGAAAATGTCTCTTTCACAAGCACATGTTTTCTTTAGACAACAATAAACAGAGCACAAATACTGCTTTAGCTATATTTTATTGGAAATTTAAAAAAAAAACGAAAACCAAATAAACAACTTTAGTCTACTTAACAAAAAATGAATAAATGACCACATGCTGCACTAGCAAAAATACTTACTTAAATCCTTAGACCCTTTTGGATACAGATTTGTATCTTTGTCTCTTTCTTTTATATCCTTACTTTCTCCTTTCTTTGTATCGTTTTCCTCCGCAAATATTAATAATTATGAATTACGGACTTTTGAATTCATCTCCCTGCTATTTAATATTTTTTAATTTTTAATTTTAAAATTATCATTTCCCTTTTTTTATTTCTATATTATTTTTGACTATTTAAATTTTAATCTTAATAAATAAAAATAAAGTAACCTAATATTATGAAATCTAACTCTAATGAACATCAGTTAAACTTAAATTCAAATTTCATAAACGGTCTTTTCGTAATATGAACCTGGTGTTAGTGTAAAGCATGACACTCCGAGTTGTACCATCGACGTAGGATAATATGTATATTTATTAATTTATATAATAGTTTCTTTTTATAGTATATTGAGCATTGTTTTATTAACACCTGAAAAATATTTTATACATGTGTGTACACACATATACATTTACTAATTCACATAATTATGCATACTGACACCAATTCGATCGGGTTTCAATTCTGGGTAAAAGCAATCGGATGACTAACCGTACTGATGAGCTGTGATACAGCGAAACAGATCTTTCTGAGGATGGCTGTTTACGCACCCACACCCAAATTGAGCACTCTGGAAGAATGGTAGACTTTGAAAAAACTGTAGTTACTCTAGCACTTACGCATCGCTCATTCAGTAATGAATTAGAGCACGCTAACTACTGGAGTATGACATATCATATGCAAAAAGCCTGTGTCCTTCTACCGAGCGTCTATAGCTCAGAGGTAGAATTGCCGACTGTCGCCAGTTCTGTCGGATTTCAATTCGTAGTAAAAGAAATTGGATGTCTAACTATACTGAAGGGCTGTGATACAGCAAAACAGATCTGTCAGCGGATGACTATATACATATTGGATATCAGATATTGAGAGGCCATGTAGATTAAATCCAAACAAGCCACACTTAATAAAATCACGTTTAAATCTGGTCATAACACATTACATTGCATTTGAATTGAATATATGGTTCTGTTGTTATTTCGCGCTATCACGCTGAGGGATGTCATAGAACCGCATTGCAAATTTGCGAACTGCGTTTGTTATTTTTGGTAACTATTGCCGTTGTCTAGTAGAGTTTTATGTCAACACAAAATAAAATCGTCGGTGATGGTGGATTTTATTGAGTTACCGTCTTAGTGACCTCTCTGAAGATGGCTCATGTGAGCCGAAAGCTTAGAACCAAATTAATAAAAAATTATCCAAATATTGGAGAATTTCTGTATTTATTTTCAACTGAAATTAAAGCCAAAATACGACATTTAGAACGGCTCATGATTAAACCTAATAAACATTCATTGTCTCTTATATTTAACAGTATATGTTTAGAAAAAATATTTATATATATATCAAATAAATATTAATAGACATATATTTGAAAATACGAATGTGCCGGAAAAATGACATGGTATAGTCTTATGGTACATATAAATACCGTGATAAATAAATCAATAGATATAATCTCAGATAGATTTTGACACATGGATACTCATAAAGAATATCTAAAATTATTTTGAATTTATAGACATATTTTACAAAACACAGTACTCAGTAGAAACAGTAAAAGCAGAGGACAAGTAACAAACTTTTTGAAGGTATCATGAATGAGATTGAAACTGTCGGAAATAGTCGGAAAGTGACGGAAAATATGGAATTAAACAAGGAGCAAGAAGACTTGAATGAACGAATGGTGAGAAATGATAAGACTTGGGATATATTCTAGCGCAGAAAAATGGCTATGATCAACTCAACTTCATTCAAAACAAAATAATAAAAAGGCAAAATTATGGAGATGAAAGGAGACAAGCTGTCAGGCAAGTTTTACTTTTCTTACAGAGGAAAGAGAATAAGATCGGTGTAGCAAAAAAGCTGAGTAATTGTGTTAGGACGGAAGAAATGAAGGCTTGAATAAGGAATATGTTATACGAATAGTATCGAAGAACAATGAATAAACGAATGAATGAATGAAGACGTGTGTCTAATAAAGCGAAGATAAAAAAGGCGTTGATAGTAAAAAAAATTGTTAGGCATCGATGCAAAATTATGTATGAATAACTGGTTGAATAGTTCCTAGGGAAGGTGAGATGCGAGAGAAAAGAGGACAGCTGCTGCGACTACAGAAATTGTAAAAGAAAAATTGAAGGAAAGATGGAAATATGGATGGTAGGAAGGAATGAAAGAAGAAATCACGGATAGAAACATTGAAAGAAAAAAGGATGAAAAACGAAATAAAGCAATAAAGAAATAAAGAGAAAATAAAAAAAAAGAAGGAAAAAAGGTTGTGAAAGATTGGGGATAAAAGAGAAGAAAAAAGAAGGAAGAAAAGCCTGTAAAAGATTAGGAATAAAAGAGAAGAAAAAAGAAGGAAAAATGTTGTAAAAGTTTGGGAATAAAAGAGAAGAAAAAAGAAGGAAAAAAGGTTGTGAAAGATTGGGGATAAAAGAGAAGAAAAAAGAAGGAAGAAAAGCTTGTAAAAGATTAGGAATAAAAGAGAAGAAAAAAGAAGGAAAAAAGGTTGTAAAAGATTGGGAATAAAAGAGAAGAAAAAAGAGGGAAGAAAAGGTTGTAAAAGATTGGGAATAAAAGAGAAGAAAAAAGAGGGAAGAAAAGGTTGTAAAAGATTGGGGATAAAAGAGAAGAAAAAACAAGCAAGAAAAGCTTGTAAAAGATTGGGAATAAAAGAGAAGAAAAAAGAAGGAAAAAAAGGTTGTAAAAGATTGGGAATAAAAGAGAAGAAAAAAGAAGGAAGAAAAGGCTGTAAAAGATTGGGAATAAAAGAGAAGAAAAAAGAAGGAAAAAAAGGTTGTAAAAGAGTGGGAATAAAAGAGAAGAGAAATGAAGGAAGAAAAGGTTGTAAAAGATTGAGGATAACAGGGAAGAAAAAACAAGGAAGAAAAGGTTGTAAAAGAACAGGGAAGATAATAGAGCAAGGATAAAAGAACGTGGTGTAAATGTTGGCTGTAATGTTGGTTACAAAGAAATTGAATTATGGGGACAGGCGTTAATAGAATTAATGAATAAATGAAAGGGAGGTAAAAGAAAAAAAAAGAGAGACACTGAAAGCGATCCAAAAAGTCGGGATAAAGAGAAATAAATGGATTAAGAAAACTGAACAAAAAGAGATAAGAGTGAAAAAACTGGAACAATAAGAACGAAATGAACAAAAATACGAAGCTAGGCTCTAATACAACAAATTAATATATGAAGAATGAATAACTAAAGAATGAAGAAAGATATGGGAGATAAATGAATTAAGACAACTAGTAAAAATAAGAAAAGGATGCATTGAGAAATACTTGTGATGAAATAGAAAACCCATGAACCTGGAATATGAAAATGAATATAAAACTATATATATATATATATATATATATATATATATATATATATATATATATATATAAATATATATATATATGTGTGTGTGTATGTGTTGCTAACACTCTTATCGATATTCCTTATATATATGTGTGTGTGTGCGTGTGTATTGCTTAACACTCTTATCGATATTCGTTCTATATATATATGTGTGTGTGTATTGCTTAACACTCTTACCGATATTCCTTCTCTCTCTCTCTCTCTATATATATATATATATATATGTGTGTGTGTGTGTGTGTGTGTGTGTGTATTGCTTGGCACTCTTATCGATATTCCTTCTATATAGAAGAAATAAAGATAAGAGTGTAAAGCAATACACACACACACACACACACACACACACACACACACACACATATATATATATATATATATATATATATATATGGAAAATGACGCCATCAAAGAAAGATTAAATTTCTATATACCTAAAAGAAAAAATGGTGGGATATTATATTGAGATTTCCAAGACATTACCAGTAATTCAGTGAATTGAATAAATATCTTAAATGTAAGAAATATAAAAAGAACAATAAATCAGAAAGTTAAAAAAAAAAGTATGAAAGCAAAAAACAAACGATGTTGAAAATACCGAAGGACGTTTGGAAAGAATATAAGAAAAGCGAACACTGAAAGAGAAACACATTAAGGAAATAAAGAAAAAAGACACGTGTTTTATAAATTTACAGAACCTAACTATATATGAATTCGAAAGTAAAGATCCAAAAAATGAAATTCCTTTAGAAATAATCCTTGTGAATATCCAATATTTGATTAAACTATAGGAGTCGAATAGTTTTGGTAATATTCCGAAATTTATTGCCCTTTTTCTGAGAAGTTTATATTAATAAACCTTTTCGTACGACTCTACTAAGCTAACATTTATTTCCAGACGGCATGTTTTTCAGATTCTATTTTTATTTGACAATGACAAAAGAAAAAAATTAGTCACCAATGATGGAAAAGAACTAAAAGAAGATTCATTTGAAAAGATGATTTAAACAAAATAGCGATGTGTGACAAAAATAGATAATATGAATAATGAAACATATATTAACTGCTACTGTGGATGCAAAGAAGAACATAATAAAAAAGCAAATAAGACTAAACCAAAACGGCGATATACATTGAACAAAAGAAAAAATGAAAACGAGTAAATGGTTTCAATCCGAGTTCAAAGCAATCGTCTTATGCTTTAGTTTGCTAACAAGAGACTGCCGGCTGAAAAAAAAGGAAAGTATAAGAAATATTTACGATCAGGAGAGTAAGTAGGTTAGACAAAAAAGGCAAGCAAGAAGGGAACCCATGGAAATAAAAGCAGATAACAATAGGAATAAATTCACCAAGGAATGGCTGAAAGATTTATTAATAAAAATGCAAAGAGATACTTTCGAAAATAGAAATATTAATATTAATGTTCAATATTGAAACAACTTATAGATAAAGATCGAATAAGAAGATAATGTTGATGATAGTAACAACTAATACTACATCAGGCGTGGCTCACCTGGCTTTTGCTCATAAATGACTGGGGGTGTTAAGATGTTTTTTTAGTGAACTAAAACGGTCTGATATAAATAAATATATCAGTTTGGAAGATTTGCTTGTCAGTTACCAGGCTTTAATCTTTGGGGCATGAGCGTGAGGCATGTGAAGATCGTGACCAAGAGTTATTTTTTAAGGGCTGACAAAAGAGGCAAATGAAGCTTTTTGGTAGTCTCGCCTAGCAATTTGGGAACGTCCTCATTTGATGGTCTGCACTGACCAAATTACTCGATTACGTATTTCCTGATTACACCTAACTTACAAGATTATATGTATATTATATACTCTATATATATGTGAATCACTTAAGTGATAAACGTTTCAGCTATTAAGTCTCAAAAGAGACAAGACTGACTGGCATAAGATTTTCCCGCAATAGGTTGCCTTTACTTTGTGCGGTAGGCTGTTTGACGACCAAAGCCACAGAACTCAATCTGTCCTGCTATTTAACCCTTACGGTTCCCAAGAGTATTTGCGCGTAATTCGACTGGAATTCAAATTCGACTCCTCGCTTTCTTGTTCCAAGCTGATAACTACTGTACCACAACGCACATATATGGGAACTATTCAAGAAACCAAACCATAATAAATAATCTATCATGATGGGGAATTACTTTAGCATTTACGCACTAATTTCTATATTAATAACAAGTTCAGACTGTTATGTGAATATATATACGAATACTTATCTTATTATTTACGCATTATAAAATAATTATGTACGAAATAAAATACAATTTTTCTAATTCAAGAAACATTTTAAAACGTTCAACAATTAACAAGAGCAGTATATGTCTGGAAAACAGGAAATCAAAATGGCTACAGCTGAAAGAAAAGGAGAAAAAGAGAGAAAAGATGGAAATAAAAAAAACGAACAATATGTAGTGAGTAACATTTTAAAAAAGAAAACAACGATCATGATAAATAACACTCCAGGCACATATATACTATGAAAATAAAACATGTACAAATCAAAACTACACTGAAAAAAATCGTGAATTATATACATTAAATTGCTCATAATTCTGACGAGTAGACCGCATAATTCCTAAGTTCTAGAGTCGAGATGCTGATGGTAACGTCAGTTTTCTAACTGACAAAGCGTTTACTTTATATATAAAGAGCTGTGATACATCGAAACACGCTTGTCTGCAGATGACTATTTATGCATTCGATAGTCGATACAGCACTTAAGAGGGGTATATTTCATGTAAAACGGTGCCAACTTATGGAGTTACGCTAAGTTTTTTCGTTACTTAAATAAACGCCGTTTGTTTCGGCTAACAAAATGAACGCTCTCAGTCACCGCAGTTTGTTTACATTCTATGAATAACCTGCTGTGAAACCTGCCTGCCCCTGCCGTTGCGCAGATAGCTCTGTGGTATGATGTTTGCTTAATGAGAATTTAGTCACATCTTGATCCCTGTTTTAAGGTAAACGGATAATCTCGCTGCACTAAGTTGCTGTGATACAACGAAACAGGCGCTTGTCTGCAGATGATATATATATATATATATATATATATATATATATATATATATATATATATATCAGCAGAAATTGTAGGCAAGCTATGTGATGCGAAGAGATACAATTAAACATTTAATAAACAAAAGTAAGTGATTCTTTAAACTTTTTTTAAAGAATGTTGTGAAAATTAGAATTTAAATTTATATAGTTTGTGAATAATTTATGTGTTATCAATTTTTAATAACTTCAGATAATGAGTTTAAAACGTTTTCTTTTAATTTTAAAAAACAATTTTTGTCATCTATCTTGGCTTTGGGAAAGTAATAATTCTTTCAAGAATGAAGTTGTTAAAAATAATGATTGCATATCTATATTTGGATAAGAATCGATGGCGAGACTCTGGAGAATTTTTCTTCCAAGTACGTGATTTTTTTCATTTGATAAGAGTGGCTTTTCTTTAGATCAAAGTTGTGGTGTGATTTATTTCTATGTATAACTAATATATTGGATAAATCATTGTATGTAAGATCCTTTTTGTGTTCGAATATAAATCGCCAGTACTGTTTCTCATAATACACTGGGGGAACTTTCAAAGATTAACAAAAAGTATCACTTATATTTTTAAAAGTAAATGTAGCATAGTAAATCAAATTTTCTTGGTTCTTCCGATGTAGATCGAAGATCCAGTCAGTAAATATAGAAACTATTTAAATAAACCAATGACACATTCGTCTTATAAGTTCTTTTCTTTTAGGAATAACTTTAAAATGTATGTCCATCGTGCTATTTATGTGTAACGAAACCTAAATTAACTATTCTAACAAAAAAGCCTATCTTTAAAAGAGCCAAATTAGATAAAAAATGAAGTACTACAGCCTTTGCATGATTGGAACAGTTCAGTTCTAATGTTTTTTTCAACCTTGCGAGTGATAATTTATTTTCCATTCTACAACTCCTATTCAATAGCCGAATCGTTACATGTATCTCGCTATTTCCATGGTAAATGTTATGACGAGCTATTTTCCTTTGTATCACCTGTTCAGACTGTTCAAGCTGAGACCAGCCTTGCTACGTAAACAAGAATCAATCATTCCCTTTTCCTTTGAATATTCGAAATGTTTTTTCCCGAGAGATGCCACTCTGGAAAGAAGATACCTGTGACTTACAATCACTCAATCTCATTTTTCTGATCATTTGATCTGTTCCACTTATCTGTATCAAAATCAATAAATCACACTTCCTTGATAGGCTCTTGGGTATTTTATTGTCTAAAGTTATTCTTCTTTTACGTTATGTTTCTCTTAGTGACATTGGCGAACAAGAAAATGTTTTTCGTTTGTAAATTTCAATGCTTCTAAAACGAAGCTACTATCAATTAATCATCATAGACAATCGCACCTACCTCCTATTAGCATGGACCAGGCTTGCCTCCCAGAGAGTAAAAAACTACGCCTCCTTGGTCTCACACTTTCAGCGGACCTCAAGTAGAATGACTCTATCGAATCCATTGCTAAATCCGCTGCTATTAAAAGGGCCCGGAGGTTTTTTCCGTCTGAATCTATCCTTCACATTTATAAATCTACCATCCGCCCGTGCATTGAATACTGTTGCCATATCTGGTCGGGTGCACCTGCTATTCTCCTTGGGCTTCTCGACAAGTTAGAGCGGAGGGTCTGTAATGTGATCAATACCGACTTAGCAGACCGCCTGCAGTCTCTCTCTCAATGGCGCGACGTGGCTTCCCTGTGTCTCTTCTATAAATACTCTCACTGCTTCTGCTCCGATGAACTTAGATCACTGCTGCCCCCTAGGTTCGAATTTGCACGAGATACTAGATTAGCAACTAGATCCCACCCCTTTACAGTGAAACCGATAAAATGCAACCGCATCTTCTACTCCAACAGTTTCTTTTCTCGCACTTCCCGACTGTGGAATTCTCTTCCACATTACTGCTTCCCCGACGGCTACAATCTCCAGGAGTTTAAATGTAAGGTCAATAGACACCTCCTAACAAACTAACTCGCTTCCATTCTTTCAAACACTCTTCCCACCCAACCATTTATCTATCACTTTCTGATATTTCCTATATCTAACCACTCTTCCTATTTACCTCCACCTATGTAGCCCCAAGCGCATTAGTGGCAGTTGAATGCCTTGCCTGGGGTGAAATGATTAAAAAAAATCTTTTCGTTAATTGTGACACGATAACTAGGCATATATGTATTTTATTATAATAGATTAAAATAGAAAACGGTTAAGAATAGAAAATAGTTTAAAAACATATTTAACAAAAGTGAAAAAGAAGAGGAAAAAAATAAATAAACGTTTTTTCTTTTATGAGGAAAATTGTGGAAGAGACAAGAGTATCCGATTAATGTTTTAAATCCTACCACTCTTCCGCTAAATATTTGACTCAGTGATTTAATGTGATAAAGAGATAAGTTCAGGAGATAAAAGTTCAGGATGTGCGTTTCTCGAATGACCAGGTCAAAGACTGTGTTTTACTGTATCTTGACCACACATTAAGAATTTTCCGGCGGAAGCTTTATTAAGATAAAAAAAAAAAGATAACTGAAATTTCAAACTTACAGTCGCCAATGTTTATCACCGGTGGTCTAAAGGATTTCCGGATTTCCGGATTCATTTTAAATAAATAGAAGTTAGTTAGTGAGTTTAAAGTGAGTTCAGCCGGGCGCGAGATTGAAGTAAGAATCTCCGTTCGTCTTGTTTCGGTCAGTTCGGATTTGTTGATCTCCATTAATTAGAGTTAGAGCTGTGTGTCACATTCGCCTGCCCCAACCGAAAAGGCTAGCTCTAGTCTAAACGAAATAAAGCATCCTTTCAACTCATCCAAGTTGTGGAAGTTTGTTCCTTACATTTGTACCCCCAGATTGAGGCTCCGACTTTTTCAACAAACTTACGGCAACATCACAGCGTGGAGAACGGCCGCAGGAGAAATTGTTAGGGCGGTCCGTTGGGGGTGTTACATTATTATTTTGTTTTTCTTTATTTCTTCTAATCCCTCTTTTGCTATTTATTTACTAATATTCGTTCAGTAGATAATGGTTTCTTTTCGTCTGTCCGCTTCAATATGTTCTGTGTGATTTAAATTTTCCAAAACCATTTCATCATTATACGACCAAGAACTTTCTGCTGCCTTTTTTAAGTTTAAGTATAAGTGTTCTTTTCGTTTCAATTCTCTCAAAAAACATCGTCGCTGCTCATATATGCCTCCTATGCTACATTTCAGTATCCTTTTGTAGGATCGCATTTTTATTGCCTTAATTTAATCGTCGTTTGTGCGAAGACAGTATAGAATAAAGAAAAATAAACACCATTGGTCGTAAAGGTTAAACATTCTGAGAGATGCTCTATCAAAATCGACTTCACTATTAAATCTGAACTTAATGCAAGCGAAGTGAAAATGGCATGATATAAAAAGTTTGAAATGGGTGAAAGTGCGTTGTGATAAAAAGTCTAAAATGAATAAATCTACCTAAGGTAAGACAATAATTTCATGTGAACCTTTCTTTGAGTCAATCCAACGCAGAAACGAATTATGTAGACAAAAAAAAAAAAGAACTAGTGTGATAGATAATGGAATGGATGGATATAATATGTAAAATGTCTGTGATGTTCGGAAGTGCAAAACGTAAAACGCAGTCATTGAGGAGATGAAATACAGGGGAAAGACAAAATGAATAAAGACGAAAATAGGAGAATGAAAAGTGGAAAATAGGAAAAAGAAAGGGAAAGATAAGCAATGAAGGAAAAAACAGGAGGAAAGGAAATCTCAAAAATGAAATAAAACTGAAAGAAAAAAACAAATGGAAAAGAATTCAAAACAAGAGAAAATAAAATGAAGAAAAGAAAAAGAAAGTTAAGAAAAAGGCGTAGAAAAAAAGAAAGTTAAAAGAAAGGAAAAACTCTAAAATCTCAAAATGAAAAATATTGTAAAAAAAGAAACAAATGGAATGAATTCAAAACAAGAGAAAATAAAATGAAAAAAAAAAAAGAAATACGTGAAGGAAAAAGAGCAGAAAAGAATAAAGAAAATAAAAGATATGGAAAGACTTTAAAATCTCAAAAAGCAAAGAACACCGAAAAAAAGAAATAAATAAAAAAGAAAATGGAAAATAATAGAAAATAAATTAATGAAAAAATAAGGAATTAAGAAAGGAAAGAAAAGAATAAAGAAATAAAAGCTATAGAAAGACTCTAAAATCTCAAAGTATAAGAAAATTAAAAGAAAAGTAACAAATTAAATTAAAATAAGAGAAAATAAACTGAAGAACAGAAAATAGAGAAAAAAAGAAAGAAAGAAAAAAGAGAAGAAAAGAATAAAGAAATAAAAGCTATGGAAAGATCCTAAAATCTCAAAATGAAAGACAATTGAAAGAAAAGAAACAAATGGTAACGAATTCAAAACAAGAGAAAATAAAATAAAGAAAAGAAAAAGAGGCAGAAAAGAATAAAGAAAGTAAGAGTATTCAAAAGACTCCATAAACTCAAAAAAGAAAATTAAATGAAAAAGAAAAAAGAACAAGTTGAAGGAATGCGGAACAAGATAAAAATAAAATGAAGGAAAGAAACAGGAAATGAAGAAAATGAAAAAAATGAAAAAAAAAAAAAAAGAATTAAATTAAAAACAAAAAAATTACTAATGGAAATAAAGTAAAGAAACGAAAACCTTGCAAAATGACTTCCGTGACTCAAAAGCCCAGAACGTAGATAAAAAGTCGAGGATGAAATAAAGAATCATAAGAAGTTGCATTTGAGAAGAAGCGCGTAAAAAATGAAAACATTTTTAGTGACTCTAATCCATTAAATCGAAATAGCAGTATGCTCAACTCTCTCCCGATGCCCTATCAATAAAGAAAAAAGTTTTAGAATGTAAAAACCAAATGCTTGCAGTAAAAATATATTCATCCGATAAATACCAGCCTTTGATTTGCCAATTTCAACTTTCATTCTTTGTCTCAAGACGGCAAAAGAATGTAGGACGTTGTAGTTGTGTGTCAGCAATATCGTAAGATATGGACGAACAAGAAATAGGAAGCTATTTTGTCAGGTGATAATCCGAGAAGCAAAAATTATAATATCGATTGGGCCTTTAAGAAAGGTGACCTGAAAGTACATTAATATATACAAGCTTGAATATTTTGATACATACAGATGCACAAAATTTCGCTTACAGACACACATTTATATAAAAGTTAATCATAACGTGTGCGTTCGTCAACGATACATATACATATACATGCACTGTCATTTAAGCATTATCTTCAACAATATATGAAAGAAAATCCTTATTCAAAATGAAAATGACGCCTGGACCTTGAATAATTAATTATTTTAATAGCAAAAAAATCTTGATAGAATCTCTCTCTCTCTGGCGCACTGTATCACACGTACACACACACATATATATATATATATATATATATATATATATATATATATATATATATATATATATGATAGATTACCAACATGATTAACTACATGATAAGACATTGTTCTTACAATGTCGAAGCAAATGGACAATTTTGTAGTAGTTACTTACATGTTAGAGCATGTGTGTGTTTGTGTGTGTGTTTAAAAACAACAACAAATAGGTTGGAAGAAGAGTAGAGATGATAAAAAATGTTTAAGTAGGGGGTCTTGTAGTTTCACTTCCGGGTCAGCTACCAGCTCTGTATCATCTGCACATCTTATATATTTCAGATTGTGGCCACCAATGACGAATCCTACCACGATTTCTAGGGATCTCAGAATTGTCTCTCTGTTTAGCTTGAATAGATCTGGTGAGAAGATCCATTTTTGTCGTACACTCCTTTCTATATTTCTATATCTGCTGAGCTCGCTTCCTGTCTGCATGGAAGCTACTTCAAGTAAAGGTTCTTGATTATTTTAATGTCTTTCCCGAATATGTCAAGGTTCTCGAGGGTTCTGAAGAGTACTTTGTTGAATGACTTTGCGTAGTCTATAAAACACAGGTATACGTCCAGTATTTGCATAGCCCTTTCTGATAACATATTTTCTTCTTTTTCAATTGGAGTAGATAGACTAAACTATCGCCCGGTTCACACTCCACCCACATGTATTGAAAAGGTGAATAGGCTTATCCCTTGTTTCCTGTTTAGGATGTGGTTTCCGGCTTTCTCTTTTCCAATCTTTTCACTCTTACGTAGCCTCCTGCGCATAAGTGGTGTTACCGCCTTGCTCGGGGTGATATGATTAAAAAAATCTCCTTTATTAGTCGTACTAATTCTCTATTGCTGCACATTTGTCTTTAATTAATTCCTTTTTTCCTGATTACATTTGCTCCTTATTTCCTTTTATAGTTTCCTGTATTCCGTTCCACGTCTTGTCATTTTTTTTTCTGTTTCTTAATCTGTAACATCATGCCGAGATTTTCATCTGTGATCCACTCATTTTTTTTCTTCAACGTCTGTTTTCATTTAGGACGATGTCCTTTGTCGATGTCACTAACACATTCTTTAGTTCGTCCTATTTTCAGTTTCCGTTGCTAATTTGTCTCGTTTTTTTTTATACTGCCGTGTATTTTCCTGCCTGTTGAGGTCGTTCACGAGTCAGATTAATTCAACCATTATACTAAAGTAATCGTAAGAGAATTAGAAATTCTAGCAGGATTTATTATTTATGCCCACATTCTTAAGAACATAACATAGAAAACTTAGAAATAAAACTATAGGAAATCTTACATCATGTAGTAATAGCACGGGAGAGGAAAGAAATAGTCGTCAGGCAGTATGTGTAGATGTCAGCCAAAATTTTTTTTAAAAACCTCCAAGATTCGAACTATGAGTTGGATACACAAAAATAAAGCGATTATTAAATTTAAATATGTAGATATATTTTCTTATGGGGAGGACAGAAAGTTCAATACATAAAATCTGAAAATGCATGGAGGAAGTGAAATACATTTTCCAAATGTAAGGAAAGTATTATGAAATAAGAAACTTTTGTCAGAAAGTTTTGAAAGTAGTTTTGTTTTAAAATGTATTGATGATCATTTTACTATGAATATGTATTTTTATACTTTAATAGCGTTTTGTTTCTGTTTGTAGTTCACTATTTGTTCATAACTGGGACTCTACAGGTGTTGCAACCCAGGTTCAGGGTGAATTTGGGAACAACCACAAGGTCGTTCCACGCCCATCAAAACAACCAATCTCTCGATCGGATACTTTACTATCGTATGTAATTTATCGTAATAACCAGGACTTGAGCAAAGACATGGCAAAATCATGATTTAGTCAAATTTAGTCAAATAAAAATCGGACATAGTTTGTCATATTGTCTTTTTGTACTGTATTTTTCCGATCAGTTAAACTTGTGTTTCTTTAATAGCATTTCAACTTTAAGGCATTTAATATCAAAGTTTAATGTTGTTAGGAGCTCGATATTTTTTCTTTTTACAAAAAAACTGTTGCTGGTGTTATTTTTTTAAGCAATCTATTCCTGGTATTTTTTATGATGCAAATGTAATTTTATGCTTTCCGTTTTCTTTTATTCCTGTTTGGTGTTTCATTGTTTTCCAATACCTGGGACCCTAAGAGATTATACCACCTTGGGTCAGGATGGGCTTGAGAACAATAATAGATAAGCTGTTCTTCCTCACTCCTTAAACACTCCTCCTGACCAGAGACCATGCTGCTGGATGTAGTTTATGGTCATACCCAGGTTGTGAACTACAGTCAGTAAATGGTTTATTATTGAGTAGTTACTCTGCAAGTGGAAGGTTTCCTTAAGTCGCCAAACCTTCAACGGTTACTATCACGTCAATCTGGTAATAAAAACAGTCATCATAATACCATATTGCAATAATAGACACAATCAGGGGTCTTGGTGCCTTATGTAGTCTATTGTTATATCCAGGGCCTGGAATACTACTAATAAATGGTCTGCTATTGAATAGCTACTCTAAAAAGGGAAGAGGTCTTTATGTTGCTAAAAAGTCAACGGTTGTTACTACACTAATCTAATAACAACCGCCAAAACATTAGATTGTAAACATTAAGATGAACAGCAGAAATATCAAGGAATCATTTGTTTGCAAATGGAGCAATATTTGAAGAGAATCGAGTCAGTTATCAAGACAGTCAACCGACTCATATTTCTTTTACTTCATGACAGAGAACACACCACCCATGGCCGTTTCCCTGGACAAGGTAAGTAAGTACTTTCAATGTTACACACTCTTTATTCCTAATGGTTCTTATATATGTTTTTCAACCTGCGTAATTTTTACTGTGTATAAAAAAATTGATATATCTTCGATACTATTTTCCTTCATTTAATTGACTAGTTTTTTTATGATAAATTACACTTTATATTTCTAACTGGACACGCTTTTCTTTTCGTTATACACTACTGTGGAATTATTTTGCTACAGGTATCAAAAGAAGTAATTATGTTGCCTTTAAATGATACATCTCCACGTTTTACATTTTGAAACGCATGCAGTATTTTGTCTGTTATTTCGACCAGATTATTCATAGTATCTGCCGGAACGCCATTTTTTTCTTTGAATCAAAGTTCTCCTTAGATATATTTAAAATCCCTTATTTCCTTACATTTATTTTTGGATATTTTTATATTTAATGCAATCAGTTGTTGTTTATTTATAGGTTTTACGTATACGAGCATGATTGAAAGTACTCATTTTACATTTCTTTACAGTAATAAAGTCATTAAGACACTAAGAGTTACTTGGTATGGTCCGTTGCATCTGCTATATATTTAGTTATACATTTTTGGGTCGAATAGTGACCCAAATCATTTCTCGGTTGCGTCTCCGATCTCGAAAACAGTGCGGCTCCGTCCGCGAGGGCAGGGTTACATCTAAGAAAAATGACATTGATGGATGCCCGGTCCCGAGGAACAGTATTCTGCGGCCGCGCCACCCCATTGCAGCAGAGGAGAGTGGATCAGGTGCTCGTCAGTGGGGTCAGTTCAAGGTTGAGGGGACTGGGGGAATTTGTCCCTGTGCCCATCCGTACGCGGTCGGGTACCACTTTAAAAAAGACCTTGTGTCGCATCTCACTCCAGTAGGGGAGTAGGGTAAATATCTATATTTAGTGATCAAGAATCACTAAATATATAGCAGAAGCAACGGACCATATGTGTTAGTAGCTTTTTAAGCAGGGGCGAATTTTTTTTTAATCATTTCACCCCGGGCAAGGCGTAAATGCCACTGATGTGCAGTGGGCTACATAATTGAAAGAAAATTAATTAGAGGAGGGAGAAGAGGGTTACAAACTAATTAGAAAGAAGCAATAGAAAGATGAAAATGCAGGTGTGATGACAGTTGCAAGGGAGGAGAGAAAGAGAAGGATATACGGGGTGGGGGAAGGGCTAGAGTCAAGTGGTTAGTAGAAAATATTGACATTGCATTTAAATTTCTGGAGGTTGTAGCCGTCAGGGAAGCAAGAATATGAGAGCGAGTTCCACAGGCGGGAAGTGTGAGAGAACAAGCTGCAGAAGTAGAATTGTCTTCTGCATTTGGCCAACCTGACTGTGAATGGGTGGGACCCAGTTGCCATTCTGATTGCACGAGTAGACACCTGTTGAGGAGGCACCAGTGACTGAAGTTCGTCTGAGCAGAAGCCATGAAAGTATTTATAGAACAGACAAAGGGAGGCCACATTTCGTCGGGATGTTTATTGTATCTGTTGGCTTGGGAGAATAGAGGAACACAATTGTAAACTGATAGATATGTAAGATAGATTTTGGAGTGGAAATGTGACAAGCACGATACAACTTTCTTAGATGTTAACCTAGCAATGGAAAAATATAGTCGATTTCACTTTATGCAAGCCAAGAATCTTGGCTCAAGGAGTCGCAATGCGTATTCTTTGCTGTTTTTGCTTGCAGAATTTTGTATACTAACAATAATTGTTTTACATTATGTCATTACAACTTCGAGCAATCTTATAGAATATTAATTAATGAGTACAGTATTACGTTAACACATTGCCTCACTTGTTGATTTTCTTCTACTAATTTTTCCCAGGTAACAGACCCTCATAGCATACATTAGCCATGCAGTAGATTTTAATGTGTTCATATAATTTTAAAAGTTTACAACCGATTGAAGCGAAGGGTTGTGGTAAATTGGTAAAATTTCTTAGTGCTAATTTTCCTTTTATCTATTACCTTGTTCCACATACTTATTAAAAAGTGCAATTTGAGCAGAACGTATTTGACTCACACTTTTTGAACTATATAATTTTTGCGACGATTGATGATGGATGTTATTGAGTTACCGTCTTAATAACCTCTCTGAAGATGGCTCATGTAAGCCGAAAGCTTAGAACCAAATTAATAAAAAATTATCCAAATGTTGGAGAATTTTTGTCTTTATTTTCAACTGAAATTAAAGCCAAAATACGACGTTTCGAACGGCTCATGATTAAACATAATAGACATTCATTGTCTCTTATATTTAACAGTATATGTTTAGAAAATTATTTGCTGCCTCAATACACTATATATATATATATATATATATATATATATATATATATATATATATATACACTGTTATATATTTTACTTGTAATTAGAGTCGCTAGAATGATATAAGAGTGTATTCATCATGACAGACAATGAAGCTTTTGCACTTTTGTGAACAGTCTAGATTAAGAGGAAATTAATTATACAATACTGTTTTCAACTCATTAGCAATATATAATTAGTTTTTGATAAGGGGAAATGAAAAGTACTATAAAAGAAATAGTAAAATAAATCATTTTTATGAAGAAATACGGAGTCAGAGTCAATTAAGCAAATTTATTTGTTTAGACAAAAGAAAACGACAAACTGATATTTTGTTTTAAGATCATAACATTACCTAGGGTTTGAATTCGTAATAGAATACAACTAAAATACCCAAGTGTATTGATCGATCTTTATGCACTTTGTATAGGAGATAAGAAAAGTGAACATAAAATAGGGTGCTTAGAACTTGGATGAATATACTGGGTTCGCAATTTCCTAGTATCTGAAACATTTTCAGGTTTAAATAACTCACACTGAGCTAGATATGTTGTTATTAAAACAAAAAAAAATCGAATGAACAAACAAATAGATAAACAAACAAACAAACAATCACATACGTAAAAACTAAAACAAAGCTTACATAACTTGATCATATCGAGATAATCATAGAGATATCGTACATGGTTCATAAATCGTTCGAAAATATCTAAACTGGTGACTGCATACACACGTTTTCTCAGAACAATAACTAAAAGTGATTTCTAGAATATGAACCACATATCTGTTAGCAAGAAATTTCCTCGTTTGAACATCGGGAAATGGCGCAACATATTCACTAAATAAACCTAAGAAAAAACAGAAAACATCAATTGTCTGTTTGCTTGCTTCAATCTCTAAAAGTTTAAATACAACGTCAATTGCAATCTTTGATTCCAGTCCATCTCTTAACCTTCTTTAACATCTTGCACATCAGTGGCATTCCTGCTTTGCGTGGGGTGAAATGATTATAGACATAAAATTAAATTAAAACTATCTTGAATAACATCCTTAAGACTACAAATATCTAGGATCATACATCAAGAATTCTGAAAAAGACTTCAATATCAGAAAAGACATAGCATGGACTGCATGTAACAAAATGGATAAGATCTGGAAAATCCAATCTTGATCGTAATCCAATCTTTCGCGCATTTATTGAAACAATCTTACTCTATGAACCTGAAATTTGAACATTTTCAGTAAAACAAAAGCCCCGTTTATATGGATGTTATACGCGTCTTCTCAGAAGAGTACTTGATCATTCATGGCGAAAAAACCCAACTCTAGAAATGATATATGGAGACCTACCAAGAGTATCAACCTTAGTTCAAAAGAGTTGTGTTCAGTTTGCTGGGCATTGTGCACGTGCCACAGATGAACTTGTTTCATCGTTTGTATTATGGAGGCACCCATCATCTCACAATCGATCTCGTAAGTTAACTTTTCCAGACAGGATACATAGAGATACATCTATCGCCAAGGAAGACCTTACAGGAGCTATGACAAATAGGGAATACTGGAAGAGTATAGTGAGTTCTACCTCGGCCAACGAGGCAGGATGATGATGATGAGACATAGAATGAATATCTACTTCGGGATTTAATAATCTATTTTATTTAATTTTTATCGGAGTTCATGGTAAACAAAATTTTAAGAACATTTTTTCACATTAACAGCGAAGAATAAAATCTCAATATTTATTAGTCCTGAGCATAGAAATGACTATGCATGAATATTTCTTTCTGGCGCCCAATTTCAAATTTCGAAGCTTTGATTTGTTTAGAGTTTTGCAGATACATTTGGATTCTGGTATATAAAAATTTAAAGAAAATATATAAAACCAATAATGCATTTTTATTAAATAATAATCATTATACAGTAAAACTAGCCCGGCGTTGCTCGGGTGTAATGAAAGCTTTAAAACTAATCGATGGTCCTGGAGCTTAGACTCTTTGGACGTTGGCACGAAAGACTAAAAAGCAATAGTTGCTTCCAGTTAAAACGAAACCGTAGACTTAAAGAAAAATGAATGGATGTTAGCCAAATTTTGATTTCCTGGTATCGATATCAAATAAATGTTTTTCGTCGTAAACTGAATTTTGAAGGCTAAATAAGTCCTCTGAATAAATGGTATCATGGCTGAGACGAAGAACTACAATTATACCTACGTAGAACCAAACCCGAAGCAAAAACTAAAATAAAAGGGCTGCAAAAATACAAACATACAGGCAGATAAACAGACGCACACAGAAATATATTGCCTTATATATATATATATATATATATATATATATATATATATATATAATCGATTTTCTGCACTATTGCAAGAAGTGAAACCTTGAAACTTCTGAATGTCGTTTCTTATGTCTTTGTCTATGAGTGTATCAAATTTGATTAAAATCGGACCACTCCTTCGATAACCCGATTTTTTCGATTATCGATTTTCGATTTTTATCGGGAGTACCTAGACATAAAATCTAGCTAAGAACACTCGCAGACGCTTATAGTACAACTGTGTAAATTTTCAAGAAAATCGGTTCAGCCCTTTCGGAGTCTATAGGTAACGGATATACATACGCGCACACACACACACACACACACACACACACAGACAAAGTTTCATTTATAAATAAGTATAGATAGGTAAAAATCATTCCATAGTAGAAGTCTGTATGTTAAATAATAAAACTTTTAATTTTTCTTTAATATATCATTTTACTATGCTTTGCACTCTAGAATAAATGTAATTTAAAGGCCGTTACCTTTTTATCTGCACTTCTTCATGAAATGTAGTTTCGATAATTCAGTTATGTCTATTTTAGAGGAAGTGTCACACCGTCAGACTAACGGAAATCACAGAATTTGACAGGTAGATTATTTCTATTTTAAATGAAGAAACTGATCTCTATGAAGATGATACTTACAACATTCTGTTAAAATGATTTTTTTAACGTCGATGTTAATGTGTTAAACATGTATTAGGATCTTTTAGAATATCTTGTTTTAAAAATGCACTTACGCCCTTTTAGCAACACATCAATATCACAATAATATGGCGCCTTAAAAATACGCGGTGGCAAATATAAACATAAATTATCTAATTTACCATTGCATTTGGTTAGAGTAACAAAACCAGTATTCAGTATAGAAAGAATAATACCTTCATATTATTAAGGTGTGGAAGCAAGACATAATGACAAGCACAGAAATGTGAATCCGTCTTATGAATATCACAATACAAGTGAAGAAAGGAACCCCAAGGGAAATATTATAATGTTACATATTCTTAAAGATAAGAATATTCAACTCATGTCAAAAACCCAGAGATCACGATTCTTGAGTGAAACGAGAAATGAGATTGAAGCAAGTTTAGAGTTATGTTACGTATGACATGATTTAGGCGAGGAGGGTAGACAAATTAGTAAATAAACAAATACAAATCTATAAGAACGAACGCCAATGATATAATGCAAATCCATGTGAGTACTTAAAGAAGCTAATGAATAAATACAAATTTTGGCGATTGGACAAAGAAACAAATAAAGAAATGCAAATATAGGTGAGTGGACAGAGAAATCAGTTAAGAAATGCAAATATAGAAGAAGGAAAAGAGGGAATATACAAGCAATCAAAGAAATGCAAATGTAAGAGAATGGACCGAGAAGACAATGAAGAAATGCAAATCTTGGAGAATGAACACAGAAGCAAATAAATATATACAAATGTAAGGAAGCAGACAGAGGATTCAATGAAGAAATGCAAACCTAGTCGAGGGAACAGGAAAGCCAATAAAGAAATATAAATCAGCGAGTAGACAAAGAAAACACCAAAGACATATGGATCAGGCTTCTCTCCCTGAAAGTAAAACACTGCATTTCCCGGATTAACTCTCACATCAGACCTCGTGGAATAACTATAGAATCAATAGCTAAATCCGCTGCTAAGAAAGTCGGTTCTCTGTGTAGAGCCAGGAAATGTTTCCCGTCCGAAACAATCCTGCACATATAAAATCTAACATCTACCCGTACATTGAATATTCCTGCCATATCTGTTCGGGTGCTCCTGCTATCCACCTCGGTGTCCTCGATTAAATCCAACGGAGAATCTGTAATGTGATCTATCCTGACTTGGCAGCTAGGATGCAGTCGCTATCTCACCGACGCAATGTGGCTTCTCTCTGTCTCTTCTACAAATACTTTCACAGCTTCTGCTCCCCTGAACTTAGCCCAATGGTAGCCCCTATATATGAATTTCCTCGAGCTAAAAATTAGCAACTAGGTACCCCCCTTTTACTGTGAAAGCGATAAATTGCAAACGAAAATTCTACTCCATCAGCTTCTTCCTTCTCATACTCTCTTCCTGACACCCCCTGTAACCTGTCACTCTTTCTTATAACATTCTTCCTATGTAACACCAAGCAAAACAGTGGCAGTGAAATGCCTTGCTTTGGACCACATGGTTATAAAAAAAACTTAGGTAGTGGACAGAAAATTCAATGAAAAATTAATATCTAGGTGAGTGGACAAAGCAGTCAATGAACAAATATAAGTGAAGAAGAGTGTATAGAAGAAGCCAATGAATAAATGCAAATCAAGTCGGGTTGACAGACAATCATAGAAGTAAGACTAATGTCGGCAAGGGGACGGACAGAGAAGTCAATTAAGAAATACAAATCTGGGCGAGTGAACAGAGAAACCAATGGATAAATGCAAAACTAGGAAAGTAGACATAATGAAAGGAATCAACAATTTTTAAAAATAGAAAAGAATAAAATAAATTCAAATCAACTAGAGTAAATATTGCTGCAAATAAAAAAACTGACTTATAAGTATAGGCATAGAAGTTAATAAAGAATGGCAAATTTTGAAAAGAAAACTAAAAGTCAGTGAAAGAACGTATGTCTAAGAGAGTTGATACAACATAACAAAGGTAATGGAAATCAATGAGATTGGATACAAAAGAAACATAAGGAAAACATCTATGAACGTGGACACAAAAGAACCTAGGGCAATGAAAATCAATGAGAATGGATACAAAAGAAACATAAGGAAAACATCTATGAACGTGGACACAAAAGAACATAGGGTAATGAAAACCAATGAGAATGGATACAAAAGAAACATATGTAAAACATCTATGAACGTGGACAGAAAAGAACCTAGGGCAATGGAAATCAATGAGAATAAACACAAAAGAAACATATGGAAAACATCTATGAACGTGGACACAAAAGAACATTGGGTAATGGAAGACAATGTGAATGAACACAAAAGGAACATAAGGAAAACATCTATGAACGTGGACACAAAAGAACCTAGGGCAATGAAAATCAATGAGAATGGATACAAAAGAAACATAAGGAAAACATCTATGAACGTGGACACAAAAGAACATAGGGTAATGAAAACCAATGAGAATGGATACAAAAGAAACATAAGGAAAACATCTATGAACGTGGACACAAAAGAACATAGGGTAATGGAAATCAATGAGAATGGATACAAAAGAAACATAAGGAAAACATCTATGAACGTGGACACAAAAGAACATAGGGTAATGGAAATCAATGAGAATGGATACAAAAGAAACATAAGGAAAACATCTATGAACGTGGACACAAAAGAACATAGGGTAATGAAAACCAATGAGAATGGATACAAAAGAAACATAAGAAAAACATCTATGAACGTGGACACAAAAGAATATAGGATAATGGAAATCAATGAGAATAGACCCTAAAAGAACATAAGGAAAACATCTATGAAAGTGGACACAAAAGAACACAGGGTAATGCAAATCTACGCCACTGCACAGAAAGGAACATAAAGAAAGGCAAACCTAGTAGCGTGGACATAAAAGAACATGAAGAAATGAAAATCTAAGAGAGTGGATATGAAAGAAAATATCGAAATACAAATCTTGGCAAATTTATAGAGAAACCAATGAAAATATTTAAATATAGGCGATTGAACAGAAAACCTAATTAAGAAATTCAAATGTGGAAGAGTGAATGTAGAAGCAAGTAAAGAAATGCACGTGTATGAGAGTGGAAAAAAGGGAAGGAAGAAATGCAAATCTAGTAGAGCTAACACAGAAACAAATAAGAAAATACAAATGTACGAATGCAGACACAGAAGCTAATAAAGAATGCAAATCGAGGTAATATAACTGAGTGGACAGAGAATCAATGACAAAATACAAAATTAGGGGATGAAGAGACAAACCAATGAATAAATGCAAATATAGGAGAGTGAAGAATAAACAAGTGGCTACTGATGAGAATACAGAAGAAAAAAATTAATGCAAATCAACGAGAGTAAATATACAAGCAAATTAAGAAACGGATATCTATGGGAGTAGACATAAAGGTCAATAAAGAATGACAAATCTTGAAGATAGGAACTAGAAGTCAATGAGAAATGTATGTCAAGGAGAATGGACTCAAAAGAACATAGGGTAATATAAATCTAGAAGAGTGGACATAACAGAAGATAAAGAAATGCAAAATCTATAACAGTGGAAACAAAACAGGTTAAGGAAAAAGAAATCTAAGGGAACGGACATAAAAGAAAATAAAGAAATGCAAATCTAGAAGAGTGGACATAACAGAAGATAAAGAAATGCAAAATCTATAACAGTGGAAACAAAACAGGTTAAGGAAAAAGAAATCTAAGGGAACGGACATAAAAGAAAATAAAGAAATGCAAATCTAGAAGAGTGGACATAACAGAAGATAAAGAAATGCAAAATCTATAACAGTGGAAACAAAACAGGTTAAGGAAAAAGAAATCTAAGGGAACGGACATAAAAGAAAATAAAGAAATGCAAATCTAGAAGAGTGGACATAACAGAAGATAAAGAAATGCAAAATCTATAACAGTGGAAACAAAACAGGTTAAGGAAAAAGAAATCTAAGGGAACGGACATAAAAGAAAATAAAGAAATGCAAATCTAGAAGAGTGGACAGAGAAGCCAGTAAAGTAATACAAATCTAGACGACTCGGCAGAGAAATCAATAAAGAAATGCAAATTTAGGCGAGTGTACACAGCACCCAATTATGGAATTCAAATGTAGAAGTGTGAATATGGCAGCAAGTAAAGAAATGAAAGTGTAGGAGAGGAAAGACAATGAAGAATTGCACATCTTAGAGATTGAACACAGAAGCCAATGAAGAAATGCAAATCTAGGCAAGCGAGCATAAAAGCCAATGATGAAATAAAAATCGACGAGAGAACAGAAAAATAAAAGTGAAAATCTGGGTGAGTGGACAAAGAAGCTAATGAAGAAATGAAACTGTCGGTGAGTGAATATTGAAGTTCATGAAGAAATACAAATCTAGGCGAGTGAGCAGAGGGTAAAGAAACAAACCACTATCTGTGAGAATAAATATAGAATAAAATACAAATCTGCGAGAGTGAATATAGAAGCAAATAAACAAACGGACATCTCGGAGAGTAGGCATAGATGTTAATAACATGGCAAAAAAGTAACTACAATTTAATAAAGTATTGTATATGTTGGAGACTGGACACAAAAAGAATATAGGATAATTGCAATCAATGAGAGTGGAAACAAAAGAACATAAGGTAAAGTAAATCTGCATTAGTCGACAGAAAAAACATAAATGAATATTCAGCTAGGAGAGTGGACATTAATAAACATTAAAAAAAAGAAACTACACAAAAGAATATAAGGCAATTAAAATATCGACCAGTGGATTCTAAAGAACCCAAGAGATGCAAATCTGGGACACGAGAAACGAATGTACATAAGGAAATGCAAATATAGGAGAGTGGACATAAAAAAACCCATAAAGAAATGAAAACTTCAGTGAATCTTTAAAAAATGCAAATCTAAGAGTATGCATTAAAAAATAAAGAATTAACAATGTAGAAGTGTGGATATAAAATAACATGAAAATGCAAATCTTGGAGAGTGATCATAAAATAATATAACGAAATGCAAATCTAAAAGAGTAGACATAAAATAACATAAAAATGCAAACCTAGGAGGGTAGACATAAAAGAACAAAAAGAAATGCAAATCTAGAAATGTGGACATAAACGAAAATTAAATACTGCAAATCTAGAAAAGTGCACACAAAAACAAAAGAAGAGTTTATTAGGTTGTCATTTTTACGAACATGCTCAGTAAAAATGTTATGATGTCATTCCTGAGCTTAGAGCTTTGGTCGTACTTGGAATAAAATGAGTAGGGAACAGAAATCAAAAGAAATACAGAAATACTATAATACTACTACTACTACTAGTAATAATCATTATAATCTTTTATAGAATTGTATTTTGTTTTGAAATGTCTTGTTACCGACATGTTTAAAAAAAACATTCATTAGAGCCATTTAGGAAAGAGTTTTAGGATTGGGTAAACGTTTTCAGTATTCCCTTAAAACTATTTAAATATATTCACGTACGCTCTCTTGATACTTATTCTGACGATGATATTCAGTTCTTGATGGATGCTGTCATAAGTGCGAGCACTATCCCTAAATTAGACAAGTTTCAAGAAAACTGTGGTGCTGTAGCAGCCTGCAGAAAGCTTTACATGAAGCCAAAGTATAAAATAACCGTATAGCCGCTGTTGTTTCTCTTTCTTTCTTTCGATAGCACTCTATCGGGAGCATGATCATTGAACATTGTTAGGAGAATTCAAAAGCTCAGTAATGCATTCGGTGAATCGGAAAAATCAATAGTTAAGAAAGCATGGACTTTCGAAGATCAAGGTGTACCAGGCTTGTGTTTTAATGTCGTCACTATATGCAAGTGAAATACGTGTTCTCATTCTCGATCACTTGATGTAGGCTGAGCGCTTACATCAACGATGCTTACGTCAATTACTTCGAATCAGCTTAAGAATGAATGTCAGACACGGTGTCATTGCGACAGCGTTGAAGCAACAATTCTTAAAATAAGGTTACGTTGGAGAAATATTGCTCGCATGGGCAGCCACAGGATTTCAAAGAATCATTTGTATAGAGCGTGTACTAAAGAGAAGCGACCAGCCAGTGAGCTAAAGAATCGTTAGAAGGATCAGGCGAATCAATCACTGAACCTTGCACACATAATAAATATGAATGGGGATTCCATACAGAGGGGCATAAATCGTGTCGAAAGAAGCTTTGGTATCTATAATTCTTTGATTGCAATAGAAAAATTGAAGTGTCCGAAATGCAGAGTACACCGACCATATCAGAGCAGGGCATGCATTCATTTTCGATATAGGCTAGGTTTTGATTAATGACTTGATTTAGTCAAATGCGAAGTGCTTGTACAAGAGTATCGTTCTCTTGCAAAATGGTATTATGTACTGAACATGTGTTTGATATTTGTGGATATTCTTATAAAAATGAACAGAAAATACATGTTGTTTTATATCTGCCACTTTGTGCTAAAATCTTTAAATATTAAAATTGTATCGTAGAGTTTAAATGTTTTAATATAAATAATGCTCTAAAATATATCCGTCCATAAGACCACTAAATATTAAATCAATAACTTTGTTATAATCATCAACGAGATAGCAGATGATCCTTATGTATGTAGATATACATGTATCCACACACACACACACACACACACACACACACACACACACACACACACACACATATATATATATATATATATATATATATATATATATATATATATACACGTGATGTAAACACAAAAAAAAATATTCGGACGCTATCGTGAAATATGTTTCTAATTCAAATTTAAAAATCACTCGTTTCTGATGAAGAACCGAGGGCGGTGTGAACTATAAAATACAATAATAAAAATAAACAAATACTGTCCCAAAAAAAGTACATTTTTAAATTCAAAACTTTTTATTAATATTCTTTCCTATATATATATATATATATATATATAGAGAGAGAGAGAGAGAGAGAGAGAGAGAAAGTGAGAGAGCGAGTATATCTAAGATACTTTTACAAACTTTGGGGGGTTTCTTATGCATATTAAAGGCATGAGTTCATATGAACGCAATTTTTTCGTTTTTGAGTTATTAACTCTAAATTTTAAAATTTGTTAAATATTCACTCGGTCTTCATCGATCCATTGCTTGTAGTGCCACAGATTCTGTCTCACCAACGTAACAATAAACAGAATAAAAGTTTGGATGACTCAGTTGGATTGGTCTGAAAAAACACTCTTAAACAACCGTGCAGCCTCATTCCATTACCGTTCGTGCGGTCGTATGTAAAAAACATCATATCTGCTTGCTCATCCTGCCATAACTAAACGAAATACTTCTAAGATAACTCGCTACTGCACACACTAAAATAGCGACATCTACTGTAAATTTGTTTTAAACTTAATAATTCCAAAACGAAAAATTGTGGAAATAGGTTTATATCGACTTTTGATCTTATTTCATGTGAGCAATCGACCCCAATATTTATAAAAGTATTCCGATACACTATTATAACCATAATATACTGAGAGAGAGGGAGAGAGAGAGAGAGAGAGAGAGAGAGAGGGGGGGAGAGAGATGGGGATATATAGAGAGAAATAGGAGTAAGTATTTGATACATACGTAGCCAGATAGATTTATATGTGTATGCTCAAGTGTGTGTGTGTATGTTTGTGTGTCAGATAATAAACATGAATATGTTACACTTGTTACTTATTTCACATTGTATTATTGCCCTTGAGGAAGTCGGAATTCAACTTCTTCTCTACGACATGCACTTTGTTAAATAGAAATGTAGCCATTGTTCTCTAAGCAAATTAAAAAAAATATATATATACCTAGGAAAAGGCGTTTAATTTCCCAAAATAGGCATTTTAATAAAAGAATATTTATAGAACAATTATGGGTTACCTTCAGAAGGAAAATAACATTTGAACATATTATTTTTTACATTTTAGTGATTTTCTTAGATTTATAGAAAACCGTTGATGAGTGAAATAACTATATACTAGCAGTATAGCTCGGCGTTGCTCGGATGTAATGAAAGCTTTAAAACTAATCCATGGTCCTGGAGCTCAGACTCTTTGGACGTTGGCACGAAAGACTAACAAGCAATCGTTGTTTTCAGAAAGAAAAATAAATGGAAGTAAGCCTAATTTTGATTTCCTTGTATCGATATCAAATAAGTGTTTTTCGTCGTAAACTGAATTTTGAAGTCTACATAAGTCCTCTGATTAAATGGTATCAAGGTTGAGACTAAGTTCTACAGTACTTAGAGCCAAACCCGAAGCAAAAACTAAAATAAAAGGGTTAAAAAAATACAGACATACAGGCAGATAAACAGAAACAAACACAAACATCTTGCCTTTTATATATATATATATATATATATATATATATATATATATATATATATATATACGTGAAAAGATCACAAGATCGCCAAGACCTACCGCGGTTTTTTTTTTCCCCCTCTTGTCCGAAGCTTTTATAGCGACGGACAATAACGGAGTTAGATTCTGTCGGTTATTTGTGGTCCTCTAAGTTTACTTTTGTAAAATTTAAGGATTGAGATACGTTCAGAGTCGGTCTTGTTATTATATATATATATATATATATATATACTGCAAGCTTGAAACTTCTGAATATCGTTTCTTATGTCTTTGTCTATGAGTGTATCAAATTTGATTAAAATCGGACCACTCCTTCTATCACCCGATTTTTTCGATGATCGATATTTATCGTGGGTACTTCGACACAAAACCTAGCTAAGAACACTTGCAGACGCTTATAGTACAACTGTGTTAATTTTCAAGAAAATCGGTTTAGCCGTTTCTGAGTTTATAGATAACGGACACACACACAGAGACAAAATTCTATTTATAAATAAGTTTAGATTTCGTGCTTGTCGATAATTGTGTGCCGTGTAAAAATCAATATTTTAATTAGTAGTTTACGTGTTTCTTTCGCGCATTTACAACTATCCCAGTCAGTCAAGCGTATACATGATACACGCTTGGGCTATCATGTCCCTTTAGATCCTGCATTAGGTGGAAATTTCTTTCTGTGGTAGACTGATTTCCAATTTATCCTGTTATTCAAACTATAGCTGGAGAGTGAAGAGATGGATTAATACCTTTCTCCAAATTATTTTTGTTTAACTGAAGGAAACGAATTCCGAGTGGAATTCGAACTCTGCTCTGTGATTTCTTTTTCCCAGCAGATATCTATTGCACCCAACACACATCAAAACCAGCTACCAAAACTATTTACTCTCGTTCGTCTTTAATCTTTATTCGTAAAAATCATTGTACATGTATATCTATTAGCAACTGTATCTTCTTTTTCATTATTCTTCTACTTATATATACTGAGCACGTTCAGTGTCTCTTAAGTAATCATAGCTCTTCGCAAGATCCTCTTCTTTGCAGTTCATCAAAAACTTGTTTAGCCACTATTCCTACTAGTAATATATACTGCTATCAATTTATAGAAGCTTGATATAGCGGTCACTCGAGGTTTCCCTTTGTCCTTCTGCTATTTAGTATGTCGTATGAGTCAAATGTGCGTCGTAGTGCAGTGGATATCGACTCGGAACGAGAATTCGGGAAGACGAGTTCTAATTCTAGTCCCATTCCTTGCATTCAAATACCCTTGGGAAAGGTATTAATCCGTCTCTTCCCTCTAGTTATGGGTTAAATAACAGGACAGATTGGGTTCTGTAACCTTGGTCGGCAACCAATCTACCGCAGAAAGCAATGGCAACCTACTGCGGGATAACCATGTCTCTTTTGAGTCATGATCGCCCAAGCGTGTATCACGTATGGCACTTAACTGACTGATGGGTCAAATACACCAGAAATATATTTACATAAGGTGTTATAGAAATTCCTTTCTTTTTCATATTCTAATTTCAAAGGTACTTTTTGAAAAACTTCGTCTCTATTTACAGGATCAGACTTGGATATTTTCAATATTCTTCTGTAGAGCTAAATTTCTGTTTCCACATGTCTTATTTTTAATTGTGAGAAAATTGTTTAGTATTCACTCCAATTAAATTGGGAAGAATATACATAATAGTTTTTTAATAATTAATCCTTAATACTTAGTTTAGCTTTTATAAGATATTTTTCGCTATTCCAATGCACCTTCAGATTTCGGTCGTACATTTACACCCTCTTTTCAAACACTTCTTATATATTGAAATTTTTATAGTTTTTCCTTTAATTATTGTTCACTCAACACAAAACCAAAGATCCCCTCAACGTAGAGGGTGATAAATTGAGGTTGCTGTCAGTGCATGCTGCTTGTGTGTTATAACTGTAATTTTAAGGTTACGTCTTCGAATACTTTTCTGACTGCTAACCTCATAGTCTATCTTTTTTTCTGACAATAGATGTTTACTACTTTCTTCTCTCTTTCCTTTATTTCGTGCTGTAAGTGTTCCTGAAATTTGCTATCATATCTTATATTGTTAAGACTGTGTCTTCCTATATTAAATGCATGTAGGTCTGGTCGGTTAATACCGTTGTGATTTTAATGTTCACTGATTGACCTAACTTGTGTTTTTAATCTGATCTAAACTAAGCTTGGCGAATGTCTATTTTAGATATATAGATTCTTTTGTTCTCCTGAAGTGTCTAATTAAGTAACAGCAAATGAAAATAGAGATGATATATTTGTCTTGAATCTAAATTATAAACTCGGGAAATTTATTGCAAGAGAGAAACACTAAATTGCAAGGTGTCACTAAAAAACAAGAGATTGGTTCAGGTTCTTATAGCCAGCTGTCTAGAATTGAAAAGATAAGATTTTATCGAATACTTCTTGTCCCAAACTCAATAAGAGAAGTGAGGTAAAAACAAATCGTCTGTCAAAGACAGTTACGAATTCTAACATCAATTATTCCCTCTAGTAATACTCATTATGATACTTCTTCTTTTTCTTTTTCTTTTTCTTTTTCCTTTTTTTTCTTTTTCCATTTTTTCTTCTATTTTTTTTTGTATTCTTTTTTTGTATTCTTTTTTATTCTATCAGTAAAAAGTTTTGATTAATGTCCTGTTTCAGTTGTTTATTTATTCACTGTAGTATCCTCATTTTTCTTTTTCTTTTTCTTTTTTCTTTTTCTTTTTCTTCTTCTTTCTTTTTCTTTTTTCTTTCCATCTTCGATTAGTGAGCAGTTTCGATTCATTTCTTGTTTCAGATACTTTAAATTTTCACTCTAGTATCTTTATCTTGAATCTTCTTGTTACTTTTTCTTTTCTTTCTTTTTCTTCATTTTTCATTTTCTTTTAGTTTCTTCTTCTTTCTTTTATAAGTGCTATGGGGACTTACCCATATGACAGATGGAACTCGTTCAAGCTGTTTATAAGTAGCAGTTCTTTCTTTGTAGAAGCAGAATAAGAATAAGATGTAAAGAGCAGAGAGTGAAAGCTGAATCTATTCCAGCCTATAAATCTGACAGCTAGTCTTACAGTCACGCTAATAATCTTTCATTGGTATATATTTTTACGGAATAGTTTTAAACAAATATATTACAAAGACAGTAGTTTTTGTAATATATTTGTTTAACTACTGTCTTTGTAATATATTTGTTTAAAACTATTTCGTTTTTATATTTTTATTTCTGACCCCAACAGGACAACAACAACTTGGTGATGAGGTCACAACAATAAGGAAACAGTTTCTTTTCTTTTCCGGTTTCAGGATATTTAATTATTCACGCTAGTATCCATATCTTGATTCTCTATTCCTTTTTGTAAGTTTTCTTTTTTGTATCTTTTTCATCTTCTTTATTTCTTTTATTAATAAAATGTTTCATTTTATTTCCTCTTTCAGGCTTTTAGATTATTCATTCTAATATCCACATGTTAATTCTTTCTACTTCTTTATTTTTCTTTTTCATTTCGTTGTCTGCTCCTTGTTCTTTTTGTTTGTTCTAATCTTTTTGGCTTTTTTTTGTCTACATTTATTTCAGTTTGTTTTATTTTGATTTGTCTTATTCTTTTTCTTTTTTTCTTCCTTTTTCTTTCATTTTTTTCTTTCTTCTTTTAGTAAACAATTTCCTTTCATTTCCTGTTTCAGGTTTAATTCTTCTGTCACTTTTTCTCATCTCTTCCACTCTTTATGAACGTCCTCTAATTCTTATTCGTAATTCCTATTCATTTTCTTTCTCCCTTCTCAATTACCTTTTCTTCTGTCGTGTCATCTGTTTGAAAATTTTTTTTCATTCTTTCTTTTTCCCTTCTTCTCTGGCTGTCCTTCAATTTCCAACTTCCCGTTATTTTTCTCTTTCATTTTCTTCCCTCTTAATATAATATGGGTCGCTGTTTTAATCAATGTATAACGACTAGCTCTTAGAGCTACTCACCTTTTTTTTTTCTTTTTTTTCTTATTCTTCAAAGCGACAGCTTCATCACTTAAGTCCTGCTGGAAAACGTGCGTTACCAAATCGATTATATCTGTTAAGAAACGTTTTTTAGCGTTATGTTCCCATATAGCAAATAACTTTCATTGTTCAAAAATATACTTTCTTGAATTTTTCTTCTTAGATATTCACCCGACAACTAAAAGATGGTAGGTTTGCAAATAATCAATTGACATAGCATTATTGCATTAACTATTTTAATTTTAATCGTATGCCAAATTTAAATTTTCTTATTAGTAAATATGTTTTGTGGATTATAATAATGTCAAATTTCGAAAAATTTCTTAGAAAAAATTGATATACCGTGACTCCGTATAACTAAACAAAGGGATAATCGCTCTGGGTCGACTATATAATTCTTTGTATAAGCATGTGACGTTGCCATGGTAATGAGGAATACTGCAGGCAGAAAAAATATTTCACAATTTCCAAATTTAAAGAAAAGTCTACTTCATAACAACAACGAAGAATTTATGAGCGCTATATCTTTATATATTTTTTTTTGACCAGAATAATGAGACATAAAGTAGTTTTGAATTTTCTGTATTTGCACCTACGAATTCTCTATTTGACGGAATATATTTATCCGGAAGTTAATACTATGTTTTAATATTTTCTTGGATGCTTTGTTATATAAAGTGAAGAACGTGATTGATTTTATTTTACGGCACATCTACATCAATGGGTTATTTAATGCCAACAGAATTTTTAGAATAGATTCGTATGAATAGAATATGTATTATAACATTTATTTCCAAAAAATGTATTCCTGCTATTTTATACTTTCATAGTGTTTTGATCCCAGTTTGGGCATAACGATTTTCTAATAGTTGGGATCCTAACAAGTACTTTTTTTTTAATCATATCACCCCGAGCGAGGCAGTAGCACCACTGATGTCCGGGGGGGGGGTACATAAGAGTAAAAATTAGTGAAGAGAGGGAAGAACCAGTTAGAAAGGAACAAAAGAAGGACGAGAATATAGGTGTGATGACTGTTGCAGAGGTGGAGAGAAAGGAAAGGATATACAGGGTGATGAAGAAAGAACTAGTATCAGTGTGGTGAATCAGGTTAAACCTGGAAACAACAGCAATTAAGAGATTACACACTCCTCAAAAACTCTCGATCAGATATCTTGTTCCCGGATGAAATTCTTCGTCATACCTTACACCTCAGAACATTATGACTCATAAACTAAATTCACTCGAGATTTGATTACATATTTTATATCCTCGCTTGAACAAATCTATTTTTGCAGTTCTACATTTTTATCTAAGTTTGGAAATCGCTCTAAATACTTTGAGAGGCGAGTTCATTTTATGCTTCTATGAAAAATTTCTGATTTCAGTTCACAACTAAGTATGAGTTAATTTTCTAATTGTATTTTATTCGTCTAAGATTTTAATACTGGCAGGAATAGCTTCAACCTTAAGAAAGGGTGCTTTTTGTTATAAGATTCTACTTATTTTTCCTTGACAGAAGATGACATATTTTCTAATTCCACTATTCTGTCTAACTTTCAGACAAGATCAATTAAGCTTTACTATATTTCATCTACGTTTTATATCCATGCCTGAAGATGTAATATTTTTCAAATTTTATCTTTTTGTCTACATTTCAAGAACATGGACTCTATTCTCATATCAGAAATGTTTAGTGATGAACGTAGATCTCCAGTAGATTGGTCAGATATTTGGGATAGAAATTATTTTTATTTTTCTTTTTTTTTTCTTTTCAAACAACCAAACAAGACGATAGAGAGATAGTTTTGTGCTAATAAGATTATGACCTGATGATTATTTATATATAAATATAGAGAATTAATAAAATTATTCGATTATAAGATATCTGAGTGATGTAATAGATTTACAACAACCTGATATAGGTCACACAAAGAGAAGCAATAATTAATTGATCCTATAAACTTTTAATAATTTATATTTTTTCATGTATTTTATAAAGTACTATGTTAATATTTTTATACCATTTTTATAAGCATAGGGATTATAGAGTTAATTTCAATTGACTATACTGCAAGGACCATTAGATGTCTCGAAAGCCTTCAACAGGGTATGGTACAAAGATTGACTGCACAAGCTCTCCGGCTATTAAAACGTTGGAAGAGTTTTTCTACCATGAAGTCCTTCCTAACAGGTCCCTGAAGATAGATATTTGGGCCTATTTCTCCTCAAGTCTCTAACCAACTTTTTTTCTGATCTACGTAAAACTATAATCCGATCATTTGTAACATCTATGGTGATAACCCGACGTTATACTAGCGCACCTCCAAAACTTCCAAGTATGGATAGACTGGCTGGTTACATTCAATGCTATCAAAATCAAACTGTTTAAATTCCATTACCATGGATCAGACCCCGGATCAAAAGAGTTCTTTAAGGGGCCTGTGAAGACGTAAATAATATTGGTTCGTTGTAGTTTGGATCTTGCGGGTGAATTGTTATTTTTGATGATGAGGGTAGCTGTTATCCCAGTAAAAACAAGAACATCAATATTTTCTAAAAATACGAAATGAATAGAAATTATAACCAAAATAAATCTTCCAATACCATTAAAAAATACGCTGCTTTCGTCAACTTAAAAAATTGTATTAATTATCTGTTTAAAAAAATTTAAAACATCATTAAAAATAGAAATTCACTCGCGAAATCCAAAACTACAATGAACCATAATTATTTACGAATTCGCATGTCCCTTGAAGAACTGCTTTCTTGATCCTAAATTCGGAAAAAATTATATCGGCTAAACAACTACAAAACTGACAAGAAGACTTACGCTGCATGTCTCTGAACGGTGCTCAATTCGATCTCACTTAAACACACACGGCGACATACTAAACCCTATCCGTAACATACTTGTTGAGAATACAAATACCATTGCAACATCCACATGCAAAATAAAGACAATAAGTAATGGATGCTTTATTTATCAAAAAGAAAAACTAAGCACTCAATAAATCAACTATAAGTACGCTAAAAACATTCCTACCGTGTTCGGTACATAACACATCTACTCTACTCCAAAGCATACATAAAATCCCATACATTCTGTTACACGTAAAATAAAATTCATACTCGAAAATGGCTAAAAGTATATCTGAAAGCGCTTTGATAAGACATATGAAATTTTTATATATAATTTATGTCTTGAAAAGAAAAAATATGTAAATAACACGATTGTATCTATTTACTCTGATGATGACTTAGGAAAGGAGAAATATTAGAACATAGTTTTGTGTCTTTTTCTTCCAAACTGTTGGAATAATCGTAATTCGTAAAAGTTGATAATTAAAAATAATGGACACCAATTCATCATTTTCAATTGTTTTGGCTTAAAGAAAATTTGATGCATATTCAAGAAGGTATGATTCCACTAATAGATTGGAAATTAATCGGAGAACCGGGTACTCCTAAGAGTCTTAGGGATATACTTAATTTGTGCTTAGCAGAATAGATTAAGCTATTAAAATATCATAATCAAAAATTACTTTTAAATTAGAGAAATGTATTGGTTAGTAAATGTCGACATAAATGTAGGTTTAAATTTCTTTTATATGCGAATAGCTATATCTCTTAATCCCTTCCTTTATTCCAGCATATTTCTATAAACCGTGAATTTAAACCTAAATCAGTTCACTATTTGTAATTACCATCCTATTTATCTTTCTTCCAATTTAATTATTATAACAATTTCAATAACCGAAATTTACTTGGTAATGGTTAAAAATTAAATTTAATGATATCGTTACCATTTAATCTTGAATCTTCGTGTCTGTCATTTGACCTATTTCCTTCCATCTTCTATCACATACGTCTTATATTTGCACTTTTCATTTTTTCCCTAGTTTTAATCTCTGTTTTTCTTTTAAACAAACTTTTACTTCCGGTTACGCAAAAACTTTTCATATCTTTAACTTGGGGCTGAGGAAGCAAGTTTTAAAATTCTGTTGAAATATCTATTCTTCAAATAAAATAAATTGAATATATATATATATATATATATTCAATTTATTTTATTTGAAGAATAGGTATTTCAACATATATATATATATATATATATTTCAATATATATATATATTATTGTAAGTGCTGAAAATTTGGCGGCACAAAGGACTACTCAAATTTTGAAAGAAAAATGACGGAAATGTTGGAAAGATCTCGCTTTACAAAGAATTTCGGCAACTCTACACGCGCATGCGCAAACGCGCAATGACCTGCTCGCGTGCGCGCACACATACACACCCACAAACACACACGCACATAGAAACGCATACATGTATTTCTATCAAGTGTCTTTTTGATTGCCTGTGTCCATTATTTACGCACACTCAAGTATCTAAAGTGAGAGTCGACGCATTCTGTGCTGGCGAAATCCCTGAAGGGAAAATTCCTTTTTAATTTTATCCACATTTTCTTTCCCTAAGATTTAACAGTTTTGCACAAGAGGCGAAGACGTCCAAAGTCACCGGATGCCAGTTGGGCACCCTTTGCGACGGGTTCGGTGACAGCTTTCTGCTTCAATAACAAATCGTCAGTAGACATTTCCTTTCGGTTGACTAAAGCGCTACCTGGCGAACAGAAACTAAACTAATGAGATAGGCCGCAAGTTGATAAATGCCCTCGGCTCTTCAGAAAGATTCCCCCCTCGTGGTGAAATTGTTCTTCTTCACGATTTTAGTTCGATCATGTAAAAACAATATATGGATCTAACAAGGAATATATATATATATATATATATATATATATACACACACGTGTGTGTGCATTAGGCTGCTTGTAACTAAATGTATATAGATATATATATGTGTATATATATATATATATAGTTACAAGCAGTCTATCTCTCTCTCTCTCTCTATATATATATATATATATATATATGGACGTGCCCCTGTGAGTGTATGTATTCATGCATCCATTTGTATACGTACGTACACGGGCGTGTTTGTGCATGTGTGTGCATAAATGTTGGCGCGCCTAGTTGTACACAGATGTGCCAAAAGTTCGCGATAACGTGAGTAGTATAGTCTCGGAGGTTCTCTCGATAGATGAGCCGCTGCATCTTGTCGTACCATTGATTACGCAAGCCATTTGAAAGCCTCTGATCAGATGCTGTATCTGATATTTGTATGCGTAAATAGGGCCTTCATCATTAGTGTGCTCATGTTCGCGATACTATCTCATGCCTAAAGCGTTCTTCTCAAACCAAATCTGAGCTGTGTTTAACTCAATAAAATGGAATATTTTTCTTATCTGAAGAGTTAGTGGGGTTGCCGGCCGTGTGTAAATTATCACGATGCAATGTGACGTATCGTTGACGAATCAATGTCATATTAAGGCTAGTCCCAAATCAACACACCGCACAATTATGCAATCATCTTGGAAAGTGCCTTGCTTGACCAATGTTGTTTATAGTCACACTGGCTCTTGCTTGATGGAACCCAACCAGTAATCTGAATTTACAGAAAACGTTACTTATCGAAATACGTTTCACCATCTCTCGGGCACAAATAGCGAGGAGAAGATCAATCCAGTCGTTCCCTCACATGGCCATAAACAGTTATGACATCAAGCAGAAAATCATTAGGAAAGACTTAATCATGCACCCGATTGTTTGTTTGTTCCTGGAATTGGATTATTGTAGTCGTTTCCAATTTGATAATTTCGAATGAGATAATGGCCACATATAATTTCGAATGAGATAATGGCCACATATAAAAAACCAACAAAACTGATTATTTATAGAGGAATTTGTTTACATCATTAGTAGAATTTCTTTGCTTTTTTATTGCTTCCGGCTCCATTTGTCAATGCGTCAATCGTTAACTTTTCCCTTCTTAATTCTTGCTTTTTTATTGTCCTCTTTATCAAATAGTCCTTAATTGCTTCTTAGTGTCTTTATGGCCTTGCTTTGGAAAAAATTATTTACAAAATATCTCCTCCGCACTTGGAAGTATATGTAGTTTGTTTAAAATCTAAATCAGTAACCTACTTAAAAGAGATGAATGTTTATTTTTATGCCACACACACACACACACACACACACACACATATATATATATATATATTTATGTTTGAGTTTATTTAAGCACATATCAACCTTTGTGTGGGTTATTTAATGCCTCAAAAGTGAGGTTTTAAGGTGTTTTTATAATGTTCGGTTATAGTGAGAAGATTGATTAAGCCAGATTTTATTGATGATTTTTGTCGTTATTCTTTTTATTTTAGAAAACTGAAAATGTCTTCTACTTTTGTATTCAAAAATGTTTTGCTGAGAACAATTTTTCCTTCAAAAATCTATATTTTTCTATAAAAGTTTTTTATGTACATATTTCTATAAAAGTGTATATTTATACTTCCATAGTGTTTTGACCCCAGGTCGGGAGTTAACTATTTGCCCATAGTTGGGACCCTACCAGGTGCTACCACTCCGGGTCAGATTGGACCTGGGAACAACAACACTTACGAGGTTGTTTCATGCTCCTCACAACCTCCCAATGAGAGGCCTTACTGCCGGAGGCAGTTTACTGTCATGCTCAGGACCGTATGTATATATATATATATATATATATATATATATATATATATATGTGTGTGTGTGGAGAAAGAGAGAGAGAGATAGTTCGAGAAAGAATGAAAGAGAGATATGCGTGTATATGTGTGTAAATATCAGAAAACTTTTCTAAATGGAGGCATGAGAGCAAATTCTTATCACGCTACCAACAACGTAATCAGTTATATTCCATAAAAAGTGAATTAACTTTATTCAACATACCATATATTTACAACTTTAAAACTAAACAAATGCAAGCTTAAATAGTGAAAAATATCTGCTGAAAATAAATAAACTCTCATCAAGGAGAAGGAATAACATAAATCATTAAACCAGAAGAAAAAATATTCGGAAAAATTCGATATACAGTGCTAAGGAGGATAATAGAAACATTTTCTTATTCTTCTTTCCATAAAATCCAAATGTCTTATATAAGTGGCTCACACAAGTAACCGTGATATATATTCTAAATATCGTAAAGGAGAGGAAACAATAGTAACTAGGTGGTGTTGAATCATCTGTTCAAACGCTATCAAAAAACATAAACAATCTATTAAAGATAGTGAGCATATCTTCTATATAAAATTAGTAAATTGAGAATATATGTATATATTCTCTTAGGTATTTAAAACATTTGTGCCTGCAGCATTTTTGAACTTACAAGCAGATATCAGATCCTTTTTGTAATTTACTCTATGAGAAAATTTAAAAAGTTTACCTTTACATGTTATTTTAAAGAGCATATATTGATCAGCAGGAAGCATAAATGAATTTTTGCAGTACCTTTTTGTCCAGACCAGGAACGTTTCACTGTTACTTAGTGTATAAAAGTGCACACAATTTTCGGAAGGAAACATAAATACATTTTTTCGTTGTTTGATTTTTTAATCTCTATTTGTTCAAACCTGAAACATTTCACACTTACATGGCACTAGCAGTATAGCCCGGCGTTGCTCGGGTGTAATGAAAGCTTTAAAACTAAGCCATGGTCCTGGAGCTCAGACTCTTTAGACGTTGGCACGAAAGACTAAAAAGCAATAGTTGTTTCCTGTTAAAGCGAAACCGTAGACTGAAAGAAAAAAATGAATGGATGTAAGTCAAAATTTGATTTCCTGGTATCGATATCAAATAAGTTTTTTCGCCGTAAACTGAATTTTGAAGGCTAAATAATTCCTCTGAGTAAATGGTATCATGGCTGAGACTAAGAACTACAATTATATCTACTTAGAGCCAAATCCGAAGCAAAAACTAAAATAAAAGGGCTGAAAAAATACAGACATACAGGCAGATAAACAGATACAAACACAAACATCTTACCTTTTTATACATATATATTATCGATTTTCTGCACTATTGTAAGAAATGCAACCTTAAAACTTCTGAATATCGTTTCTTATGTCTTTGTCTATGAGTATATCAAATTTGATTAAAATCGGACTACTTCTATCACCCGATTTTTTCGATTTTAGATTTTCGATATTTATTGTGGGTACCTTGACACAAAACCTAGCTAAGAACACTTGCAGACGCGTATAGTACAGCTGTGTAAATTTTCAAGAAAATCGGTTCAGCCGTTTTGGAGTCTATAGGTAACGGACACACACACACACACACAGACACACACACACACAGAAAAAGTTCCATTTATAAATAAGTTTAGATAGATGTGAAAGCGTACACATTGATCCCAGGAAAACTCAGTGCATTTTTCTTATTTGTCCGATTCGTCTCTAACCTGTTCTGTTCAAATCTGGAATTTTTCAACTGTTACATAGCATATCAAAGCGCACATAATTATTGGCAAGAAACATGAATGCATTTCTTAATTGTTCGATTCTTTTTGTCATAGCTTTTTGTTCAAACCTTGTAATTTTCTACGTTACATGGTATGTGAAACCGCACGCATTTATCGTCAGGAAGCATGGATGCATTTTCTTAATTGTTCATTTCATTACATATTTACTTATTGAACTGCTGACTCCTGCTGTCTTTTACAAGGACAGAAATAGAAAATAGAAATAGAAAATGCCGAACAAAATGGCAATACATAAATAAATTCCCGCCTATCGCTCTCTTAGACCCCTATATATATATATATATATATATATATATATATATATATATATATATCACAAATACGTGGAAGAGTCATACGCTTAAAGGCTGCTCAGCATGATCCTTACTCTTCTAAAAAAGATTACTTTTTAATATCAGGATATTCTGACCCGCACCAAGTAATGCGAAGACATCTAGCATTCTACGGTATTATCATTTTGTAGAGCGCCTTTTCTGTTTGAGTCAACCTAAAAGCGAAGGTGTCCATTGCACGTGTTAACTGTAAAGGAAAAATAATTTATATAGAAAATCAATCGTGTGAAAGATTTTTGGGGAATGTAGAAGTCAAATCAACAACGGCAAGAACTAAAGCATTTCTTTTCACTAACATGTAATTTAGAACACATTACGCTATGAAAAAAAAATCAAAAAAACAAAAAAACATATTTTTGTTATAACCATGACTAATCTTATGAAGTTTTGAAATGCGTAAAGTAATGTCTTCATTTTATACTTTTTTTAAAATATCAAAAATTAACATATTCTCAAAATGTTTAAGTAAAATATCTACAAGAAAATGTTTCTAATGGAAATTCTATCCGGTTTTTCGACGGATTATTAAAACGTCTTCTACAGAAGATTTAATAAATATTGAACAGTAAACTTATATTTCATTTTCTTTCAGATTCGGTAAATATTTTCTGAACGAAAACTTTTAAATTTATCATATGTTTGCTCTAATGAAAGTTCAGATTGGTCATTCGGTTTTACATGCATTACACTGTAGAAACAATTAAATGCACAACAGTAAAATCAGCACATTGTGATGGTATAAATGTGTAAGAGATGATTTTCCTATTTAAGAACAAAGTAATTCAGACTAAGTGATTGTTTATACTAATGTCCACTTAATATCAGGACAAAGACCTAATCATTGTCATTGGAAATCATATTTGTCGGAGTTTTTGTCTTCGGGCGAAGGACTCACATGAGGCTATGCCGAACGGCAGAGATTCATCTGAGAAAAAGTAGCCATAAAAATCTGATTCGTCTTTGGTGAAGTCTAAGAGGAATTTTGTCCGAGTGCACGCGCTCATTAATCTCTCGCGAAAATAACCCTGTGCTACATCCCACCTCGGTAGGGGGGGGGGCTTTCGTTAATACGAAGTAGAGGTTTACTGGGTGGTATGAATGCTTAAAAGACAAGTGAAGTGAAGATCTTGGAGTTATGCAGGAAAGAATACGTTTAACTCTACACTTAAAAAGGAAAATACTAAAGTGATTGAGAAGCAAAAAGTTTAGAGCATTATTTTGGGAAGAAGCAGCCCAAATGACATATACTTCTTATAATAGAATACGATAGGAATGAGAAGGATTCGCTCTCTTGTACGTGGCATAGCGAATCTCAGCTGCAAATATCAGGGATGATAAGATTAAGAAATGTACTTAATAAGAACACATGCCATAGTAATAGCGATAGCGTAGCGGAAGTCTTCAGTTAGAAAGTGATTGTAGGTTGGTAAATAATGAATTAATCAAAAAGACGCGTGGACTTTTTGAAAATTATAAACTTAAGTGACAACTGATCGGCTCTAGCCGCAGATAAGGCCGCAATACATCATCCGGGTGTGTTGTCGACATTGAAATGATATTGGCTGCTCCTCCTGCTATTAATTTCGAAGTTCTCGACAAAATCCTAAGAATCTGCAATTTAATCAGTACTGATTTGGCATCTTAATTTCAATAACATTCTTATCGCCTGGACGTGGCTTTCCTCTGTCTTTACTACAAATTGGAGTAGATAGATCTATCTATCGCCCGGTTCACACTCCACCCACGTCTATTGGACAAGCTAAGAGGCTCATCCCTTGTTCCCTGCTTAGGATGTGGTTTCCGGCTTTCTCTTTTCCAATCTTTCCACTATTACGTAGCCCCCTGCATATCAGTGGCGTTACCGCCTTGCTCGGGGTGATACGATTAAAAATATATATATATATATATATATATTTCCATAGAACCTGCTCTGATGAGCTTTCTTATCGTCGATGTAATGAACAATTTGTCGGTCTTTGGCAGGAGATCGTAAAAATGATAGGGTAATATACATAGTTGTATGATTCATCATTACTATTAATAAATAGTAAGTTTTAAAATAAACTGTGAAAAAGAAAAACATCTATGTACAAACTAATAATTTAGAATAACTTGATAATTTAACTCTATAATGTTAAACAGAGGTGTCAGTTATTACGTCGTCGTAGAAAAATGTTTTTAGCATATCCATAAGAGTATTCTGAATTTATAAAATGATACGCAGGGAGTCGCTTGTAATGAGTTGTTAAACAATAATCAAACCATCATAGCTGAGATTCATTAAGAACAATAAAGGCGTTTAATTGCATTCATATGATGAACAACGGTAAAATAAAACAACTAAAAAGCACATCTTTACCAGAGAGAAACTGTACCAACCTTCTGCACTATATCGAAGGACACATTACTTCTGGAAAACCTCATCTAGGAAAATGCGGGAAATGCACCCTTCGCTATATTCGGCGGCTAACTTCCCTTTTAATTTCAATATGTTTAGCAATGTGTATAGCTATTCGGATGGTATTACGCTAACTCTAATAGAAGACTACGAAAATCAGCTGGTCTCTTAGTTCTAGTTACACTCTAAATAATTTAATACACGTGATGTTAAGGCCGGGACGAGAAATCGGGGAGCCGAGTTCGAATTTCAGTTAAATCCCTTCATTCACTTACACGAAAATAACCTTGGGAATGGTATTAATTCGTCTCTTCTGTTCAGTTATGATTTAAATAACAGGACAGATTGGGTTTTATAATCTTGGCTGGCAAACAGTCTACCGCAGAAAAAATAACAACCTACTGCGGGATAGTCTTTTACTCAGTCGGTCATGTATCTTTCGAGACATGATCGCTCATGCGTGAATGACGCATGGCACTTAACTGACTGATGATATTAAAGTGTTTGTTGAAAACAGCGACAAAATCCTAAAAAGAATCTGCAACTTAATCAGTACTTGAAAACAGAAGTCTATTAACTATTAAATATATGTATATTAACCATTATGTTTTGTCATAGAAAAATCAGACATAACTTCTATTACAAAGTTTCTATAGGATCAATAACCATTTAATTGAAAAAAATATAAACAAAAAATAATTGGAATGCTTTATCTGATTGCATTTTATTTCAAGAGGAGACGAATGAAAATGAAATGACCAAAGTAATTTTCAATTGTTTTTTTTTAAGATGGTAAAAGCAAATAATTTGCAATCGTTGTATTTCTCATTTTCTTTGCTTCTCACACAGATTTACTGAAACGGCCGATGTGCTTACAAATGAACTAAACATATAAGAGTCCAAATTTCTATCCAAGCTTATAGCCGTGCCAATTTCAAACACCGGTTCTCTTAGGATTTTCTTCTTCATTATATGCCGTGTACCTTCAGGACGTAGGCAGTTATGGATATTTACTTGGCTCTGTCCCTTGTCGCTCTCAAAATTCTTCCTCTTGGTATCTCTCTCAAACTACGCTCCCCCATCCATTTGCTCAGGCTTATCAAGTAGTTCTCCCGCTGCTTTCGCCTGTCTCTTTTTCTCTCTACCCGTCATATAGGTATTAAATTCTCCAAACCCCATTCCTCGTTACGCATCCCAGAAATCTCATGTCTCTTCCTTATATTTTGTAGAAGTTTTCTCCTCGTTTCAATTCTCTCCAACACCTCGTTGTTAGGTAAGTACTCAGTCCATGGTATCCTCAGCTTTCTTTTGTAAAAGCACATTCCTGTTTCTTCAAATCTCTCTTTCAGCCTTGAGAACATTGCCCAAAATTCCCAGATATACAGAAGGACAGATATCCCATAGAAATCTAGCACTCACTTCGTTGTTTCCAAGGAGATTTCCTTGTCTTCCAGTACTCTAGTTGGCTTTTGAAGTGCATCCTTGGCCCTGCCAATGCGTCTTTAGATCTAAAAATCGCACTCTCCATCCTGTGTCAGTACGTTTACCAGTTAAAAGCAACGTCCAGCCCGTACATTACTTAAATGGGTGACCGATACCAGGTGCTTCTGTATTGTATTTGCGGTGGTGTTACGAATAATAGCATTGAATAGGAAATCAGATAACGCAGTTTCATTTCCTGTCGGTTTCAATATATTTATTTACTTTTAGAAACATAGGAATCCGCCTCTCCTTCAACAGATCTGGGTATAACGATAAACTACATCTGGCACCTGATCTACATCTGATCGGGAGATTGAATGTTTTGAGGAGCATGGAACATTTTAATTGCTGTTTATCTAAATCCACCCTTTTACTTAACCTCAAAACAAAAGACATTATGAAAGTATTGTACTAATAATTCACCCTGGTTATCTCTCTTAAAAACTGAGGAGGTATAAAAGCACCCTTTAACATTTGTCAGCAGGCAAGTCTAGTCACAATAAAATGCAAGAAATCTTATCCATGAGTCTATTTTTATTATCTAAACTTATTTATAAATGGAACTTTGTGTGTGTGTGTGTGTGTGTGTGTGTGTGTGTATCCGTTACCTATATAGTCCGAAACGGGTGAACCAATTTTCTTGAAAATTTACAGAGTTATACTATAAGCGTCTGCGAGTGTTCTTAGCTAGGTTTTGTGTCGAGATATCCCGGATCAATATCGAAAATCGATAATCGAAAAAATCGGGTTACAGAAGAAGTGGTCCGATTTTAATCAAATTTGATACACTCATAGACAAAGACAAGAAACGATATTCAGAAGTTTCAAGTTTGCAGTTCTTACAATAGCGCAGAAAATTTGATATCGATACCAGGAAATTAAAATTTGACTTACATCCATTCAGTTTTCTTTCAGTGTACGGTTTCGCTTTAACTGGAAACAACTATTGCTTTTTAGTCTTTCGAGCAAATGTCCAAAGAGTCTGAGCTCCACGACCATGGATTAGTTTTAAAGCTTTCATTACATCCGAGTAACGCCGGGCTATACTGCTAGTCAATAAGAAAAACAAAATTTCTATCTAGATTTTCGTGTCGTAAAATTGAACAAATTTTATAGAAATCAGAAAAGATATTTAAAACAGTAAAGCAAAATCAAATCACTCGAAAATTATGCGTAAATCTTGCTGGTGAAACATACCCACGAGTGATTGAAATAATGTAGACTAAATGAGAAAGAGATATGTATTTGTAAGAAAAAAAAAATTAGAAGAATCGTTTTGTTGATAATGCCATGAATTGATTTAGTCAATTTAGTGGGTGTCAAGATGTGAGATGAAAAAACTGTTTTTTATCCATTAAAGACACAGTTAATTGCCAATTTGAATACAAGAATATAGAGCGGCTATAGCTGAGGGCCTATAACGCTATTAATTTAGGAATTCTTGCTAATTAAGTTCACACGTACGTTTACTGGGTGAACTGCCAACATTACAGACAAAATTATCGGAAAATGTCTTCAATATTTTTGGTATAGCTTGTATTGATATTTGAATATATTGTCTGATTTAATTTGTACATTTATATATATATATAATAATATTTGCCAATGATCAGACAACAGAAATATTAAAAGAGTTTTCCCTGTCTCAACCTGATAAATATAAGTTACCTTTCCGTTTCCATCCCTCCAAACTTCCTCGTTGGTCACATGTTCGGTCCATAATATTCTCAACATCCTTCTGTAGAACCACATTTATATTGCTTCGAGTCTTTCATTCATATTTAAAGATGTTGTCCAGCATTAGCTACCATATAAGATAACAGATATCACATAACAGTTTAATGTTTTTTTTTCTTTGGTTTTTAACAAAATTTTCCTATTCCTGAATACGTTACATTCCTTTTAGAATGCGTCCTTAGCCATCCCAATACGCCTTTGATCTCAGTGTTGCCCTTACCAACGTCTTTAGAACACTTCCTAGGTATTTGATTTTCTGTAAGTACTTTATTTTATTATTCCCAAATATTCCTGACATATTTTGAGCACTTCTGTTGCTTAGTACCATGCATTTAGTTCATGCTTTTCAGTCTACTTCGATGTAGTCTGCAAAAAATCTTGTGTCTCTTCCCTGTCTTTTATCAGCACTGTGTCATCTGTGTATCTGTTATGGTTAATATTGTGGCTACCAAAGACAAAACCTGGCAGGACTTTTATTTCTCTCAGAACTGCCTTGTTGTATAGGTTGAATAGACCTGTTGAGAAAACACATCCTTTCTATTTTCGTGTTGTATCGTGGAATGAAGAGATACGCAGAGCAATGTAGCTAAGCTACTTCCTTAAAAGAGTGGTATAACCACGATGTATATAGAATATTTACAGTCTGTCACAGTAGTAGGTGTAACTTTACGAAGTCCGTGATAATGACAACACCCCATGTGCTAAGCGTACATTGTCTTTTATACATCCGAGCGACCGGATGCCACATGGTACGTGCCACGACACAACATTTTGTATATATGCTAAACTCATTTCTTGTCTGTAAGAAGGTGGTTTGCTGCCAGTATATGTTCTTGACTATTCTAACGTCTTTTCAAGGTTGACAATCAGCTCTGACAAGTCTTTGTGGTAGTCTTTGTCGAACGCCTTTGTTTAGTCTATAATAAATATGTACACGTCCTTCTGTATTTGTATTGCTATTTCCGATAACATTCTGAGCATAAATATCGAGTTTCTTGTTCCGGTATCATTGACTTAGCCGCATTGTTCTATGGCCTGCTTCTGCTTCACGATCTATTCATAAGAATCCGGATGTTGAATTTTATCCTATGTCTCATTAAGCTAATTATCGATGGAGTTCCCTTTCGATTGCGCTTGGTTTCTTGGGCAGATCTATGAAAATCGTTCTGATTAAATCTTCTGGTAGATCACCACTGTTGTAGATTAATTTATGATTTCTGTAATTTTGTCCACGCAGAATTCGTCTAGGCTGTCGTCATCTGTATCACAATACTGTCTACTCCTGCTGCTTTGTTTCTATTCAAATTGAGCAATGAAGCTTCCACTGTTTTTTTTTAGTATTTCTGGTTCGTCAATATTTTTGTGTATTGACAAAAGTTCTTTCATTGGGAAAAAGATGTCCGATGTTTTCCTCCCATCTCTGAAGTACATTTTGTTTTGCTAATATGAGCGATAGAATTCTTGACTTTTATGAATTCTGTTGATGAACATGTGGTTTCCTGTTAGCTCTCTTTATTTTTTATGCATATCTCTTTTAATTGCGATACGCAATGTTTTCATTTTTGAACATTATTCAGCCTGTCTGCTTTTGTTCCGTATTTTCTTTGTGTATTTTTCTGCAAAGGTCTCCCTTTTTAAAAAATATTTTCACCTTACGTATAGAAATTTAAAAAAAATGGCGGGAAACTTTACGTGAAGTGAAAAGTATTAAAAGAAAGCTAAACTTTGAAAAGATGGTGACATCTGCAGACTGTGCCAAACAGAAAAACTGGCTATATTATTATACGATGAACGGTTACAGCCACTAAGTGAAAGGTCCGAAATAATGTGTGGATTTAGAAAATATTTTTTTACTCGTTCAGACCTGAATATAAGTATTCCCATAACAAATCACTCTCTTATTTTGAGCTATGAACTTATAAAAGCGTTAAATTTTAAAGAATCAGTCAATGCAAATCGCCTGCTGGAACCGCATAAATACAAATTTGAACATAGATAAAATTAATTTTGACATTTCATTAAAAAATATTCTCATTTAAAAAAACAAAAAAAATCAGAAATACTTTCAAAAGTCAGTCTTTAGGACAAAAGATCTTGAGGTTTGTAGTTTGCCCATGTTCTAAAGTAATAATTAATAATAAATATTAATTCGTCTATTTTCATATCACGCACTGGTATAAGTTAATGTTTTGAACGTTGTAATTATTTTCTTCGTTATATATATACATCTACCATCCGCTCGTGTATTGAATACTGCTGCGATATCTGCTCGGGTGCCCCTGCTATTCTCCTCTGGGGTTCTTGACAGAATCCAACGGAGAATCTGTAATGTGATCGATACCAACTTGGCAGACCGCCTGCAGTCACTCTCTCACCGGTGTGACGTTGCTTTCCTGTGCCTCTTCTATAAATACTTTCACTGCTTCTACTCCGATGAACTTAGATCACTGGTGCCTCCTAGGTTCGAATTTTACGAATAGATTAGCAACTAGGTCCTACCCTTTTACAGTGAAACCGATAAAATGTAACCGCAATTTCTACTCCAACAGCTTCTTTTTTCGCACATCTCGCCTGTGGAATTCCCTTCCACATACTTGCTTCCCCGACAGCTACAATCTCCAGGAGATTAAATGTAAGGACAATAGACACCTCCTAACACACTAACACGCATCCATTCTCTTAAACACCCTTCCCATCTACACCCTTACCCGTCTATCACCCTCCTCCTGACATATCCTATATCTAATCACTCTTTCTCAACACCTTCCCCTATGTAACCCCCTGCGCAATAGTGCAGTGGAATGCCTTGTTGGGGTGAAATGATTAATATATATATATATATATATATATATATATATATTAGTCATTCATATACATTTGCTTCTGGCCAGGATGGAAACTTGACCGATTTGCTGTCAGTCGGAGTCGCTACCCCATATGCGCATGGAATTGGGGAAGAAAAATTTTAACGTGTTTTATATAAGCAGTGTATATACACGCGAGACAACGAAAGAACTGAAATAATTTCTGAAGAGTAATGCATATATGGCAGAAGAGGAAACTGTTTTTAAAATTTTCTTCTCTAGAGAGCTCAATCGTAATGAGAGCATAATATATAAATTAGTTTTTGGTCATAATTAAATTAGACCAGTATCCAGTTGTATTTAAAAGGTGCTTATTACATTTATATTGTGGAGGTTTTCAATATTATTTATTTAGAAATAAGTTATTACCGCAACCTAGCGTTCGACTTTTCGTTATCTTCGGACGATTTTAATAATAGATTTTCAAACATATAGCAGGTATTAGTACGAACGCTTGACTAGTATTTTATAAAACCGAAAATTTTCAAAATTAGAGAGAAATTATTTAAGAATCTTAAAACATTTTCATCCAGGTTTGTATGATCCAAAGATATACTTATAGGTGTGATTACATCTGGACGTTATTTCTGATCTTTCATTTAGTAATTTTATTTTTGTTCTGGAAAAAATAATATGGCTAATTTTTCTTCTTGGCCATGATATTGTTTCTAGTATAAATACTTTTCCACGAAGCTGGCATCACATGGTTCGGGATGAAAGAATAAAACTGATTATGCAACTCTTGACCAAAAAGCCGTAATTTAATTATGTGGCATTTTCTTTATTCTTCAAGCATTGTTGTCCTGTCAAAAGTTGTTTTTATTTTCTCCAGTGAATTTAAGGCAAATCCCTCTTTCTGTTGTCAATATACGTATTAATACGATCCATAATTTGTTAAGTTAGACAAAAAAAAATATATTTTATTGAAAGATATATAGATAGTCTAGCAGTATAGCCCGGCGTTGCTCGGGTGTAATGAAAGCTTTTATATATATTATCAATTCTCTGCACTCTTATAAGAACTACAACCTTGAAACTTCTCAATATCGTTTCTTATGTCTTTGTCTATGAGTGTATCAAATTTGATTAAAATCAGACCACGCCTTCTATAACCCTTTTTTTTTCGATTATCGATTTTCGATGTTTATCGGGGGTACCTCGACACAAAACCTTTATGTAACGCTTCCATCTTGACATAAGGTTTATAAATGTTTTGCTTGTCAACTGTTGAAGATTATTTCTATTTATTTTTTATCATATTTTTAACGTTTTATTATTATTATTATTTCTACGCTTATTATTCAATTTTCTATTCCACATATAATAATAATATGCTTTTAGATATATTAAATGTTTTCTATAACTTATTAAAAACATATATACTTATCATCTACATGCAAACTTGTTTCTCTTTATCACAGGTCATCAATGTGGCTAGACACCTATCTGCTTCTGGCTGGGATCGAGACTCAACCGATTTGATGTTAGTCGGAGTATCTACGCCCTAAGCCATAGGTGCATATAATTAGTTTTAGCGTGTTATATATAAGTGGTGTATACACACGCCAGTCATCAAAAGATCTCAATTCATTGCTGAAGAGTTATCGGAAATATTATATAGTAAATTAATTGTCTCCCTTTGTAGAGGTTGTGATTACCGGCCCCTGGTTTGGGTGGAAAGCAGTTTATCACCGCCTTTGTTTCCAGCGACATCGACAACTCCACAACGGACAAATTTAGCTCCGTAAAACTCAACCTTCAGCCACATGGTGTCCGAAAATGGTTCGGCCAAAATGACAACATAGGATCGAGGATGTCCCAACAGTTGCAGCAAATCATTCGAAAACTGAATCCATCTTCAACCTGAAGACGAATATATTCTGATATCGCAAGAAAAAATGAGAAGAACGGTTAAGAGAATGGACTTTACTGCCTTCTGTTAAGTCCTTGCAAAAAACACCGTTTTTTGCAATAATTTTTAAACACTATTTTATATCTTCCCTTTCTTTTTTCCTCTTTCTGTTATAATGCCTTTCTTTTTTCCACTCAAGTTTAGCGTTGTCCGGTTTTCACTCGCCATGTCCCATAAAGGCTCTTTAACCCATATTTTTACAAAGGGCAAATAATTAGTCACAAAAATGCAAAGGGTATAAAAACCCGCATAGAGTAAGGTGTAAATCACAGAAGTGGTAACTGCTTTTAAAATTTTCTTCAATCATATTGAGAGTATAATATAGTTGTGATCCACAATCCTGTTTCACTGTATCACAGCTCATCAGTGTGACTAGACATCTACTTACTTCTGGCCGAAATCGAAACTTGACCGATTTGATATCAGTCGGAGTCTCTACTGCCTATATATATATATATATATATATATATATATATATATATCCTTATTGAAGAAATATTTGTGAATTAAAAAGAAAACATTAGTCCTGTTACAATTTCATATAAAATTAATTTTAATAATTCATCTGAATAATTTATATCACTAAGTACTGTTTTATATATTTATAAACCTATAACATATTTTAATTCAAAATTGAATATTTAATGCTCCGAGACTTATTCTATTTTATGATCATTAATTTAGCAATAGTGGGTACCTCGATGTGGGGAAATGGTTAGTAAGCTTCTCTCGCTAGCGAATAAATACAACTAGTAGTGAGTTCAATCCTCACTAGGTGCCCCATTATTTCTGCCTTGTGCCACATGTAAGCTGTGCATAGATATTCGTCATAAATTTAGCAGAAATGTCTCTAAGTTTGCCCGCCTAATTAAATAGGCATATCATGAAAGTACGAACACAAAGGGATGCGTAAGTCATTGCTTTTTCCGTTTCGAAATTTAGGTAAAAATCTCAATTATGCAGGGAGGAGAGATTGATTTGAGAAACACTTGAAAATATTGTGCTAAAAAATCCATGGAAAAAGTTCTTAAAAAAGATTAGGAAATGGGTCACATCTAAACATAGTGTGTGTAATTATATTTATTTATAAATAAATATTTTTTTTTTTTTTTAATCATTTCACCCCGAGCAAGGCAGAAACGCCACTGATGTGCAGGGGGTTACATAAATGTAGAAAGATTAATTAGAGAAGAGTGAGGAGTACAAGCTAATTAGAAAGGAACAATAGAAAGCTGAGAAAGCAGGTGCAATGACAGATACATGGGCGGAGAGAACATGAAGATTATACAGGGGAGGGGAGAGAGCTAGACTCCAGTGGTTAGTAGGTGAGTATTAACTTTGCTTTTAAATTTCTGGAGGTCGTAGCCGTCAGGAAAGCAAGAATACGGGAGTGAGTTCCACAGGCGGGAAGTGCGAAAGAGGAAGCTGCAGGAGTAGAATTGTCGTCTGCGTTTGGCTAACCTGACTGTGAATGGGTGGGACCCAGTTGCCAGTCTGGTTGCACGGGTAAACACCTGTTGAGGGGGCATCAGTGACTTAAGCTCATCCGAGCAGAAGCCATGAAAGTATTTATAGAAGAGACAGAGGGAGGCCACATTTCGACGATGGGAAAGTGGCTGCAGACGAGTCGCCAGATCAGTACCTATCACATTACAGACTCTCCTTTGGAGCTTGTCAAGAACACTGAGGAGAACGGCAGGGGCACCTGGCCATAAATGGCAGCAGTACTCCATGCACGGACGGATGGTTGACTTGTATATATGCAGGATGGATTCAGGTGGAAAAAACATCCTGGATCGACATAGTGACCCGATTTTCTTAGCAGTAGATTTTGCTATGGATTCAATATAGTGGTTCCATTTGAGGTCTGAGGACAGGGTAAGTCCGAGGAGGCGTAGTGTATTACTCTCCGGGAGAATCATCTGGTCCATGCTTATGGGAGGCAGAAGAGATTGCCTGTAATGGTTGACAGATAATAGCTTTATATGCATTTATATTTAGAAAAATAATTACTTATTTGAAAAGCAAAAAACTGCTTTTCAAATGATTTTATCGTTTCTTTTCAAATTCCAGTTGAATTCCTTGCATTCACTTTCGCAGAAATACCCTTGGAAAAAGTATTAATCCGTCTCTTCCTTCCGGTTATAATAAGACAGATTGGGTTCTTTAGACTTGGCTGGCAACCAGCTTACCGCAGAGAGCAATGACAGTTTTCTGCCCAGTCAGTCATGTCTCTTTTGAAATATGATCGGCCAAAGCGTTTATCACGTATAGCACTTAACTGACTAACTGACAGGATGTCGTTTATAGAGGCTATCAGTGTTTAATTGCAAAAATCTACAAAATACATAATTTTCATTCATCAAAATCTTTGTTTTTGAAATTCAAGCACAACATTCTACTATCTTATACTCAACAAAAACAAACTTTCGTTTTCTAATGTATTTATATATTTATCGAAATACAAAAGTGGATATTTTCTATACTTCTGAGATGAGATAGTGTTTACAATATTTATATTAGTCGGGCTGTTGCCTATATATTTTGGCCATATTCAGGACGTTTTTCCCGTTGTACTCATTGACATATGACCTAGTAAAAAAAAGCGTAAATAATGACTTGATCTTATAGAGTTGTGAGTGCAATACCTGGCTACAGGGCAGGCAAACAAATAACGAAGAGAATTTAGTTAAAGAAAGACAACTAAAACATATGGAAATGACACTGCACATGAAGTGAGAATGATATAACCTAATGATGAAAAATAAAACTTTCCGTTCAAAAAATCTGATCACCTAAAATGACCGAAACGTACAATGATCGAAACTTTGTGAATAGGGCAATAAAGATGAAGACAACATTCCGAATGATTTAAATAATACAAAAGTTGAGATACAGCAAGATTCTGTGGATGTGTAAAATAATAGATGCTATTGTTTTACACATTCGCAGTATCTTGCTGTATCTCAACTGTATATCTACTTATTTGGCATGCCAAAATATGCGAAAAAATGTTAGTGTAGTAGTAGAAGTAGTGTGTATGCCATAATCAGGTGAATTTTTAGTGCACTCACGTTGCTACCGAATATGACACATAAAGCCAATGTCATAAAAGCGTGGATTGTTTTAGTGCTAACGAATGATCACTTATAATTAACATATGAGAGAGAGAGAGAGAGAGAGAGAGAGAGAGAGAGATGAGAGAGAGAGAGAATGAGAATGAGAGAGAGAGAGAGAGAATGAGAATGTGAGAGAGAGAATGAGAGAGAGAGAGAATGAGAATGAGAGAGAGAGAGAGAATGAGAGAGAGAGAGAATGAGAATGAGAGAGAGAATGAGAATGAGAGAGAGAATGAGAATGAGAGAGAGAGAATGAGAGAGAGAGAGAGAGAATGAGAGAGAGAGAGAATGAGAATGAGAGAGAGAGAGAGAAGAATGAGAATGTGAGAGAGAGAATGAGAGAGAGAGAGATGAGAATGAGAGAGAGAGAGAATGAGAATGAGAGAGAGAGAGAGAAGAGAGAGAGAATGAGAGAGAGAGAGAATGAGAATGAGAGAGAGAGAATGAGAATGAGAATGTGAGAGAGAGAGAATGAGAATGTGAGAGAGAGAATGAGAGAGAGAGAGAGAATGAGAATGAGAGAGAGAGAATGAGAATGAGAGAGAGAGAATGAGAATGAGAGAGAGAGAGAGAATGAGAGAGAGAGAGAATGAGAATGAGAGAGAGAGAATGAGAATGAGAATGTGAGAGAGAGAGAATGAGAATGTGAGAGAGAGAATGAGAGAGAGAGAGAATATGAGAGAGAGAGAGAGAAGAGAGAGAGAGAGAGATGAGAGAGAGAGAGAATGAGAATGAGAGAGAGAGAGAATGAGAGAGAGAGAGAGAGAATGAGAGAGAGAGAATGAGAGAGAGAGAGAGAATGAGAATGTGAGAGAGAGAAGAATGAGAGAGAGAGAGAGAATGAGAATGAGAGAGAGAGAGAATGAGAGAGAGAGAGAATGAGAGAGAGAGAGAGAGAATGAGAGAGAATGAGAGAATGAGAATCTTCTACTTCGAGGACACATGATGAGGTCATGGAAGATTTTATTTAAAAAAGCATAAATCACCCAGCGAGATTGTTTAAATGGATAACATACCATAGTATAGCAAAATGACAACATTTCTTAAGAGCTGCAAAAGACGGAAATATGTCTTCCTTGTTGGGAGGCCATCTTTTAAAACAAGGCGGATTAGATATTTGATAGGGAATGTTAAAATAAATTTTGCTGACATTTGTTTTGACATCGTTCCTGACACAATGTAATTACTTTTTCTGATTGATCTAATATCTTAATTAAGCGACCCTCTTCGAAAGAATATTTAGAAACCTGATTAATTCCACAACCCCCTTTTCATCTATATTAAGACATTATATAAACCGTTACATATCAAATGAAATTCAACAATGTCGGATGCCTTTGATATGTTGACACTTTCAAATTACTGATAGATGTCGAAAATAGCTGAATTGAATGACTCGCCAATAAATATTTCTGAAAAATTTCATTGAATAAAACGTTACCTCTATTCAAAATTATTTTACATGTATCCTAAGCTTTCTTTTAATGGGAAACAAAATGTATATTATATATTGAAAAACCGAAGACATAAGGAATAGACTTGTGATCAATCGATTAATATTGATTTTCGAACAGTTGTAAATCTATTGCTGTCCTGCAATCGTAAGTTAAATTTCATTGAATGAAATATACGAATATAGTAAGAAATAGAAAAGAAGGTTTCATTATATGTCATTTCCCATTCACAATATTTTAAAGCTCGTCTTGTTTCTTTTTATTTCTCTAACGATATTTATTCTTGTAAAAATACGAAAATTGTGGCAGAAAGCCCAAAAGAGGAGGAGAAGAGGTTGGTACTCACTGAACTATCCTGTACCAAGCTAAACACTTATAACACCATAATGTCACAAACTTACAAGGGACCCCTAAAAAAGTGGGGAAATAAGAAATGTATTTATATACAATATAAAATATATATACAATATAATGTAATATGTACAATAATATGTACAATATAACATTTAATGAAAAATGAAATGATGGGAGGGGGATGAACTCAAAAAGTAAACTGAAAATATAACAAATTTTTATTTCTCTAACTGTTTCGTTTGCCCTTTACACATTGTTCTAATTCTTATTTTATATTTTAAAAATTTATAATTCTATTTTTTATCGTGAGTTCAGTCCTTGTCTCTTTCTGGTTTGTGGTATTTGTTTTTGTTTGTTTTTTTAAATTCAAATCTTCTTGTTTTATATTTTCACCATTTGTTCATATTTTCTGTTTTTCACGCACTCCCTTTCATGTCGGAATGCTTATATTTATGGTTTCTACTTTCACCTTCTTAAAATGGATGCCACTATTGCTGGTTTTTATTTATCGATTTACAGCTGCTTTCCATCTATATTCAACATTATTTTGCTATATATTTGCTTTTCCTATTCTTTTTATTTCTATCTAAGTATTACTTCTCTTTCAGAAAATCACTGCCAAGTATTTAATACAGAAATTCTTTTCTCTTTTCTGATTTTAACCGACACCACAACTTTTCAAGATATTTTAAACACTTTCTTTCTACGAAACTTTACTTATTAGATTACTTCACACACACACACACACACACACACACACACACACACACATTATATATATATATATATATATATATATATATATATATTATGATAAATCTAAGCATCTGTCAAAAGGTTTTGCTGACAAACATAGATGCTTTCTAAATACGGTTCATTTTGGATTTTAAAGATTTCTGTTCATCATTTTCTCTTTATTTTCATTGTGCTTCTTTCTTTCTTTGCTTCAGCAGATTTTTCGAGAAACTCAAAGAAGCTAAAGCTTTCATCTTTGACAAACTCTTATTTTTGTTGATGAGTATACTTAAGTTGTTGTATCGAACGACATTCTCAATTTTGTTGTGTGTGTTATATTTTGCTTCATGGTTACGATTGTTATTGTCTTATCTGATGTGTGTATGACTATTATTTCTAAGATTGGGAATTTTATTAATTAATAATTCCACAGAAAACAATATTACTTAACCTTTGTTAAGCTGATACATTTGGACAGCGATTGATTCAACGCTACGACCTTAACCTCTTCATCAACATGCAGACAATAAAAAAGTAAAACAAGATATTGAAGTATAAACTCTATAAATGTAAAGTTATATCTCATTTAAGTTCCGTTAGGGAACTGTTAGTTCTTTGTTGAAGAAACTTTACAATAAGTTATCGTGAAATTTTGCTTAGTAAGAATGTTTGAAAAACATGAAATGATATTGACATATTGCAAAAAGAATTAACATGAAAAGCCACTAAAAAGTTGGCTTGCCAGTGAAGTAAGAACTGAAATCACTGAAATAATAATATCAGTTAATTTTCACTCGTTTGTTTATTTACACGAAATCGCTGAAAAATGAAACGCGCATTTTGTTTTCTAGAATTAAACAGAAAACGAAGTTAATAAGAAAACTAGAATTTTTATCGATGTTGCTTCGAAGATAGTGACAAATGTTTAAAATTATAAACTTGACAACATTGTAATAAAGACAATCCTTACAATTAGAGATTTGTCTATATTTCTTTGATGATGTATTTACATTATCCAGTCTTTTGTTCTCATTGTTATTGCCATATTAACGACGTTTCTAAGGCTACAAGAACATCGTAAAGCTGTAACACGAGGGGAAATAGAAGATCTAGCATAACTGACCACATATGGAGGCATAAACATGATTATTATCCCTGTTGGTTTGTTAAATACTCGTTAGTACGATATCTTTGGGCATCATGGATTGTTTGACGTGCAGTATATTTGCGCTTAGTAGCGCAGTTGTTTAAAAATTGAAGGCATGAATTTTGTTGAAATGTCATGCAGATGCAAAGGGAAAACATATCGGATTCAGATTTTGTTTGTCTACCGGGATCAGAAAGGATAAGGACCAGATTCAAGTTTCTACCGGAAAACAGCTGCCAGTACAGCAGAAGTAAAGTCTAGCTGATAGTTGTGAAGTAATATTTTACTTTGATTTTAGAGATTTGATTTGATCAATCTAGGAGGACGGATGTCCTAAATCGTGCTATGCCCAATGAGCGGGGAGTGCTGCTCAGATCAAATAACCTCTGCTTTACTCTATGACATGCCGCTGAGTATATATTCTTGTTAAAAAGTAGAAATAAATAAATTATTTTTATATCTTATTTATATTTGAGTCCTGTTTATTGTTTCCAACGAAGCGTTTGTTGCAGATTGTTATTATTGAAAGCTGACGATGAAAAGGAAGACAAAGAAAAAGAGGACCACAAAGAAAAGTAAGATTATTGTAGCTAAAAAGTAAAACGATTATTAAATATGAGAAATTGATTTACGTGAAAGTGGGGTTGAGTATTCCCCAACGTAGAGGAATTTGTCCGCAGTAAAGTCGGATCTCCGACAGAAATTATTTGAAGTGATAAGGTGAAACTGATTTATGCGAATAAAAATGACGTTCGTTGTGTTCACCGACACTATGAAATATGATTTGAGATGTATCGCAGTCGTCATAGGGAAGTCCCCGAAGTTGTGCAGAGTTCATTCTCAGTGTCCTCTTGGATAGCAATCCGACATCGTCGGAGTTTGAGATTCGTCAACGTTGATTTTTTTTCCAGCATTGTGGTTGCAACTTTTATTTAGTCATTGTTCGTCACATCGAGAGTCTAAGAAGAAGTATATACCCGAGATATTAGTATATGACAAGATGAAGTTAAAAGAATAGATAGAGAACACTACTAAAAAAATATAAAAAGTTAAGGAATCAGAGCATAAATATCTTGGATAGCCAAACATAGAAATGAACATGGGAACAAGTAACACAGAATTCTAGAGAAAACAATTACAAACACAAAGATTGTAATATGAGCTCTGGTAAAAATATTTACCTAGAGATCAGGTTTATACGTTCCAAAAATTCATACACTGATGTACTCAAGGACACATGGTTCATGGATAAAGGTTTTGGTTCGATCCAGTGACTTGACCCAAATAATTGTGAGTTCAATAAAAAAATAAAAAATAAAAAAAAACACAATAAATTTCGCGCAGTAGTGGTAAGTTAAACTTTGAGAGTTGAGTTAAATATTAAATAGAAATAACTAAGACATCACGAAGTGGCATGAATGATGGAACAAGAACAATCTACCCCAGTGATCAAAATAAAGCGTTCGGTTTAAAATTCCACTAGCCGGAAGGTCTAAGCGTAAAACGGTCGAAACGCCGATAATATGGCAGTAAAGATGAGAACAACAGTCTAGCAACACTGTAAATAATTACAATTAACTATTTAAATTTAACAGTTTTAACCTAACGCGTGTTTTATAGTACTTGGCTTATAGAATAGCGCTCTATAATAAAAACGATTGTAAAGTATAAAGTCAGTTTATGTGAACAGAATACGAAGCTAAAATCCACATTATTATGGTAGTAGTTCGATAGGCGTCAGGTGTTAATATTCATAGACCTCATTATCTAGAGAATAGCCATCAGAGGCCAAGCACAGTCTATCTCAATATCCTCATAATCTTTAAATTTTACGGTCTCTTTTTTTGCTCATGTCACATAGCTCATCCATCATAACGAACTTAACAGTATATGTATATTTTCTGTAGCTATCACGCATTTTACTACGTCGATGATATTTTAAGAAAATAACACGATATTATCAGCTACTGGGTAAGGTAAAATTGAACTTTTGCACGCAAGAACCGTTCGGCATTCACTGATAAAACTATTAGTGTTAGTTTTGTAGAATTTAAAAAAATATTTCTTTAAAAATATGTTTAGCAAAAATACGTTTCTCATGGCCACTAGCTTTTATCGATCTTTCTATTTTTAAATGGCGTTTTCTTCTTAACATCTTTTTTGAAAAAATATGTCATGTTAGCATCTTAATGATTGCATTATTTTCACTTCGATTTACATACGTTACCCTATTCTAGTTTGTTGCTGTTTTTTTAGTCATGTGTTCTTTGTTATATTGTACAGTTCTTTGTTTGATTGTGTAGCGCCAAACTGTGGGTAAATGCCACTCCTCCCTAAGATCAAGAGAGGGTATTCGTTTGAACTCAATTGCACACACACACACATACACACACACACACACACACAAGTTTTGTTCAAAAAGTTACACAAAATTCTATGGTTATGATATTTATATAATTTTTCATTTTTTTTAATCACATCACCCCAAGCAAGGCGGTAAGGCTACTGGTGTGCAGGGGGCTACGTAAGAGTGAACAGATTGGAAAAGAAAAAGCCGGAAACCACGTCCTAAGCAGGGAATAAGGGAAGAGCCTCTACACCTGTTCAATAGACGTGGGTGGTGTGTGAACCGGGCGATAGTTCAGTCTATCTACTCCAATAAAGTCTATCTACTCCAATTGTGATCTTTTGATCTTATATTTTGTTATATATATGTCTTATATTTTCTTATATATGTGATCTTATATTTTCTTTTCAGAACGTAAATTATATCAACATTATCCGAATGTTTTATTTCGCCCAGCCTTTAGGCTGTAATTTTAGCCTTTATTATTTATTTATGTTTTTAGAGTCATAGGAGTGTTATATATTCCAATCATGGTGAGCATATTGTGGCGGTGTTCAAAATTAATTTTACTGATTTAAAAAAAAATATGCTTCTATTAGTTTTTAGCTTTTTTTTTTTACATATGGATGACGTTATTTATTTATTTATTTTTTTAATCATTTCACCCCGAGCAAGGCGGAAACGCCACTGATGTGCAGGGGGTTACATAAATGTAACAAGATTAATTAGAAAAGAGTGAGCAGTACAAACTAGTTAGAAAGGAACAATAGAAAGCTGAGAAAGCAGGTGCGATGACAGATACATAGGCGGAGAGAAAGGGAATGTTATACAGGGGTAAGGAGAGAGCTAGAGTCCAGTGGTTAGTAGATGAGTATTGACTTTGCATTTAAATTTCTGGAGGTTGTAGCCGTCAGGAAAGCAAGAATACGGGAGTGAGTTCCACAGGCGGGAAGTGCGAGAGAAGAAGCTGCAGGAGTAGAATTGTCTGCATTTGGCTAACTTGACTGTGAATGGGTGGGACCCAGTTGCCAGTCTGGTTGCACGAGTAAACACCTGTTGAAGGGGCATTAGTGACTTAAGCTCATCCGAGCAGAAGCCATGAAAGTATTTGTAGAAGAGACAAAGGGAGGCCACACTTCGACGATGGTGAAGTAGCTGCAGTTGAGTTGCCAGATCAGTACCTATCACATTACAGACTCTCCTTTGGAGCTTGTCAAGAACACTGAGGAGAACGGTAGGGGCACCTGACCATAAATGGCAGCAGTACTCCATGCACGGACGGATTGTTGACTTGTATATATGCAGGATGGATTCAGGTGGAAAAAACATCCTGGATCGACATAGTGACCCAAACTTCTTAGCAGTAGATTTTGCTATGGATTCAATATAGTGGTTCCATTTGAGGTATGAGGACAGGGTAAGTCCGAGGAGGCGTAGTGTATTACTCTCAGGGAGAATCACTTGGTCCATGCTTATGGGAGGTAGAAGAGGTTGCCTGTAATGGTTGACAGACAACAACTTGGTCTTAGATGAATTGAAGTTGACAAGCCACTTCTTGCCCCAGTTCACCACAGATTGTAGATCCCGCTCAAGGTCAGCAGCGAGATTATGTCTGTCCGCCATGACAGGTTTCGCTACTGGAGCGGGAGTATATTGTAGTGTCATCTGCGTAGATGCCTACTTGGGACTTGATCTCATCCGGGAGCTCGTTGATGAAAATAAGGAAGAGCGTCGGGCCCAGGATAGAGCCCTGTGGGACACCAGCATTCGTGCTGTAGGACGAAGAGGCACGCCCATTCAGAACGACCTTCATTTTGCGGTTATTTAGGAAAGATTGGATTAGGTCAAGCAGGCGGCCGGTAATACCATAACCACGTAGTTTGCATAGGAGGCCAGAGCGCCAAACCCCGTCGAAAGCCTTGGAGATGTCCAGAGCAACCGCACCAGCCTCGTCAGACTCATCAAGGGCCTGTAGCATGTACTCCGTTACGGATGTTAACAGGTCGGCCGTGGACCTGTCAAAGCGGAATCTATATTGCCTGTCGGAGAACAGTTTGTGGGCGGTGAGATGATGAACTATTTCAGCATTGATTATAGCCTCGAATACTTTCCCAAATATCGGTAAAAGACTGATAGGGCGATAGTTGGATGGGTCCGAGGGTTCACCACAATTCTTAAAGATAGGAACGACTGAAGAAAATTTCCAGCATGCAGGAAAGCAGAAAGCAGAAAGGCAATAGTTAAATAATTTAGAGAGGACAGGGGAAAGTTCAGGAGCACACCTCTTAAGGACTATCACCGGGATTCCATCGTCTCCACATGCCTTATGGGGGTCGAGTTTTGAAATTACTCTGGATACTACTGTCGGGGTAATATATACGTCGTGCAGTTTGGCCTCAGTTCTAATAGGGAAGTCGGGTGGGTGCACTCCGGATGAGTCGAATGTGGAGTTGGATGAGAATCTGTGGGCAAAGCACTCCACTTTGTCCGCAGATGACGTGAGAACCTCAAATCCATGGATTAAAGGAGGTATTGATGATTTCCTGTTGTTGAGCACTCGTTTACAAATCCTCCAATAGTCCTTGGAGTCAAACTTGCGGTCAGCTATGTGCTGTCGCATTCTCTCAGCAAACAATTGTTTGGCGTCATTTAGAGTTCTCTTGCACTCATTGCGAGCAGATGTGAACAGGCGCCTATTGTGATCAGTTGGCTGTCTCCGGAATAGACGGAAGTAATGGTTCCTGTGGGCAATGGCGGCTGAGCAGGCAGGAGAGAACCACGGAGAGGAATGAGGTCTTAAGTAATACTTCCTGGTGGGTATGAAGGCATCAATGCCAGCTTTCACCCATGACGAGACCTCAGAGGCACAGTCATCAACTGATAGGTCAAACACTTTTCCCCAAGGGACGTCGCAGAGGAAATCGCGAAAGGCATCCCAGTCAGCTTTTTGGTAGAGGTAGGAGGACTATGATACGAGTAAAATTTCGTCGGTTTTAATGTCTATTTAAATGAGACTTAATAGAGCTATGGTCTGAGAGATGCAACGTGAATATTCTTGTTGAACATAAAATTATTTGCAAATTTGTTGTTATTAAGAAAACAAGCCGTGAAGGGAAATGTAAATTGGTACATAATATTTCTTCTCTGTAATTTAGATCTTGCAGGTGAATTATTCTTTTAGAAGATGAGGTAAGTGGTTTGTAAATTTTATGTAATACATAATTTAATTTTTGTTTATGTCAACTGGAGTAGCGTAATTCCTTTTGATATTTCTGAGTGAAGAATCACCTTGTTTGCAGTTACTATGCATTTGATTTTTATACAAAATATTAATGTTATTTTTTTCTGTATCGTGTTGGTATTAGTTTCGTAAGAAATATTTCTAGCGGTTTTACAGACAAAAATGTATTTTGGAAAGCAGATACCTTAACGTAAAGTGCTCGATATTAGGGTGAAAATGTAGCTTTCATATGTCCTCCTTCAGCAAAGAAAAATAACGACAATAAAGACAGAAGCAAAAAGCTCACCATAAAAAAGCGAACTTATCGCATTTGAAAACAACACAATAAACATTAAACTATAAGAAAGAAAAATACACAACGAATTTCAAACCCAAATAAAACAATACCAAAAAATGATAAAATTTGAAAAACTATACATACAAACTAACAAATCTCGAAATATCTATAAAATGAAGAGGAACGGCTTCAAAATAGTGATTGAAAATAAATTACCAAATATTATAAAACTACCAACAATAATATAGAAAACAAGATAAACAATGAATCGAAAAACAAAATCAATAAACTAAAACTAGACAAGAGAATCAAACAATTACCGAAAGTCGAACCATTCATTAAACTAAAAGACCATAAAGATAACTTCCTAAATAAACCAACATGCAGACTAATAAACCCACAAAATTAAACATCAGAAAAAGAGGAAAGAATCAGTTGAATAAATATGTTCAGAAACAAGGCGTATACTATAAATAAACCAATGAAAAACACAAAAGAAACAATCAATTTGTTCAACCATAATACCAACAAAGAGGAATGCTCATTTATTCAATTAGACTTAAAATATTTCTACCTATCTTTCAACGAACAAACACTAAATAATGCACTAAATTTAACAATACAATATATAAACATCTCTGGAGAACAAAACAATATCAACCATTGCAGAAATTACAAGCAACAATAAACTAACAGAAATCTTTAACAAAAAATATATAGGTTTATACAAAGATGACAGACTTATAATTTTAAGAATTTGTAAACGTAGAACTACGGAATATATAAAAAGTCAAATTATAAAAATATTCAAACGAAAGGATTTACAATAGACATAAAAGACAAACTTAAAAATAGTATATTTCCGAAATGTAACTCAACATAAACAACAGCACATGCAAAGCATAAAGAAAAGGAAACTACCACTTTATATATACATAAAAATCTTTATAAAAATTTTTATTCATAAGCATTTATTATGCTTACGGCATATCACGTTGAATACACCGGTTCTCGGTCGATCATCGAAGTTAAGCAACTTGAGTCTGGTCAGTACTTAGATGAGTGACCACTTGGGAATACCAGGCGAGGCGTTGGAAGCGTTCAGTGACGGATGTGCTTGGTGTTGCAGTGCATGTCGGCTTGAAAAGTTGAGTACCCTGCATTCACTTAAGCACTGGTACCCTTCGGAAAGGTAGTACACCGTCACTTCCCTCTAGTTATGGGTTAAATAACAGGATGGAGCCTGGTGACCACCCATCCAGTGTTGGTGTCACAATAAAAACACCCTTGGTAGCTGTGGCGAAGCATCAAGTATTCAGCTATTTGACAAGACAGCTATTTGACAAAATTATGAAATTCGCTATAAACTGCACCAGGGTTCCAAATGCACAGGGAATACTGGAGGGGTGTAGTGAGTTCTATCTGGGCCGAGGCCGCAGGACGAGGATAAATAAAAATTCCATTCACCCTTCCAATATATTCAGACACATAACCATACCTATAAACAAACGGCTACCTACAAACTCAAGCAACATAAAAATGTTCAATGAAAACAAAGAAAGATATGTCAGAACATAGAAATAACGAATATTCAAATAAACATGAACAAACAAGGCGAACTCAAAGAAACAAAAAGAAACATAATCAGGTTTAATCCAGCCTACAAAAGCAATAGGCTTACGGCCATATCACGATGAATACACAGGTTCTCGATCGATCACCGAAGTTAAAGAACGTTGAGCCTGGTCAGTACTTAGATGGGTGATCACTTGGGAATACCAGGTGATGAGCGTTGTGGTGCAAGGGATATCGGCTCGGAAAGAGAAATCGGTAAGCCGAGTTCGAATTCCAGTTGAATACCCTGTGTTCACTTAAGCACTGGTACCCTTGGGAAAGGTATTAATCCGTCACTTCCCTCCAGTTATGCGTTAAATAACAGGGTAGGACATGGGGACCCTGCCCTTAAAAAACAAACCCCAATGAATATTGATACTATTACTAGACACACACCTTATACAAAAACAACAATAAATTGTTGAAAGAAAAAAGTATTACCAGCAATAAATAAATTTAGTTGGCAATAAATGACCCGCCGAGGTTGATATGTCATAAAAATAAAAAAAACACCTACCAACAAAAACAATATATAAACAAAAATAGGAAAATTGTTTTTTAAGATAATGGATAGAGAGTTCCCCAAACACAACAAACTATCAAAAATCATAAACAAAACCAATCAAAGTCAGCAACAGTAGGAAGAAAACCATGGATAAATTAATAACCAAATACAAAAAAATGCTTAATAAAACAAATAACTACAATACATACCAACAAGACAATATAATCAAATGCAACTTCTGAAAGAAGAATAACTTATAATTATTGTCTAACCAACAACATAAAATATCACTCAGTAAGTCCCTGGCCTGATGTATAGATAGAACCATTAATAAAAATTCCATATGATTTTATGAAGTACTAACCTTTAAATGGTACGTGAAGAAAATTAGGCTTAATCCGTTTATTAGTTTACAAATTAGATATTTAACTCAGTTATGAAGCTACTGTTGCAAACTTTTAAAACAACGGAAAAATCTGAATTTCGTGTGTTTATAAAGCATTGTTTTATGATGGGAAAATACTGTTCAAGCAAAGTAATATCTTATAAGTGTTATTCGGACTCTGCACATCCGTAAACAACAGTTAAGAGATAGTATACTGATTTTAAACGCGGTCGTACAGACACAAATGATGCAGTTGTCTCGAAAAATACCAAAATATTCACAAACGTCTTTTGGCCAATCGTAAGTACAGCTTGCGTGATATAGCAGAGAAAGTGAACCTATCAGAAAGCAGTGTTTTCATCTTTTGTAGCTGTGTTCAAAGTGGGTACCGCGTTTGCTCAACAACAACGCGTCGACGATTCTGTTTGCAAATGTTTCAACGCAGCAAGAAAGAGTTTTTGCTTATATATGTGACAACGGATAAAACATAGATCCACCACTTCACTCCAGAGTCAAATCGGCAGACAGCAGGTGAAAGCCGTTCAAAGCGACCAAAGACGCTAACATTAGCAGGCAACGTATTGGCCTCCGTATCTTGGGATGTTCAAAGTATTTTGTTTATCTATTTCCTTGAGAAAGGAAGAACTATCAACAGAGAACATTATATAGTATTATGGGGTGTTTAAAGAATGAAATTGCCAAAAAAACGGCCATAAATAAAGAAAGAAAAAGTGATCTTTTACTAGGCCAAAGTAGCGTGTCACAAGTCGATCGCAACGATAGCAAAATTACACGAATCGCATATAGAATTGCTTCTGCATCTACCCTGTTTATTTTTTTAATATGGCCGCTAGCAACAACTGGCTGTTTACGGACCTCAAAAGAATGCTCCGTGGAAAGAGATCTGGCTCCAATGAAAAAGTGATACCTGAAGCTGAGACGTATTTTAATGCTAAGGGCAAATACCTCTGCAAAAAAATGCCTCGAGTTGTTAGAGAAGCGTTGGAAACAATGTATTATCCTAAAAGAAAACTAGACCCGGGTTTTATTGTGCGATATGTTTATATACAAAGCTACTGTTAAAGATAGCGCTAGTACAGACGAAAAGATTTAAACAGGAGCAATAGAAACATTGTTTAAAGAAAGATTCAATAATCACAAAACATCATTCAATACAGAAAACAGAAAAAAACACAACGCTATTAAAATATATATGGAACCTGAATGAAACTAACAGTGTCATTATAATTAAATAGGAAGTAGTAAAAAGAGCACCACCATTAGTATTAGTAAAAGTTGTAAATTATTCTTGGAAAAGAAGCCAGCAATTATCTGCTTGAAATATCAAAGTAAAGTACTAAACAAAAAAGCAAAAAAACGTGATAATAGAAAAATGTGGACGTGCAAATGAATATCTACTTTGCTACTAAACAAAATGAAATATATAAACAATACGAAAAATTAGAAATGAAAAAGTTAAAAAATAAGAATAGAAATATACAAATACACCATACTTATAATAAAAAGAACATGATAAACAGAAAAACATACAAATTATATAAACATGAAAAATAAAAACTATGCGAACACTAAACACTAAATAACACAACAACCACAAAACGACTGAAAATATACGCACACATAAACCGCATAAACACGAATATATATAAAAACATCCAAATATGAATTGGAACAAAAAGTAAACCACCACGCAGGAAAACTTAACAAATCATTATGAAAAGTTCAAACCAGAAAAAGTGGCCAATACGACGAAAGAGCCCAACCCGATATTAAAAATGAACAACCAATCATTCATGCGTAAATTAAATAAAACAAGCAATGAAACTAAAATAAAAATAGATTAAACAACCACACAATAAAATAAAAAAAGAAAAAAGAAAAAGAAAAATCAACCGATCATAAAGAGAGGAAAGAGGGTACCACTCCAGAAAAAAAAAGACGCCATGCTCTACATAAACAAGAAAAATCCGGAACCTAACAACAAATAGTCCTGACGAATCAGAAAATCATAACGGTTTTCTCGCAAAACTTTGAAGTTAGTCGGCATGATTTTGCTCAGTTAAAGACACAAACTTATATGCACACACACACACACACACACACACACACACACACACACACATATATATATATATATATATACATATATATATATAATTACTTCACTCCAAGAAAGGCGGAATCGCCAATAGTTCACAGAATTTAACTTGCAAGACAGGGTGTATTGAAATGATAAAAGATGTATTGGATACATGAACATAGATAATGACAATAGGATTTTTTCGTTCGAAATCACGAAGTCATTAAAATTTACAAGCCATTTCTTGTCCAATTTAATCACTTATTAAAAATCTGTTTCAACGGCTGCGGTCAGGTTTCCTTTATCAACCTTGAAAGATTTTCTTGCTGAGACGAAAGCTCACGTTGATGTAGTCTGCTTGGAAGCTTCTTGAGAAATGGTGACATCAGAAAGATCATTGATGAAGACCAGAAGGAGCGTAAGAACCAGGAAAAAGCCTTGAGGGAAATCCGCGTTCGTGTGAAAGTATCTAGAAGCTTGCCTATTCAAAACTAACTTCATTTTAGGATTCAATAGAAACGGTTTGATTAAATCAAACAATCGTCCGGCATTACTGTAGCTATAGAGCCCAGCATGCCAAACCCAGTCAAGCGCTTTCGAGATATCAAGACCCGTAGTTCGAGCCTCGACCTAATTATCAAGAGCATTGTATACATATTCAGTAATGTCACGTCAAAGAGTAAGCGATATTGTCAATGAATAGTTAAAAAGGTCAGAGATTTCAACAGAGTTCTTAAAAAACAGAAATAAAGATGATTTCCAACAAGCTGGGAAGCAGGAAGTAGAAATGCAAAGATTGTAGAGTTGAGAGCGATATTTCTTTAGGGCGACGACTGGAATTCCATTATCTCTACTTTCCTTATTAGAATCTAATTTAGAAATGATGTCCGAGGACAGAGCCGCCGTTATGAATATATCATTCTGTTGATCATCTTCTCTAGGTGGGAATTTCAAGATTTTCCCTCATCATTAGGCAATGTTGACTTATTGCCGTAAGATGAAGAGGTAAATTCTTGAAAGAGAAATTTCTGTGTCGCAATGTATATTAAGTTAATTTGAATTAAAAAACAATTTTAATCATAATTATATTTTGCATTACGATATATGCTGTATATATATTAAAAAATGTCAATGCTGGAAAACACGAAATTCTAAAACTGTTGGTTCTCTTTTTATATCAGAATGAGTTGGAAGCACTACATGTAATCTATATAAGACTATACATTTGACGATGACGTTGATGCTCATGTTATTAAGGTAGGTGTTGCGCGAAACCAAACCTAGTACATTTTATCTATTGTACAATATTCCTTATAACCGAACCCTACACCGTGATATATGAAATCTTTATTTACAAGTTCACATGTTCCTCATTTTGGGATTTTATGATTGATTCAGAGAAAGAACTGTCACTGATTTCAGACTAATTCCAGATAATATTTATCCCTACCCATATTTTGGAATATTTGATAAAGAATTTTTTAATTTTTGTTTAAGCTGATTGTTATCCCAATACATCAACATAGTCCTCCTCGTTGTCAGTGAACTCGCCTTTGGATAGAAAACAGGAGTTATATTTCATACAATCAACTTTATTTGGATTTGTTTAAAATTTAAACCATTTAAACGTTAAATAATCATTTACATTTCTTCACATGTGAATTTGCATATGCACATATCATAGTCTAGAAAGATATTCAATGCTTTGAGTTCTTGCTTATCGTACTATTGGTGAGGTTTGGAATGATTCTGTGTTTGGATTTTCCGTAGATATACAACATTTTTAACCAATATTAGTTACTTTCTCAGATGACGCAATTTAGCGAAGTCGGAGCTTAGAAAATAATTTCTTACAGATGAATAAATGAAGTCCCTATCCATGTGGTCATATAAGGTCAACATCGCAAGTATATAATTTCTCTTCGATTCGATTCTTGGAATAATCAAATTACTTATATGCCATATTTGCAACCCATATTAGTTATACACCATATTTTAAAGATATCCGCGAATATGATCCATACAAATGTTTATAAATAATCATAAACTTTATATCACATGGATGCAGGTATTCAACCTTTCACTAAACAATCCTACACAAATGGTAAGGATATCACAATAGTATATTTTCCAAGATAATTATTTGGCAAATGCTGAACTTTTTAAAAAAATATAAGGCATTATCACTATTTCGTGAATAGGCTTGTTTTATAAACTGACATTTGAAGCCTCTTTCCAAAAAAGGGGGAAGTGCCGTGGAGATATGGATAAGCTTACCCCAGTATTAGGCTTTAGCTCTATTCAATATCGATCTTCTTTACATTCCCTATGGTTGTGGACGTATAGAAAATAACTATATTTTCCAAGATAATAAGAAAAAGGGGAGAAAAGTGCTCATATAATGCGATAAACAATCCGAATCCTCTTCATTTATTGCATATAATAAAATTGTGGCACAAGGCCGGTTTGAGGGGAGGAACTCAGGTTGGTCTTCAGTACCTATTTTATACCAAGTTAATCCGACTCACGACACAAATATACTTTACAATTTTCTCATCCACCACAAGACCTTGTCCAATAGCATTCAATCCTTCATATACCAAAATACCTCAAACGTACGAGGGACCTAAAAAAACAAAACAAAAAACAAAACAAAAAAAACAAAACAAATAAGCATAAAAATTTTATTGTGACCAATAAGTACAAAAATATATTTAAAAATAAATCATGAAATGATATCTAGGGAGGGGCATAACATAAATTCTCAAAACAAAAAAAATTTAAAACAAAAGATACAAACAAAGATCATGATGTTAGTTGGACGCAAACAACCCACAAAACAAAGAGGCCGCTGTATTCTGCCCATAGGACAAAATCAACAGGCGGTTTTTCTACAGGGAGTGGAGAGGAGAAAATAAAATAGAAGGGGAGAATATAATCCTAACCCAGACGAGATAAAACGGGACAAAAAAATAAAATCTTGGGAAATTGGGAATCTCGACCTGGATCATAACAAAAGACAATGCCGAGGACAGGCTAGGACTTACATGCATTCCCATTAACTAGGTACACAAAAAGGAACTACCTTAACCAGGGAAGCGTTTCAAAGGAATCCATCCCGATGTGACTAGTAGATCTAAAAGAGAAAATCGAGGTTAGTCCCGTTCACGCGAACCAGGTTCGCCACATTTAACAACCTTCGCTAAAGCCTATCGAGTTCAACCGTTTCCAATCATATCTAATCTTAATTTTGAGCTGATACTCAAAATATCGGATCAGATCCTTATGTGATAGCCGGTCACTCCGCAAGACTTCCTCCAGTCGCATCGTCCATATCACCATTCCAGCCGCATTTGACCATCAAAGAAACCCCTCTTGCCAATCGGTTCCCATATGCTGAGTAGACGATAAAGGCATCGATGTCGCAAACAAAGTGAGCCTCTTGGATTATGGCCTCATCCTCCCGAAGCAGGAGGGCCGCCTTACTCCGATAATACCAGCTAACTTGATTGACATCCGTTAGATCTGAAAGTAGAAACAAAGAAATTACTTCTAATCACATACAGGGTAAAAATTTCTGGCAATAGGGACCCCGACGGACTGTCCTATGGAACCAGTTCCTACACCGGACTTAATTCGTCCGTCTAGGACAATCCCGCCGAAGTCCGTGGGAGAGTTTAATTTTAAGAGCCTATATATACAGGGACTCTCCCTGTACATAATTTGGTTATTTTACGCATCTCTGGCGTATCGGTGTGAGCTATGTCAATGTTCTTGCAAAAATCTTTGGCCGCAGCCAAGTGGTCCCAGACCCTCAAGTTCTTCCCCGTACTACGGATAAGGGTGATGACACCTGGTGCCTTGGAAAAGATCTTTGGGTTGTAACTTGATTTTCTCTCCACGGATGTCAGCTTTAACAGCGGTATTAAATGGATCTTCCTTTGAGCTGACCAATCCTTGGACACTTCTTTTATGTGTATTTGACAAAGGGCTTCTCCCTTCGCGTGGGAAATTTTTTTGGAAGGGGGTTTGGTGAGAGTGGTAGAATGTGTGATAGAGGGGGACTTAATTGGAGTGAGTGGGGTAAGCTGTGAAACTTGGGTCAGTGAGATTTTTAGTGGGGAAGAGAGAAGGCTCCTTGCCTTTTGAGCGTAAGATATTATTTGTCTCTCCGGAGATGAACATTTTTGATTCACCTTCACGGTGTTTCTGCTCTTTCGAAGCAATTTGGGATTTTTTGTAATTTCCTCTTCTTCCCTGCTTTGCTTCAAAGAGGACGATCTTTTTTCCGTTGGTTCCACCTCCATCTTTTCCACTGTCTCTGTTGGTTTATCATCCGAATGCTCATATGACATAATAAACGATTCTGATACTATTATGACACAATAAACGATCCGAATGCTAATTTGATTCAATAAACGATACGAATGCTAATATGACACAATAAACGATCCTCATGCTATTATGACGAAATAAATGATCCGAATGCTTTTATAACGCAAGAAACGACACGAATGCTAAAATGACGCAATAAACGATCCTAATTCTAATATGAATAAGTAATGATCTAGATGGCAATACGACACAAAAGCAGAAGGAAATTACTTGAAAGTAATTAAAACTCACCTGAAGCGAGCTGAATGTGTAATGCTCCTCATGCCAATGACATTTCCACCGAGTTTCTCTAAGGCATATGATGTCATTGAATTTCTTTAATGTTTTCCTCTCGAATTCATATTTAAATTAGAATCATCAGAAGAGAATGTGCACTGTTTCAGGGCCTTCCTTCCAACAAGTTCCCTTGCACACCGTCCCTCCTCACTGATGTGAGGCCCCATTATAACGATATACAATTGTGTTGTAGATATACTAGTTCAAATGTTAAACGGCGAAATTCGAAAAAAAATAAAAAAAACGGCAGATCTCGAGTTATGAGAATGGAACTGGAACCTCGTTACGCATTTACGATCAGTCATTTCATGCCTTCATGTTTGCTGAAATACTCCGCGTAATATTTATTTTTCTCCATATCCACATAGAACTAACTTCAGTTATTTCTATTAGGCGTTTTATATTTTTGGCCGTATGACGCCCGTTGATTCCAGTTTGACCCAGACATTAGTACAATTACATTATACCCCTCCCTTATCAGCTCTGATTTTAGATTTTCATATTTATTAGTTTTATAATCAACGCTTTGTTCCATCCGGCTTTCATATGGCACTGTTAATTCAACCAGGATGATTTTATAGTTCACCATTGATAGAAGAACAATATCAGGTCGCAGACCTTTACCTGATTTTATTTTGGGATAATCATTCGACAACCAGGAAAGTCTGCATATACCACCCATATGTCACTAGAACTAAGAAGACTTTTTTCGGGTATAGCTTGACATTTGCTTGTTTGCTTAGAACCGACGTATTTTTTCCCTCTGCAATAAATTTCTGGGTTAAATTAGATGACTCAGACTTCATATACTTTTATTATAAATTGACCAGCTCACCCAAAACACTATTGTATCTCTACGTATATCTTCCATTGCCAAGCGCTGTTTTACAGAAACTAAGAACATGTTATAATGATTGTGGATTTTCCTTACACAAGGAACAAGTTGGATAACTCACTTTCTTTGGTATAACAAGATTGTTCTTAGATGTCATATGTGAAACGTATTAAAAAACTCAACCTGAGTAGAGCCATCTACCAAATGTCCTTCCAAGTAATAGATTTCTGCAGAGTCTCCTCCCAGTTTGTCGACTGGCCTTGTTGGTATTGTTTTACTCCTTTTTCACACAATAAATGATCATTTTGCTAATATGATGCAATAAATGACCTGAGCAGTAATATGCTTCAATAAACAATCAAAATGTGATTATAACACAATAAACTATCCAAATGCTAATATGACGTAATATGACGTAATGGACGACAGCTTATGATGTGCATTTGGCTTTCGACTGCAAAACATAAAACAATAACAAAGTGTTGTTGTCTTAAAATACAGCTCTGTCTACGTTCGGATATCATAAAATATTATTTAACTGTTTTAATTTGAAGAAATCACCAGGCCACGACACCAACAACTCAATGACTACGTATGGCCAACACATAGTTTTAATGCTTAAAGCTAGATAACCGGGCGGTGTGCATTCTTTTTCAGTTTTATTTTAATTGAGTTATGCTTTTCAGAGTTGCCACATCAAGCGTAGGCAGTTTTGCACTTTTAACACACAGCATTTCACAAGCATTTTTATCCAAAAGTGAACACAACAAACTCAATAAAAATTCTAACTCGACTTTCGGATACCTCTTTCAAAATTGCTTAGACTGATTGGTTGTTTTTTATGGCTTATCAACCCTTTTCTAGCTCTTTAAAGCCAGGACTTTTTAGGAATGTAATAATATTTGGGAGATTATAATGATTTACTGATTCGTCTTATATTAATACGTACCTGCCCTTTTTGTGGTGGGTGGTGATCCAAGTCATCTCTCAATTGCGTCTATGTCGTCTAAGACAGACTGAGGCTCAATTATATCTCTGTGCGAGGACAGTCATGTAATTAAGATAAAAATATAAGAGGGGTGGACCGGTGCCAGAGCGACTGGCGTTTGTGGGGATTGGGCAATGTTTGTGGTTTTTCTCGCTCGTACGCGTCCGGGTTCCCCACATTAAATCTTGCCTTTGTGTCACACTCGCTTCAGTAGGTTAAATATATCAAACTAATAAAGCCCATACTTAGGGGGAGAGAGAGGTTGATTTGCTATTTGCGCGTAAGTGAATATGCCGAACAGAAATTGTATTTAAACTTAGCTCTCCGATTTTCAATTCCAAGGCGTCATCCATTACATCATCCTGAAATCCAAGCTTACAACATCTGGTATTTCTCAGCGATGATCCATCAAGTACACACTCGGCAGACGTTACAAGATTTCGATGATCGTTCGACCACTAGCGTTTCAGGGCGATGTAGCCACAAAACCCGAAATTTTAACTATCGCATTGCCCCCATGTACTTTGAGTAAGTAACTTTAAACAAATAAATAGAAACTGACATTTGTCTAAATATTATCAGTCGGTTAATTGCCATACGGGATACACGTTTGGGCGTTCATGTCACAAAAGTGATATGACTGGGCAGAAGATTTCATCTAGTAGGTTACCGTTACTTTCTACGGTATACTGATTCCCAACCGCTGCTATAAAACCCAATCTGTTGTACTATTTAACTCATAGTTTGGAAAGAATGATGGATTCATACCTTTCATGAGGGCATTAGTGCGTAAGTGAATGCAACCAATTCAACTTGAATTCGAACTCGGCTCTCCGATTTCTCGTTCCAAGCCGATAGCTACCGCACCACAATGTACATAACTAAATAATATACTTTTCTAAAAAAAAAAAAAAACAAACTTTTTGGTGAATTACATATTAAATAAAGTATTTATATATAATAAATTATTGAATACAGTTTACGAAATGTAAATCTACTAATATCATGAAATGATTAAAAATTTAAACGAGTAGCATATTATATTTTTCAGATAAAATCAGCTTAGATTCAAATTTCCCTTGGGCCTGCAGATAGAAAGATTAAGTTTAATCAGTAGACATGTTAGAAAGATTTATCTGAAATAATTTAATTTCTATTGTATTTGAATATGAATCGATTTGTGGTATCAAACAGTATACATTCAATTTCAAACGTTATGATTTGAATGTATGTTTGCGACTGAATGCAACACTAAAAGTTCAATACTTTTAAAGGTGGATGCAAAATTTTGTAATTTCCAAAATTAGCTCACCATTAGGAGTTAAGGTGAGAGAAAATATTTGGGGATAAGATGACAGTGTCTTGGCAAACCATTAAATTTGGTATTTCTAGTTTCAAAGAGCAACATCTGCACTACAGAAGCTTTCCAATTGGAGTAGATAGACTAAACTATCGTCCGGTTCACACTCCACACACGTCTATTGAACAGGTGAAGAGGCTCATCCCTTGTTTCCTGTTTAGGATGCGGTTTCCGGTTTTCTCTTTTCCAATCTTCTCACTTTTTTTTCAATTGGAGTAGATAGACTAAACTATCGCCCGGTTCACACTCCACCCTCGTCTATTGAACAGGTGAAGAGGCTCATCCCTTGTTTCCTGTTTTGGATGCGGTTTCCAGGTTTCTGTTTTCCAATCTTTTCACTCCTATGCAGCCCCTGGCACATCAGTGGCGTTACCGCCTTGCTCGGGGTGATATGATTAAAATAAATAAATAAATAAAAAATAAATAAATAACAAATGAAAATAAAAAATGAAAATAAAAAATGAACAAACAAAATAATGAAACAAAACAACAGACACAAACCACAATCATGATAAATACTAAAATATTAATAATCTCCAAAGAAAATTGACACTCAGCTAATGGCAAGGTTATTGATATTAATCAAGTATAAACATTGCAGTTATGTTTCACACACACAAAAAAAGCAACTAGACCAGGAAGAGTCCACCAAAATAGAGGTTGACATACCAGCAGCCAAATCATCGTCCCTGAAAAGAAGCAGAGACTAAGACGAAGAGAGCAACAACTCGAAGGTACTTCGTAAGAGCAGGAGTGCATAAAAGGAGATAAAAAAGCAGCGTCTTCATTACCGGTCCCGCCGCAGAGACCTATGAGCTCTTAAGCAGATAAGGCGAGAACCCTTTCATTTTCACCCCAAAATATTCCACAATCCCCTAATTTCCAACTGACCCCTCTTACAAAAATCAAACCTAATACTACTACTCCTTCTCTTAACTCCCACCCGCCGACACTCGTCTCTCCCTCAGGGTGAAGAACTAATGCGCGTAGAGAAAAAAGAATTTACTGAAGTTACTTAGTGAGGAACAGCTTCAGCTTTTATTTCCCTCGCCAAACTGGCTTGTGCCACAAAAATGTAATTCATTGTAAATAAAGCTATCTTTCACACTAAGACATCAAGGAATACTTTTGCGCAAGCTGGCTAACCTAGCGTTGCACCAAACCACCGTACTCATAAGTATGCCACCGTACACCAGTAAACGATATCGCAAGAAATGTTGAGCAAAGTGATATAAAAAACACTCCAAGAGGAGTCGAGCAGCCTCATGCTGTCCTTCCTGTATCATAAACAGAGTATGTAAATTTCACTAGAAACAAGGAAGAGAGAACTGGATTGATACGTGCTGTCTGTCCTTCAATATGGCAGTGAATGCTGGACAATATCTTCAAAGATGTAGAAAAAAACTTGAAGCAACTGAAATGTGATTCTACAGAAGGATGCTGCGAATATCAGTGATGGAGCATGTGCGCAATGATGAGGTCTTAGAAATGATGGAAACAAAATGGAAATTACTACTGAGCATCAGGAAGAGACAGCTGAAGTTCTTGGGACGTGCAATGGGGAAAGAGGGCTTGGAGAACCTGATACTAACAGGCCAGATAGAGGGAAAAAAGACAGAGGAAAGCAACAGATAACATATTTGAAGGACCTATTCAGGTGGATGATGGAACGAGGGTTGCATGGTGTAATAGGAGAAGGCGTGCTCAGAGCCACCAGGGATAGGGAAACATGGAAAGGCATGATCGCCCACGTTCTGAAGAAACAGGACACATAGAAGATGAAAAAGAAGATCCACATATTTGATGATAGAACGGGAGTGACATCTTAATATTAGCGAAGAATAAACAAAATATGGGAATTAATCATAATTTAAGTAATGCGATTCAAGTCTTGCTTTATTTAATATAAACTTTTTTGACGACACAAATTTTCTTGACCAATTGAGTAACATTGTCATTAATATGAATTCACAGTGCCTTCTTTTTCCAGATTGTCTTGTACATATTTCTGTACGGCGTGGCCATGCTTCTTCGGTAGAAGTTTCTTTTTTTATTTCTTTGACTCTCGCCTCGGAGTCCATTCCAATACAAAGTTCTCCAGAGTGACTTCATGAATTCCTAGCTTGCATAGGCTGACCCAGAAGTGCAAACTACTTGTTAGAAAATAATGTAGGCGCAAATCTCTGACAGTAATGGATTGTAGTCTCTAAAGTTTCGATATAAAACAAGAAAGACAAGGGGACACGAAAACGGCTGTAAGTATTTGAAGGCTTAATTCGTTTCACATGTATCCAGATTATTTATTGAGGTAATCGAAGAATATGGTGATGAAATTCTAACAGAGGATTTATACATGATTTCCTTCACACCCTATCTTCCTCCTAGAATCAATACTACAATATAATAAAGCCAGATAAAATACAAAAAATATATCCATCATTGATTTAATGAATAATGTAACGTAAGTGAAACCAGAGACAACATGAAACACTTCACTTTACTAAGTCATTTAGTAGGGTATTGGTTATATTTACAATGTGTTAGACACATATATCACTTGTTCTCTTTGTAGTCTTTGAAATATTTTGTTTCTTATCTGTGTCAGTCTTATTCTCTGTTGCATGGCTCGCGTTCAACTTCTTAATAATATTCTGAAACACTATTTCTTGATAAATTTATATATTCTGTTTCTGCATTATCACTACCAATGATTTTCAAGTTTAAATTTTTGTTGTTTCGATGCTTTCATAAATTTAGGCTCAAACCCTAACGCCAGAGGTTATATTGTGTGTATATGCGAAGTTTAGCTTAACGCCACTCTTTTAGAACATTAATAAGTTACATTACATTATGCCGGAGCTCATAAAAAATGTCTTGTTCTTCAGAGAGTTTAGTAATATTAATCATTGCAATGTAGTTTCCTTTAGAGAATTATACTATTCTGCGCAATATAAAAAAAAAATTACTTTTTCTAAAGAAGATACCTATGCTGTGTAATGCCCTGTTAAATGCCGTAATCTCTTAAAAATCAGTGGCAATTTATTTTAAATATTTAATTTTATTTCAGGTGATAATAATTTTGTTCCCACCTGAAAAATTTCTATATGTGGGCTATATCGGAAATTATGGCAGATTCATCAATAAAGCGATTCTAGTAACTCATACTATTATGGGCATTCTGGACAAAACGAGATTTTTTAATACTTTTACCGTTTCAAATGTTTATTTCTTTCAGCGATAGATTCCATGCTCTTAAAATACTTTAATTTCATTTGTAACAGTAAACATGAAGGCCATATAAATGTTAATATCTAGTGCACATAGGTACTTTAATTTAGGTCGTCCTTATTTTATGGTCGGTATATTATTCATGCTCACATTAAAATTCTACAAGTTTGGTACGCGGCTGCTTGAATGTGCGTTGTGGTGCAGTGGATATCAGCTTAGAACGAGAAATCGGAATGCCGAATTCGAGTTCCAGTTAAATTTGTTGTATTCACTTACCCGCAAATAGATCTGAAAATGCTAACAGTCTGTCATAGACCATTACAGGTTTGTCTGCGTGTATCACATGCTTCTGCACAACGATGTAAAAATAAGTGTAACTTTTTTTTTCAGGACACTTATTCACAACAAGCGAAATAATTTTTTGAATTTTTTGCCGTTTCAGTCATCTTAGAAAGGCAAAACGATGAGTCAGACCACGTTTTAATGCTGACGCTTCCTGTTCTCTTTTAAATCTCATATACTTTCTTCATGGTTTCTTGCACCTAGACAGGATTCCCAGTTTTAAACTGAAGCTTTCACATACCATTATGCTCTCACCACTGTAGTTTTACAAGTGCGGACTATACTTCTTTAATTTTCAAGAATATACGTAGCATGCCTATCGCTAAAAAAAACAAAAGCAACCCCCCCCCCAAAAAAAAAACACAACAACAAACGCTAGTTCTTTTTTTATCGGCTCAAATGACAAAATTCCAGGACGCTTCTTTTTGTTCAGATTGTGTTGCGCATATTTCCATCTGGCGTGGTCGTGATTCTTCGGTAGATGTTTTTAAAATAAATTGTTACTCTCGCTACAAGGTATTAATCTGCCTCATCCTTCCAGTTATGGGTTAAATAGCAGGACAGATTGGGTTCTATAGCCTTGATCGGCAACCTGTCTACCGCAGAAAATAATGGCAACCTTCGGCGGGAAAATCTTCTACCCAGTCAGTCATGACTCAAAAAATACATGATCGCCCAAACGTATATCACTTATTGCACTTAACTGACTGATATTGTGGCTCATTCTTAATACGATGGTGGACCTAAATGCACGTAGGTTGCCTATGAAGGAATAATGCTAGAATGAGGAAATCTTGCATACATTGATTTAAACGTTTAATATGCAACTGTCATTAAATACAGCTAGTAATGACTTCACTTTAAATTCATAATCGTGGTGTTACCAAGTACATGCGGAGAAAGTCTTTGGCACTAAAAAACATTCATACTGAAATGATTGCTACATTAAAATATGCCGCTCCAGTTTTCACATCAGAACAAAATTGCGAAGGTGAATTTAAGAGAGTGAGTAGATGACCCAGATTCTGGATATCCTAAACAGACGCAAACAAGGTAAATATTGATCGTGTTCAGCACATGATGACGTATGACAGGCGATTGACTATGAATCAAATACCCCATGTCATTAGTACATACCTTGAGAGAGTAAAAAATATTCTACACATTGAATTTCTTATAGTGAAGATTTATGCTCGGTGGATGCCAGGTCTGATCACGTCAAGGGAAAATCTGAAATTGTTTGAGTCAGATCTAGCTGGTTTCCGTGAATGATTCTTAACTCTGAATTAATTTTGGGTTTATCTCTTTATGCCGGTCGAAAAAAAAAGAAGCAATAAAAACGAAAAACAAACAAACAAACAAATATATGCAGTTGAATTAACCGTCCTTTTCTGCCACAAAGAAAGCCAATGCCATTTCATTTACAGTGATTGTGTTGTCCTCAGTTTTTGGGAATGCAAAATCATTGTATTTATTACCAATCTTCCAAAGTGCCACGCCTTCCATTCAGAGTATTTTGCCAACTTGCTGTGGAAGTTATGAAAGGCTGTCCAAACCAAAAGTTCAGGAAATGCGTGGCTATGTCTTTGAAACGATTGATTAATCTACCTACTCTTCTGATTTGGCACCATCAAACTATCATTTCTTTCTCAACGTGAAAAACATCTTGGCTCGAAAACGGTATCGTAGTGACGATAACTTCATATTTAAATTTAATGATTTTTTTAAAATGATAAAAACTGCTTCACCATTTGCATTGAAGTATTACAACATCGATTGAAGAAGTACATGGACCTCCATTTTGGAAAATAAACTTAATTTGGTTATATTTACCGTCAATTAACCGTCCGTGCATGGAGTACTGCTGCCATTTATGGTCAGGTGCCCCTGCCGTTCTCCTCAGTGTTCTTGACAAGCTCCAAAGGAGAGTCTGTAATGTGATAGGTACTGATCTGGCGACTCGACTGCAACCACATCCCTACCGTCGAAATGTGGCCTCCTTTTGTTTGTTCTATAAATACTTTCATGGCTTCTGCTCGGACGAGCTTAAGTCACTGATGCCTCCTCTACAGATGTTTACTCGTGGAACCAGACTGGCAACTGGGTCCCACCCATTCACAGTCAGGTTAGCCAAATGCAGACGACAATTCTACTCCTGCAGCATCTTCTCTCACACTTCCCGCCTGTGGAACTCGCTCCCGTATTCTTGCTTTCCTGACGGCTACAACCTCCAGGAATTTAAATGCAAAGTCAATACTCATCTACTAACCACTGGACACTAGCTCTCTCCCCACCCCTGTATAACATTCCCTTTCTCTCCATCTGTCATCGCACCTGCTTTCTATTGTTTCTTTCTAACTAGTTTGTACTCCTCACTCTTTTCTAATTAATCTTTTTACATTTATGTAACCCCACATCAGTGGCGTTTCCGCCTTGCTCGGGATGAAATGATTAAAAAATATATATATATTTCATTGATCTATCTCAGTCAGCCTGTGAAGTTTTCTACTGAGCATCGTATGTGTATAATTTTCATAATCACGAAAGGTATTTTCCCGGTTTTCATAAAGTATACTTAAAATTTAAGTGTTAACTTTGCTTATAATATCGAATTACAAATTCCCGGTAATTATATATCATGCTCTATCTCTTTAGAACGTGAGCGGTCATTGATTTTCACAGCATCCTGTTTTTATTATTAATTCAAATATTTTTGTATTTTTACGACACAGCGTTATCTCTTTTCCGTATTTTATACATACAAACTCGTTATTTAGGCAATTTGCAGTTTCCACTGACCTCATTAGATCATGTGAGTAATAAATTCTCGAGACATTCGTGTTTCTTTGTGTGTTACAAGAATTTAATCTACTTATTTTTATTTTATTGGGTTCCTGTAAGTTTATGCCGATTTTTAATGAAAATTAAAAAACACAACAAAATTATGCTATTAAATCTTTATTTAACTAAGTATGACCTATTACGTAGTTCAACATTTCTTTATTTTTCCATCAACTTAATTTCGGTGGTCTATCAGCAAAGTACTGATTAAGGTAGTTTTTTATGTCATCTAAAGAATTTACCTTTGAGATTATTTGCAAAGACCTGAATAAATGAAAATATGAGATTGGAATGTGTGGTAAATATGGCGGATAAAGTAACACATCCCAGCCGAAGTACAACAATTTTGGCCGGGCCTTATCATGATGGAAAGCACCTTTCCTGTTTGCCGTCTTCTGGGCCATTTTTCGAATTGCTGCCTATAGTTCATCGAGTTGTGAGAACTAGTTTTCAGAATGAAATGACTGGTTAAATTACAGTACCTCATAGTATAGGATTCCTTTCCAGTCCCACCTGTTGCACAGCATGACATTCTTAGGATGAAGACCTGCTTTTGGTGTGGAAAAAAATTGGCTCATATTGCTTCCTCCAGGACCTTTTTCACTGAACATTATTGTAAACGATCTATTTGTCATCACAAGTTACAATTTGCTTATAAATGCTGCATTTTCAATGCGTTTATATAGCAAATCATAAATGATAATGCGACTCTAAAGATTCTTTTTACTTAAATCAGGTTATATCCAAAATCGTAGCGACGTGAGTATGCAATATTTACTGTGCGCTCATGGATAATGAATTTTGATAAATTTAATCTTCCTGCCACCTCCCGCATCATGTAAAGCGTGTTATACTAAATCAATGTTTTGATTTAATCGTCATCGATAGTGGGGCTTGCTTGAACGTTCTTCATCAATAAGGCTACTATCATCAAGTGTACACTTAACAAACCAGTTCCGAGCAGTTTTACCAGCTAAAGCACCTTCATCGCACACAGAACACATCATATTTGTTGCTTACGATGCATGTTTACAATTCAGTTAAGTGCCATACGTGATACACGCTTTGCACGACCATGTCACGGAAGAGACATGACTGACTAGGCAAAAGAAGATTACCCTGCAGAAGGTTGTGATTGTCATTGCTTTCTGCGGTAGACTCGTTGGAAGCCAAGGCTATAGAACCCAATCTGTCCTATTATTTAACCAATAACTGGCGGGAAGAGACAGATTAATACATTTCCCAAGAGTATTTGTGCTTAAGTGAATGCAAGGAATTCAACTGGAATTCAAACTCGTCTCCCCGATTTGTCGTTCGGAGTCTATATCCAATGCACCATAACACATATACATATTTTTACTTTTACTCTGATAAAAAGCATTAAGTTTATAAAACGCACCATATCATATTCCATTTTCATAGAAATGCAACATTGATACGGATGAAGTAACTTTAAACCTTCTATCACAAGAAATGTTTTCTAATGGGAAGTGTAAACATATGATATCTGTCAATAAACTTGACGTCCACTAAACTGTTGGAATATGAACGACTAAAATCAGCATGAAGTTTCCGGTCAAACGAATAGTTATAACAGAGTTCTTTTAGTTTCTATTTTCTAGAAATCTTTTTTTAATGATCATTAAAGTGTATCCTCATGGAAATCATTTATCTTCTCAGTAATTCTCCCTGAATATGCAAATGCTAACAGATTCCGTTTTTGTATATTTTATTATGAATTATTTCATTGAAAAGAAAAAAAAATTACAAGACATAAAGCTTTGAAAAGTTGATAAAGAAATCGAGAATTACGCCTACTTAATATACGCAGGAGCTATTTTGATACTTTTCTCGTACGAAAAAACAGTAACTTCTGAATACATAAATATACAATCTCCATGGAAAAGAACTACCCTAAAGCACAAAAATTTCAAGTGAATTAGTGAAGTAGACAACATCTCATGTTTACCAATGTCCAACCGAAATCAACGCTTCCAGTTCTTCAGGGTCAGTCTATTTCAGTGGCATATCGTTCTACCTGTTATGGACCAAGAAAATGTTTTACATCATACCATTGATATACGTTATTCTCTGAGGCGTGAAAATTTCCAGAGCATGTAATTTTTATTTCCACAGAATATAAAAACGATTAAAAATAACCAGAAGTTATATGCCATATCTTTTCAGGCCGTTTGCGATTGAAACTCTCCACAATTTTTCACCCTTTGTAGCTCTTATTAAAATTTGCCCTTTTGTATCTCCCCTACTCCTTTCTCGAATATACAATTATTCACATTCTCCATATAGTTTACTTGTTGCTTTTCTCTGTTACAATTTCATCAAGTTGATCTTGTGAATATCAAATTTTTCCCAAACCTCTGTCTCCATATAAACTTTAGAAATCTCAGCTGTTTATTTCTGATGCTAAGTATAAACATCCGTTCTGTTATTTAAATATTCAGTCCATGGTATTTCTAGCACCATTCTGTTGAACCAGTTTTCTGTTGCTTTAAGTCTCTTCTTTATCAATGAGGAGATATTCAAACATTCACTGCCACATAGAAGAAATGATATTACATAAAATACCAGTACTCTTTCATTTGTTTCTGTTATAGTGACTTACTCATATGAAACATGAACTCTCCCAACCTATATATAAGCTGCAGTTCTACTTTGAAGAGGCCTGGGAGTGAGAATGGAATCTATTACAGCAGATAACTCTAAGAGCTGGATTAACTGTCACGCTAATAATCTCTCATTGTTTTCTTTTTGTACTACTCTTTTTGTTAATATATTTGTTTAACTCTATTCCTTCTTTGTGTCATTATTTCTGGCCCCCAACAAGGCCACAGCAGTTTCTAACGATTATTTCTGTTTCTCACTGCCTATTGAAAGATGTAGTTTACTATTCAAAAGCAGTTTCAGTATAACGTATCGCAATATTGTCCGCTGTTAAGATTTACCAGATATCTAATTTATAGTCTTTATTTGATTTTGGTATGTTCATTTTGTAATGTGCCATTTATGCTCCTATATTTGATAACAAGCATACATTCCGTCGCATGGCAAATTATGATTAGTTCTTTCTTTTAACTTTCTTTCCCTAACTTCTGCCGGAGTTCTTGTAGTTCCTTTTCTGTATCTTGTTTCAATATTGTTTTATCTGCACATCTTATGCTTTTATGATTGTAGCCGATACTAACAACTACTAGTAGGGCTTATAATCATCTCAATGTGTAGGTTGAACAAGTTCGTTTAAAAGATATATTCTCATCTTACAGATTTTTCTGTTCGTAAATATTTATTGAAAGCATTTTCTCTTGGAATACAGTTGAGTTGATGACATTATATGTTCTGGATTATTCTAATATCCTTCTAATATATGTCAAGTTTACATAGATGTTCCATCAGTTCTTTGTAACGTCTTTACCAAACGTTTTTGTCTAATCCTTAAATCACAGGTGAACATAATTATGCATTTGTATTACTCGTTATTATATAATTCTGAGCGTAACTATTGTATTTCTTGTTCCACTGCAGTTTCATTAAGGAACCGGAATATTATTGCCCTATTTCCGGTTTGATTCTACTGTGTGCTTTATTCATCGATTTTAGGGTATTTAGTTCTTTTCATATGGCTCATTAGACTGATTGTCCGATGGAGTTCCTCTTTATTTTCACCTGGATTCTTAGCAGTGCTATGAAAATTGATCTACTTAGGTCTTTTGATATATCGTCACTGTCATATATTTCATTCATTATATTTATAATCTTATTGTTAAAATAATTTAAGGTGGCTAGTACCTCCTAAAATTCCGTTCTACTGCTTTGTTTCTTTTCAATTTCATCAGAGCCGATCTCAATCCAAATTTTAATATTTATGGTCTTCCATATTTATATGTACTGCTGATCGTCCTCTTTCTTTGTGAAAGTGGTATCTGATATATAAATTTGATCGCTGAAGGATTTTATCATTTCTTTTTAATAGCAACATTGCATTTTATGCATCCTGCCTTTCGTCATTACATTTCTCTTATTTTTATGCACACCTACTTTATATGTGTTGTTTTAATTTTCTATTTCTGCACATTTTTCGATGAACCATTCTTTGTAATCCGACTGCATTTGTTTCGAATTTATTTCTGCGGAGTCCTATGACACTAGTCAACAAAAATATGTCGAGAAACACCATTTCAGTTATATAATTTGAAGGCGCTGTATAATGGCTTTAATTTTTCTTGGTTAGCTAATGTTTTTACTGTACAGAAATGCCTCATTTTGTTGAAAACCATTATTCATTTGTTTTCCGTATATATACTATTAACTAGTGATAATATTTCTCAAAGTAAAATCGTAGAAACTTCTGAATTCGTATTTAAAGCAACAAATATTAATCTGCTTATTGAGAAATACTATTTTTTTTCAATAACAATCAGACCCTAATATTTTAAAAATAACACGATAAAATATACCAAGATGTATTTTTATCAAATCATTTAATAAGCTAGCAGCAAAAAATAAACCCTTCGTGTAGAAAGAATTATGTTAGCATTTTCTCTTTCTTGGTTGTCTGTCATGTTTAATGTTATTTCAGTCCCTTTTGTTCCTCCAGCAATAATCAGCCATCATTCGTTTGATCCATTGTCCCTGGTAGAGCTCTTCCATTAGTGTGATATCTTGATAATATCGTTCTTCTTGCTCATCACTCACATCGGCTCAATTATCCGGAAATGTATCTAAATGGTTATATAGAAAATGAACCTTAATACTCATATTAAAGTAGTACTGTTAAAGTGTATTTCTGATAAAGGTTATCATTTAATTTAAATTTGGGTGATAAATTCAGTACTTCCATATTAATTTAATTTTTTTTTCTCCAAAACAATTTCTTGCAAGAATAGTTTATTTCAGGTGACTGACATAGACTGTTTGGCCTACGTGAAAATTGATATGGTTCTACAACCTTTATTAAAGAAATGTTGCGATCACTTAAAATCGCAAGTTGATTTTTTTTTTAAAAATGAGCAATTTCAATACAGTAAAGATAGTAGCTGTTAACCATGAAAAGATCATTTTCGGAATCAGCAGAACTAAATTAGCTAAAAAAAACTTGCTCTCTTTCTTGGCAGCAAAATCCGTTACATACTTCTCCTTAACCTTTTCATCATTCATCGAGATTTTTGCATGTCATTCTTTTAATTTTACATTGTTTATTTTGTTTGCGGTTATCTAAATTTCTAAAATTATTAAAGCTTCTTTTAGTGTGTCATACTTCGATTTTCTATTCTCATTTGGTCGATTGTATAATTTTAAAACCGTTCATATATTTCTCCTTGACAATCAAGTTACTCAGGATTCATTCGTTTTGCTATTTGGCCTTATTTACATATCATTGGAAGGTAGTTATGCCCTTTGTCGGCAATATGTTACGGTGCAAATAAATCTTATATTTATATGCTTTTGTTAAAATTGCAGGCATGAGATATTTTTTCAATGTGAACAATCAGTCAGTTAAGTGCCATACGCTTGAGCGATCATGTCTCGAAAGAGACATGACTGACTGGGCAGAAGATTATCCCGCAGTAGGTTGCCATTGCTTTCTGCGGTAGAGTGGTTGCCGACCAAGGCTATAGAACCCAATCTGTCCTGTTATTTAACCCATAACTGGAAGGAATAGACGGATTAATACCTTTCCCAAGAGTATTTGTGCGTAAGTGAAAGCAATGAATTCAGCTGGAATTCGAACTCGGCTCCCCGATTTCTCGTTCCGAATCGATATCCAATGCACCACAACGCACATTCTGTGAACAATAACTGTACTAAATAATAATAAAACTCAACAAGAACGACTGAAGTAAATACTTATAAATATTTAACACAGAGTGAAGAAACTATCTTTGTAATCGTTTGAACTGATACAACCTTTTGACCTTTTATAACAGACTTCTTTCACCTACAACATAAGGATTGGGCGGAGTGGTGATATAGAGAGACATAAGATCCAAACTAAGTTGTACACAAGAACTGAAAGACATATGTCTCTTTGAAATAGTTTCAAGACATTTACGATCAAAGCTGAATAAGATTAGTGGAAGCGAACTAAAGATTCTAATAAGGAAAGGAAAAGAAACCGGAAAGTCAAGGCAAAGACGCGCAAGTATAAATCAGAAAGTACGACACGTGAAAGTGTGAGAGATCTTGACGGATGGCTGATGTGTTAAGTTTTAAGGAATGGTGTTAAGAAGAGAGATGGAGCTTATTAGGTCGATAAAGCTAATTTAATAATGAGTAGTATTGTCTAATATGGTTAAATAAAAAGAAGACTAGAAGAAAGCTGTATTTAAAACCGTTTGTTTTAAAACAGAATAACATACACTACCGGCTATAATTATTAGGCGACCCCAGTGTTTTAAAAAAATGATTTATTTCATACTACTTTTTAGTATTTATTGCCAAGGGAATAATTGTACATGAAAATAGAATGGTTCTTTTGTTAATACTACACAATAACATTTAAATTAATTTATAAATCTTTAATGATTACCTATATAGCCGTTTTATCAATGAAAGAATGAAGAACATTTAGGGTGATTCGGGCGAGTCGATATTTGCTTCTTTGCCTTGTAAAATTTTGCAAATTAATAATAACAAAAGAACAATCCTATTTTCATTTAGAATTGTACACTTAAAATAGTATGGAATACGTCATTTCTTTTAAACAAAAATGGGTTTCCTAATAATTATGGCCGGTAGTGTACATACTAAAATGTCGAAAGAAAACGGTTAAATTCCCTTCGTTTTAACATCTCGTGACATTGCACAACACATGAAGGAACTCGAAAATTGAAATTTTCTATGAATGTTTTTGAATGATTTGTGAACATTTTTTTATAGTTGCCAGTACTGTTTGTTTATAGATAGGTAATTTGGAATAAAGCTCATTTCGTTTTTTTATAGTTGCCAGCACTGTTTGTTTATAGATACGTAATTTGGAATAAAGCAAATTTCGTCTTTTTGCCATTACAGGACGAAACGCGTAGGCGAGTTAAATACAGTTTTCCTCTCGTCTTCTTTTTATTTAACCATCCTGTCCTTCATCTGAGATCATAAGTGAGTATATTTTTACAAATTATCTAATATAATATCTTTAATCTATTATCAAAGAATTACGCATCAAGTACGAGAACCTCAATGAAGACTAAATAACTCTGAGCGAGTGACACCTGTCATTCTTTGCAAAGAGAAAATCCGCTGGAGTTGCAGAATCACAAACCAAAAACTCTATACAACAACGAACCACATCACTTGAAGACTAACAATAGCAGCAACTTTGTATAGCAATTTTACACGAAAAGAAAATAATAAAATATTAAAAATATTAACATTCTACATATATTAAATATAGAGTCAGAAAGGAAAGCTCCATCTGTTCTGGTAGTACCGATAAGAAATACCAGTCTTAGGAACCATATTTTCACAAAAAAAATGTTTTAAAAGAATGATTTCATAAATTTCAGCTGACATCTGTAGAATCATTCAGTGCATGCCAAATATTTCCTTGTAAGACAATGGTGAATATTGCCAATACCAGAAAAAATGATATAAAAATAACTGTTTTAACAGACTGAAATTTGATTTACTTAAACGGACCTTAAAATTAAAACTATCGAATGATAGTAGGTTGTTTAAAACAAAAATTTGTTCCAATATTATACATGTAGATATTTATTACAGCAGTTAAATAGGTTAGCACATATAAAATGAAAGTAAAATAGTGCTATAAACTAGTTATTGGCTTTCCATATTACCTTAAACAAAAAAATCACATAAAAAAATTCCAGTTTGTGATAACATTTACTGCATTTGAGAAGCCGGTTTTCTCAAAAACTCTAGAGAGAAGAAAGATTTTATAAGTTTCAACCTTGAGCAATGATAATTATTCTATGATTTCTTGCCAAATGTTTCAATGATAGTAACAGCCGATATCGCGGTTCTTTATAGCGTTGTTTACTTCTTGCAGTCTCTTTTCTTGTATGGGGTCTGTATTTAAATATAAAAAGGATAATAAAGCATGATTCTAGTACACTTTTAATACTAAAATTTTGGAGAGAATATGGATTCCAATTCGACAGATCTTCCACGTTGTCCAAAACTACGTATGACCTTGTGGCAACAAAATTACTATTCTTTACATTTATTGTTTTTGGTAAAAATATGTTTTCTCCTTCTTCTGTAATTCTTGAAGGTATATACTTCAATAATGGAGCCACCCCAATTAATGGGCTAATTCTGTATAAATCTATAATACGCAGTCTAAAAGTAAACACGCTCAAAAGTATACTGATATGCGAGAGAAGGAATAAAAGTGGGTGCTTTTCATTTCCAGGTGAAATAATCAATATTCCAGTGTGTTTGTGTTTCCTTCAAGTAGAGATGGATCAGGACGAATTTTAATGAAAATTCGCTCGTATATTTATTGCTATTATTTCGTCTGATAATAACTGTCTACAATTGTGATTGAAGACAAGATATTCTTTAAATTCCAAGTCGAATATGCTGTCTTTGATGTGGAAATAGAACAGAACAATCAACGGCGCAAAATTAGTTCCGATTATCTAATTTCACTTACCAAGTAAATCCGTATTATGGTTTTCATGCTCTTTCTAAAGGTGCTGTACGCTGAGATCGCCCCCTCTTGGCTGATAACATAAAGAGATCACCTTCCTTATAAATTGATCATGATAAGATTCGAATTCGGGTCGCAAGGATGCAATGCGGATGTTCTACCCGATCAGTCTCATCTAAAACATAACATATGAACATCTTTATAATTAATTGCTCATTTAATTGGTTTGTTTAGTCTTATCAAATATTTTAAAGTTAATTAAAGCCAATAAACTTATAAAATGTTAGAATATTTTGTATATGAGATAATACTGATTCACTTATACAAACTGTACATTTTAACCGATAGGTGCAGGCAAGTAGAGATGGATGCTTTGTACATTCACGTTAGAGAATGTTGTGCATCCACACAAATAATTGAACAACAACTAGTAATTGAGATAGAAAATAAGTGTATTAATGTAAGAATACAGATTTGAATGAAGATTAGTAGTCCAGGAATGCGGGGTAGTAAAAGTATACGTACAAGTCTCTGGAAGTGAAGCTGTAGTATATTGAGTATGTCCACGTCGGAAGCTGACGGGTACTGCTTAATAATGTCGATGAGTAGAGCACAGAGCTACTATGAACTATTATGTACTAACTGCTAATTTCTCTCTGGACTCTCGTATTTTTCGGTTAACTCTGTGTAAATCTCGGTATTCTCCAGTCTCGCTTCTATAGCAGTAGTATAAGTATACTGTGGACTAGTTCATCATTATGAAAATGGAGAACCCCACAGCAGTTAATATGAGGAAGCTGACTGGAGATGGAACTCGATTCTCTGATTTTCATTTTCTATCCGTTAGCTATTACATCAATCACAAATCAAAGCTTTCTACATCTGGCATTCACAAGCGGCTTATTATGTAAGTTTTAGCCAGGTTTGACGTTATGTGACATCGGTGATCGTATAAAAACAATGTATCAACCTAATATTAAAGTAAATCTCAAATACTAAAATACGTAAATTTCTACTGAATAGGATTTTGTATGATCGCCTAAGCTATTTTGCAATTCATTGTGTTTTTTTTTTATTATCAATTGATTGTTAAGTTTATTCGTTTTTATAGCTTTTTGCTGGTTATTTTTTTTAGATAATAATGATTTACTGATACATTATACATTAAATTATAAAGTAATCTATACCTGGAGAGAATAGGTGGTTTCATACCCTTACGAAGAGGCTGTGCGCCTAGGTAAGTATGTAGCTGAAATCTGGATCCTGGTTGGTCATCAAATCGCAAAATTCCAAATACGTCAGAGAAACGGTTTTTCCACAGCTAATGAAAAAATCATTCTGGAACCCCCCAAGTGACTGGATTGAATATTTAAGGATGGTCTCTAACCGGTAACGTCGGTCAGTCAGGGGAGGCGGTTTGCTGACACACACCTAAAATGTAACCAACTTCAAATCGACCCAATGATAAGTTCAGGTCTCACCTTGTTCTCTTCTTCTTTTTCCTTATCTATTTCAACAATTGCTACGAATTTGTACGAACTCTTGATACACTTAACTTTCTTAATGAATATTAATTTCTACAACTGTTGTTATTCCTTCAGTTAATAAATTTCTATTTTAACATTCACAATATATATTCTATTATTCCACTCTTCTACACTAATCCACACATTCTAACTGACAACCAGCCTTCTGATAATAATTCTTGAATTGAATTATTAACTCTGCATAAATCCTATAAGCTCTAAGGAGTTTGCTTAAGTCTGACACAAGACCGAACAAAAGAAATATTAACCAGCTCCTGACACTTCAAGTATAACGAATGTAATGTGGCTCTTCGAAAAACCCATGATCCATTACACTAACCTCGTATTAAAGATTACAACATCTGGTATGCCCAAGCGGTCACCAATCTAGGTAGTGTTTATGCTCGACATTTAATAACTTCGAGGATCGTACAGAGCTGGTGTTTCGACTTGACGTGACCGAAGGCTCAGATTGCATTAGGAGGTATTTAAGAAATTTAGTAAATTATATTTTCCGACAGCTATGTTCAAGCTAATTAGTAACGTTCAATAATGCTTCTTTGATATAAGAAAATTACTTATAGGGAAATTCTATTTATAATCAGATTTATTTTATTATTTAATGCGTGGATTTTTTGTCAGATTTTGATAAAAGATAACGCAATTCTTCTTCTTCTATATGCCCTGTCCTTTCAGGGCGTAGGCGATCATGGTTCTCCACGTCTCCCTGTCCCTTGTGGCTCCTATTATGTTTGCTCCCGTTACTCCTGTCAACCCCCGTTCCGTCAGTCACCTGATAAGGCCCTGCAAATATGTTATCCGCTGCCTTCCTCTGTCTCTCTTAGAATGTTCTAATTTGAGACAAGAAGGGGCTTGTAAAATTTAACAACTTTAAACGGAAGTTACTCTTTATTAATCAACGAATTAAATACTTTTATTATCTCTCAGAATGGTTGATGCTAACCTCAAAGAAAGCAACTCACTGTGTCACTTGATCTCAGTCTCTACTGTCACGAAGAGGAATAAGCATATTGAACCAATTACTGTTATTAGCAGATGCGGTTCACTAAACAACTTTTTTGTCTTGTCAAAATCTATCGTGTCCATTTATATGTCAACTAGTCATGCTTGAATTGAATATTATTTTCCTTGTTATAGTGGTAAGCTATACTTGTTTCTGTAACCGTAACTTCTTAAGCCAACTAACAAAAGATTTACTTCGTTCTTGCGATATATATATTACAAAAAGACAGTGGCAGTTTAGTGGTAAATAAAGTGGCTTTGAATGTTAACCGCTTTAATATCCATTTACCTCTCGGGTTACATTACATCTTACTTGAATTTATACTGGGAAAAAAAGACTGATTTTATTATAAAGCTGTCTGCTTCCTTGTCTATCGATCTATCTATGCAGTAAAATGTTTAAACCAATTACTTTTAACAATATCTTTTATTCATTTAATTTCAATAGCATCACTACATATCGGTAAATCTACTTTCCCAAGATAACCATAATTTGACAGTTCTTTTAATGTAAATTATCGATTTCTTTCTAAAAGCATGATTCCACATCTGATTCGTAAAATCCTTTGGGAAATTTTACGGTACCTAGAAATTGTTGAAACGATTGACTTGACAGTGTTCTTCGTTTTCGTCTATATACCATATCGCTTTAGAACGTAGGTGATCATGTTTGCCATAATTTTCTTTTCTTTGTAGCTTTTAATAAATTTTCTCTTTTTGTTATTAATCCTAAAACTTGTTCCACCATCCATTTACTCAATTTCACAAAATCATGTTGCTTTTCCTCTGCCTCTCTTGACTTCAATCTGTCTTGTGAATATTAAATTTTCCAAGCTCTCTTTTTCCAGATGTGGCCTAGAAATGCTATCTGTTTCTACCTGCATATTATGTATAAATAGACTTTTGTTTTTATTTTCTCCAAAACTTCAACGTTCTTTCCATGTTCGGTCCATGGTATTCTTAGCATGTTTCTGTAGAAGTACATTTTTATTGCGTCAATTCTCTTAATCTGCGAGAAAATGGTAGATCTATCATTGCCACGTAGAAATACTAATATTACATAACAGTTCAGTACAACTTTCTTTGTTTCTATCTACTTCTCTCATTTTCTTAATATTTTGCTTAAAATATCTGAAATGATATATTTAAGACGTGGTGAAAATATAGCTGACTCATACAATCCGAAGGCGTATTGGCAGGGCCAAGGACGCATTTCAGAAGCTAAGTAGAGTATTAAGAGTGGAACATTTCGCTTGAAACAAACAAGAGAGTACAGGATTGTTATGTGATGTCTGTCCTTCAATATAGCAAAGAATGAAGGATGACTTGAAGCAACAAAAATGTTGTTTTACAGAAAGATGCTGAGGATACTGTGCAGGTAGCATATAAGCAACAATCAAATTTTGGATAGGATAGACACTAGAAGGAAACTTAATAATATTTAATATCAAGAAAAGACAGTGGCAGTTTTTGGGACATGTAGTGAGGAATGAGGGATTGGAGAAACTGATACTCACGTGACGAATAGAGGGAAGAAGCGACAAAGGAAAGCAACGCATGACATACTTGATGGACTTTAGCAGATGGATTATAGAACGGGGATTGAATGGGATAACAGAAGGACAGCAAGAGATAGCGAAATGTGGAAGGCGATGATAGCCTACACCCTAAATGGACAAGGCACATAGGAGAAGAAGATTTTTTTTTAGTAAAGCATAAACATAAGACAATATCACAATCGTTTGTTATGACGCCTTTGCAGTAATGGCCGGAGATATTCATGCACTAAATCCATTAGATGATTCATCCGCTTAAAAAAAGCAACTGTTTGATATTTCAGTCTGTCGGAGTTATTGCTTACTGCACACTTCTGAAAGAACAGTTTATTTATATTCATAAATTGATAAAGTTAAAAGAGGTTATCAGATTGATTGATTACAGGTTATTTAAAGACAGAAAATATTTTAGGTTGTATTATTGGGGGGGTATTAATGATAAACGTCTTACTAATTGTTCCATAACTGAGGGAGAAAAGGTGACATCGGATCTTTCCCGAGGATATTTTCGCCTTAAGTAATTACAACAGAAATTGGAATTCAGCTCACAGATTTTAAATTTCGAGCCAGTATCCTTTACAGCCAACACCTGTCCATTCTTACAGCACCTTTTATACTCAATCGGTTACCCATCTAGACACTAACAAAATTGGACGTGGCTTAACTTCAGTGATCATACTGAGATTGGTGTTTTAATACGATGTGGTAGTTAAACCTGCTTACAGTTAAGTCCTACAAAATGTTGAAGGTTATCATCAGATCTATACGTGCAAATCATCTTTTCAAGTAATGCAATAAATATATGCTTTACAGTTACTTATTCATCATCTGAGCTTGAAAGCACACTGCACATCAGTGTAATTTCTATTTTCAACATCGAATGCAAAAAGCCTCGTCTGCTCAAGCCGATTTGTCTTTCTTCACTGCCTGCAATACTAATATGTAGTTTGTATTGTATGTTTTTTAATCATTTCTCCTCAAGCAAGGCATTCCACTGCCACTATTGCGCATGGGGCTACATAGGGGATGGTAAAGAGAAAGAGTGGTTAGATATAGGAAATGTCAAAAGGAGGGTGATAGATGGGTATGGATACGGAGGCTGGGGGTTGGATGGATGGGAAGATTGTTTGAAAGAATAGAAGCGAGTTAGTGTGTTAGGAGGTGTCTATTGACCTTACATTTAAACTCCTGGAGATTGTAACCGTCGAGGAAGCAATATATCATAATTACTGTTCAGGTACAGATTTTAATTCAATGTTTTTCTTCTCTAATTCTATTTTGAATAAAAGTCCAATCAGCAGCGTTAAATGAGGGTGAATGATAAGATGAGATGGATTTGTACCTTTTCCAAGGAAAATTATGCGACAGTAAATATATAGACCACGAAGCGAAAGCACACCGATTTTCTTCCAAGCCTCGAATCATTAGACCACCTGCACATACACTGACGATTTCATTGAAGATTTAAAACTCATTTTTTGGTACGCGCAAAGAAAGGAAAACTTAACGATTGTTTCTGTCAGTTCATGCGGATGGCATTTTCTTTTAAAGTTTCTCTTATGATTTAGATCCAATTACTCTTGCTGAATAAAGCAATATTTAGCTGAATAAACAAAAACCAATATTTTTAAGAATGCTCTTCAATTCTCGTATTAAATACATATTAAAATATCTCATTAGATTTTATAAAGATCCAAAAACGCGCATCTGCACAAAATGACGAGAAAGTGATTTCTAATTTTCACTTTTTCAGTCGAATCAAACCAAAGAACTGGAAGGTTTGTAAAATACTTCTAACTTCTAATTAAGTAATCTATTTAGAATCTGGGGATGTATTTAGCGCTTGGTCGTAATTTGTTCCAAATCAATATAATCCTCTTTGGTTCTATAATTATCAATAGTTGGCATCAGTTCTCTTGGGTCTTTGAAGCTCTCTAAACCATTTAACTTGGCCTGACTTGCAGAATTGATGAATTCCGTTCTCTTCATGTCTTAAACTACTTCGGTTAACAATTCCCGTCATTAGCTTTTGCTATTAAGATAAATTATTTTCGTGATACATTAGAAACAGGCACGCACAAACACACACACACTCAAACACACACACTCACACACACACACACATATACACACTTTTTAATTTCACGTTAGGAGCTGTTACCCTGTACACCAACCGCACAACCAAGTATTTTCTGATGATATTCATTTTAAATAAGACCAATATAGACAATTAGGTAATCCATATCAAGATATACATCATTAATTGCAACATATAAAATGAAGGTTAAAAATATTATTTTTTATAAAGATTATATCCACTCGCCACATTCTATCAGATTTTTACAGCTATGCATCCGTGGCGAGTTGATATAATATACCCACGAAACTATGAGTAAAATATAAACTTGTATTCTGATTCAATAATGAATTAGAGCACTCTGGCTATTGGGCGTGTATAATGATAATATACGCGCTAAAAAGTCATCCTTCTTCTACCGAGCACACATAGCCCAGAGGTAGAATCGCCGACTGACGGCAATTCGGTTGGGTTTCAATCCTGGGCTAAAAAGCAATCGGCGTCTAACCGTACTGATGAGCTGAGATACAGTGAAACAGATCTGTCTGCGGATGACTATATATATATGTTGATAGATTGATAGCTTTAGAGAAAATAATTTGTCACTTTAATTGAGCAGGTTCCTACAGACTTCAAAATTTCGCGAGGACACTATTATGCTGCCCTCACTTGTCCCGGTTGTGTTTTCTTCTTGAGAAAGAAAACCCGCCCTGATGTGTGAGGGCGTCATAACAGTGTTCCCACGACTTTTCGAAGTCGGCATGAAATAATTTGTTACTTTAACTGAGCAGATTCATACAGACTTCAAATTTTCATTAGGACACTATTATGCTTCCCTCACTTATCCCTGCTGTGTTTATTTCTCGAGCAAGAAAAAACCCGCCCCGATGTATGAGGGCGTCATAACAGTGTCCTCACGAAATTTCGAAGTCGGCATGAACCTGCTAAGTTAAAGTGACGAATTTGTTACACTTAAACTATTAATACTCTATCTACCCCTGATATCGAGCACTTTTACTTCTTATCAGTAAAACTACTAAAAAACAACCAGCTTGACTCCAAAAATATATATATGCTTGTGTGTGTATGTGCGTGTGTATGTGTGTAAATTATGGCCATTGTTGTTTGTTTTTGATATTGTCAGCTGCGCAGTAGGTTCATTTGAGCACCATGACGCAATTCAATCGCCAAGAAATTTGGAAACAGGCTGCTGTAATTATTGATATTCGCGCCTGAGGCTCACTGAACCTCAGACTCAACACAGAGGACTACGTCAATTGCCTTGAAGAGATAGTACTACCTTGGTCAAAGGGACGGCTGCTGGAAGACCCTCTGATTAGTAACATCACTCCGCACTTTTACACAAGCATGAGATCCCAGTCATTAGTGTCAGATAATTTCTGAGACCACATCTCACCTTAAATCCGGCCATGTAACTCCATAGACGTCAACATCGTTGATTACATGTTAGGTACATTTGAGTTATAAACCTCATTGTCACACTAAAAATGAACTGAAAGCAAGTATTATGGCAGCATTCCTAAACTTAAACAAGGACCCATTTCGACAGGTTGTAGGATATTCCAAGGTTTTATGGAGGCCGTGGTAAAAGCCAGTGGCGATGTTATAGAACAGATTTCTTTAGCATTTCAAGATATGTATAATTTACAATTTTGGTAAATATATCTGTTAAAATGAGATGCCACTGTTATTTTCATTTTTACTTAATTTAGACCATAAATTCTCCATCACATCTTGTATAGATTATTATTATTATTATTATTATTATTATTATTATTATTATTATTATTATTCAACTGTTGATTTTTTTCTTATTGTATTGGGGATCCGAACGCAGAAGCAACAATGATCTTTCTCCAAAAGGTCGATCAACGCCAGTCATCAGCAATTTTCGTGTAGTTATATTACGTCCACCTCCATCGGTGTCTTGCATGATGCTTTTGGACAGGCTGTCGTGTTCAAACCATGGCATTACAGTGGCAATATTAGGTTTCTGATGATCTACAAAATTTTCAACCCTTTTCCACACATATTCATTGGTTTTATGTTCTCAAGAAAAGATGCTTACGAGTTTTCCCATGCATTTATCCTCAAAACCTTATCCCTTCTCTGTTTCTGCCAAGAATAGCGGTTATAAATGTCCTGATCTGAAATATAACATGCATAATAATAACAACAATAATAATAAAAAGAGAAAAATCATTTAGTATAGACTAACATTTAACCAGTTGATATGTTTTAAATTAAGGCATAAATTCTTCAAATTATTTAAAATATACTTCCCTAAAATAACAATTTTTAACAGAAATCTGAAATTAAGCTATGGTAACACTGTAAATCGTTCCTTATGCACCAACGTTTAAATAGTATCGACGGACCATCGGTAGGAACCCTGAAATAGATTAAGGCTGGACAAAATGTCTATGTGTAAACATGGTTTTTCTTTTTCTTAGGGAGAGGCAGGGAAATAAAAGAGAGGGGAATAGGCGTTGGGGATGGCTGGTATAGAGAGAGGCGAGACACAAGGCACTCACGAAATTACATTGATTTATATGACTGCAATCGAACACAGACTAGATGAGGGAGTCGCTTCGCCAAAGGGAGAGAAATCTTTCTCTTTCTTTCTTGTTTGTTTTTTCTTTTCTTTCCATTTTTCTCAGAAAAACGATGAAGACTATAGTCTATCTATGCTTTATTTCTACCACAGAAAATCCCACAGTAATAACATTTTATATCGGTTGTACTAAGAATCTTTTTAAAACTCGCCATTATTTTGACACCTTATCATATAATAATCAAACCGCAATAAAATATCACTTTCGACTTATTATTGGCAATTAAAAGATACTAATAAAACCCCTACCGTGAAATGAAAAAATATTTAAAAACAGGACTTGTTTGACTATTTTTATTTATGAAAAAAAAAAAACAAAAAAAAAACAAATTTTTACATCAGATATGTTTGCTATGTTTACAGGAACAATTATAATCATCGTCTGAAATAAACTCTAAAGTGTAGTTCATTTTTCCTCACATTAATATAACGAAACATCTATTATAACTCTACTGTTTCGAACATACCTTCCGATCTGCTACAGAATGTACTCTTGATAATATGAAGACGCATGTAGCTCATATATGATAAGGATCCAGCACATGGTTCGCGATGCATTGGCTGACACCTACCATGAACGAAGGATAGGTAAGGGAGAACCGGTTCTAACCTTCTCTTTCTTTCGACTCAGTTCCTTGGACTTTATCTGTGAGGCCACCAAAAGCAAGTAATAATGGCGAGTTTTAAAAAGATTCTTAGTACAACCGATATAAAATGTTATTACTGTGGGATTTTCTGTGGTAGAAATAAAGCATAGATAGACTATAGAGTCAGTTAGAAATTTATTTTCTAATGGACACTCAATAGGTTTTCCGCAGTTGCAATTATTGTGATCATTAATTGCAATTGAAATTGTTGTTGTAGTGATCATTTTTTAGAATGTTTTTGATTGTTTAGGTTATTATATCTGCTTAAAATTCTGTTATTATGTTTTTGATGATCTTCTCAAGATTTTCCACACAGCTATAGTGAGACCTCCACAGCGTTTCCCCAAATCACAGGCTTGCGTATATGTGTGATACATGCGTCAACTTCGGCAAGTTAACTGAGCCTGCAACCGGTCACCTGCCGTTCCGTCCCCGTGTGATTGAATGTTCTGATGATCTGTTGAATCCCTCACTTCCATCTCTATTTGCCTGCACCTATCGGTTAAAATGTACAGTTTGTATAAGTGAATCAGTATTATCTCATAAACAAAATATTCTAACATTTTATAAGTTTATTGACATAATAACGACGAGAAAAACATAATATTTTGTAAATATCGAAATTCTAAGCAAAATTTGAAAAACTATCGAATAAATAGTGATTTATGAAGTATTAATAATGCTGATTTGCTTCATCAACCTGTAATGAGGTGTGGCTACGAAACTATTCGACACCATCCGGGAGGATTTGAAAGTATTTGGAGAGAATGAATTGAAGAATAAACAATTTTGTGAGGTGTGAACGATTTAAATAAGAGTGATTTTAATAAAGAAAGTATGATAAAAGCAATGAGTGAGTTAAAGAAAGAGAATGTGTGTATTCAAATTTTAAACTAGCGATATTTTTTCATATTTAGCGTAAGAATTCAACATTGAGAAACATTAAATTGTAGAAAACACTTTCAATATTCTTCTTTTAAAAATATGTTCAAATAAAACATGTATAACAAAAATTGCATAAAAGTTTACATCTTTGAATAAAGCTATTTCATTCTTTTTCAAAAATGCATTTAATTATTTGACATTTAAAATTGTTGCTTTTATACTAATCCTTAAAATGTATTCGATAGTTTTTCAAATTTTGCTTAGAATTTCGATATTTACAAAATATTATGTTTTTCTCGTCGTTATTATGTCAATCTTTTTATTTACTGCAGTTTTTACGTATTTTATGTCTATTTCCCTGGAGCATTCTTTTGGGATATGCAAACAGCCAGTAGTCGCTAGGGGCCAGATCTGGAGAATAGGGTGGATGCAGAAGTAACTCGAAGTACAATTCATGTAGTTTTGACGTCGTTGCGCTCGACTTGTGACACGGCGCGTTGTCTTGGTGATAGATCATATTTTTCTTCTTCATGTGTTGCAATTTTTGGCGATTCCTTCCTTCAAACGCACCAGTAATGCTTTATCATATTCGCTATTGATGGTCTTTTAGTTTCCCAATGTAATCGAGGAATAAAATACCTTGCGTATCCAGAAATACAGTGGTCAAAATTTTTTCTGCTGATGTTTGCGCCTTTGGTGGCTTTGGACGGGTTCATCTGCTGCTGTCCATTTAGCTGAATCCTGATTTAACTCATAAGTGAAGTGGTAGATCCATGTTTTATCCATCGTCACATAATTACGTAAAATCTCCTTGTTGCTTTGAAACACTTGCAAACAACGCTCTGAATCGTAGACACGTTGTTGTTTTTGATCGACTTGAGCAAACTTAGCACCCACTTTGAACAAAGTTTTCTCATTGACAAACGTTAATGCAAAATGGTGAATACACGTCATTCTGATATGTTCACCTAAACTGCTATTTCAGGCAACTTCAATTTATGACCGGCTAATACGAGTATGTGGATTTATTTGGTGTTTTCTGAGACAATTACCAAATTTAGCCACCTGAGCATTCAGTATCATTTGTGTCTGTAAGACCGTGTTTAAAGTCAGCATACCACCTCTTAATCGTTGTTTCTTACAGAGCTGAGTCCGGAATAACATTTATTAACCCATTGCTTTGCTTGAACAGTAATTTTTCTATCAAAAAGCCAATTTAATGCTGCATTTCTTAGATATGTATGGTGTAATTAATTGGTTAATCATGGTAGTTAATTGGTATATAGGAGTGGGAATTTCGGATATAATAAGGTGGAGTGGAAACTTACCAATAATCCCATCACTCAGCTAATAGCGAAAATTAATAAATTAATTATAGCTAAGAATGCGGAAGATTACATTCTAAAACTTACTAAAATACTCGGAGACTATAAACAAGGAAAAATTTATGGTTTCATCTAAACGCACAAGCGTAACTTTTCATTCTCCAAATATAGTATTGATTCGTTTCTACATTATACTCATAAAATAAAATATTAAAAAGGGTTGTAATATTTAGCGCTTTTTTATGTGGAAGAATGAAGGTAAATAATTTAAAGGTTCCATTGATTGAAAATGTTTTGTTTCGATGGCATCCTAGAGGCTGTGCAGTATTAAAGATGAGCAATTTATTTTAGTTCATTCTTTTCTTTTTAAAGTTTGAAATGGTTTTTCTTTTATTTTTCATATCAGAATTCGTATACATTCTGGAAGCAGCTTTCACAGCTGTGATATTTGCATCCAAACTACATTTACCTATATGCTTATTAATAAAGGTTAGAAATACATCATCATCATCATCATCATCATCGTCAATATCAATTCCCGTGAGCGATATTAGGAAAGTTGCGAAGATAATTCCCTGGTCAAACCGCTCATTATGTCTCGTTTGCGTACTAATGTCTGAATCTCGGTGAACAATATTCCCTTTTACGCAGTGATGTTTCCCGAGCATTCACCTCTCACCGCCTTGTAGGGTAGTATTCGTATGATTGTAGTGTCTATAAATTTTACGTACAACTCACAAATTTACATCTTAGTCTCCTGACTGTGGTAATATAGAATTCGTTTCTTGTTTGCTGTCATATCATATGAGATGTAACCTTTGTAAGATATGCTTTGTGTTCTTTGGAGTTTCCTTTCTAATTGTTGAACTCTTCACTGTAATGCTGTTGTTAATCTTCAAGATTCAGAGACATAGAGAAAAGAGAGCAATTCATATATAATCTAATATTTGATTTTAAGCAGATGTTAATTTATTTTCAGGTTGTTCTTATTTTTAAGACTGCTGCTAATGTTTAAGTTGCTCTTTTTTGACACCACCTTCACTGATAGTCGAAACATGATAATCGAATTGTCTCACTATATTGCATTTTGATCATAATGCTTAATCTTGAAAGCATATTTAAATTGTTCATCATTAGTTTGATGTTTTGTTCAATAATCTTGATGCCGTATCTGAAGTAGGTTTCTTCCTTTTTCTTTGACAGACTATCAGGTTCATCTAACTTGCCGACTAGGCAATCTATGTCATCCGCAAAGCAAAGGTTTGTGATTATCTGAATTGACATGTTGAGTGTGTCTAGTATTGATAACATGTCTGTCATGATCCGTTAAAGATTATTGTATTTGTCTAACATTCATTTAAACGTGGTTATAGGATGGCTGAAGATTAATTTTCTTATTTGAGGGAAGTTTGAATTTAAAAGCGAACTAAACAAAATTTCATAGAAGAAATATGATGATTAACCAATGAATATTGTTAGACCTGAAATTGTTTTAAAGAATTACGGTAATGAACCTTTGTATCATGCAATTTTCAGAAGCTAACCAGAGTACTGAAAAATAAGAAAATCTCATTAGAAACAGAGAAAAGAGTGCTAGATTGTTATGTGATATCTGTAATTCTGTATGGAAATGAATGCTGGACGATCTCATCAAAGAGGCAGCAGAAATGTGGTTTTACAGAAGGATACTGAGGATACCATGGTTCGCAGCACGTGTGCAACGATCAAGTGTTGGAAAACGAGAATAAAACTGATAATAAATATCAGGAAGAGACAAATGAGATTCCTGTGACAAGTAATGAGGAAGGAAAGCATGGCGAACTTGATACTCACAGGTCGGATGATTAGAAAAAGAGACAGATGAAAGCAGCGCGAAACGTTCTTGTTAGGTCTGATCAAATGGTTGACGGAGTGGGGCTTAGAAGAGATACCAAGAGAACAATTATTGAGACCGACAAGAGACAGAGCATAGTGAACGTCCATGATCGCCTACGTCCTGAAGGGACACAGCACATGAAGAAGAAGACATCTTATGTAAGGCAACATTTCTGTTGACTTGTGTCTTCTTTATCAGTGAAAATGTTTTGCAGCATTTGCTGCCGTAAAGCAGAGCCGATATAATCTAATTTCAGCACACTTTTCGTTTCTTTGTTTTGTACGTATTTCATCAGTTGCTTAAAATTTGGTTAGTTTTGGAAGAAATATTTAGCTATTTAAAAGCGCCTTCGGATTTCCGTATCAAATTTTGCGTCGTCTCTTTAGACACTTCCAACATACATTTGAACTTTAATCATACTATTTCCAATTCATAGAAATGAACAATTATTGCAAGTAAGCAATTACGACAAATGTTACTGACACATGCCATAAAGTTATTACACGTGTGGGCCGTGGTCATGTATTGGTGTTCATGCTTATGTCTATTATCATTTTTAAGAGTAATTAACTCGTTCAGTAAAATGTACTGCTATGGTTTTTAAATCATCTTTAGGCGTACTCATTTCTTCACCACCGGCAGATATGTAACCTGTAAGAAAAAATGTTTCAGAAAAATGCGACAGAAAAGAATATCTAGAATAGAAAACGGAAATGATTATTTCCGCAATGCAATATGTGCAGAGAAAAATAACCTAGCCAATTTGTTCCCACATATTCATAGTAAGGTTTTCTAACCCATTTGCCGTAGTATCTATCTATCTATCTATCTATCTATCTATCTATCTATATATATATATATACGCTCTCACACCCTGATTGAGCACTCTGGAAGAATGGTAAACTTTGAAAAACAGTAGCTACTCCAGCATGTACGCATCGCTCATTCAGTAAAATGAATTAGAGCACTCTGGCTATTGGGCGCGTATAATGATAATATACACGCTAAAAAGTCTGTCTTCTTCTACCGGAATGCCCATAGACCAGAGGTAGGATCGCCGACTGACACCATTTCGGTTGGGTTTCAACGTAATCGGAGTCTAACCGTACTGCTGAGTTGTGATACAGCGAAACAGATCTGTCTGCGGATAAATATATATATATATATATATATATATATATATATATATCATACTCATACGCATGAATTAGAACACTCTGGCTACTGGCGCACGATACGTCATAGGTAGAATCGCTTACTGACGGCATTTCGGTCGGGTTTAAATCCTGGTTTAAAAGCAGTCGAATGTCTAAACGTACTGATGAGCAGTGATACAGTGAGATCTGTCTGAGGATGACTATATATATATATATATATATATATGCGTCTGTATGTATTTAGCCAGCGAATTCTCTTTTAGGCATGTTTGATTAAATAAATTACAAACATTATGTCTGCTTATTTTTATTAAATTCCATTCATACTCACCAATAATCTTCCATGTATTAGAATTAAATGATGTGAGAAATAAGCTGTAACTTTGAAAGTTGTTTTCATTTTCTATTTCCCAAGTACTTTCAATCTCTTTCCAAAATCATCTTCTGGGGTTTAAGTTGTAGTAGCAAGGACTATAAACAAAATGATCACAAAAATGTGTTGCTATATATTTACTATAATTTTTTCGTTCTGCTTTAAATAAAACGGGTGACAGTAATGCTTAGCGTTCATTGGAACGTGAAAATTTTCCGCTATGGAATTTTTCTGTTTTAATGTCATGGTTATGTTCGTATTAAAGCACGAAATAACTGTTGTTTTTATGAACATTTTAGAACATCACTACAATATTCATAGCTGAGTCTGCTAAGTTACGGCTTAAGCTTTTTTTTAAAATTTATATTTCTTCGAGGATCTGTAGGTTGAATTTGTTGTTACTGGTGTAGGATAATTGTGTAGTCGGTAATTATTTTTATATTATAAATGTAGGCAAAAATGTTATTGTAGATGTCACGAAATAGACAATTGGTCAGACATGTTTGCTGTAAGACGTCTTGTTAATGTAGTTGTCATAAATCAGACGTATTTATTCGTTTCTTTTGCTTTTTTTTTTGGCCGGAGATACATACCCCGAAAAGACATTTGATATATAATGTTGGTTTTACGGGTAAATCAGTCGGTGAGGAAGAGTTATGACGAATAACTAAATTGGTAGTATTTTATTTTCTATTATATATTATCAATTTGAATTTATTTTAGGATACAGAGAAAATATATTTTAAAAATGACTTGTTTAATAATTTTTAAAATCCTGTTTGTAGTTATCGTGCATCTGGTTGCAATATCGCAGTTTTATATATTTAGGGTCCTTTGAAGAAAATGCCATAATGTGTTTGATGTGTGTTCAGATTTTTGGTATATCGTCTGATTTTTTCATCTAGAGTGTGATTTAGGAAGTCGTTATTAATGAGAATCTCCCTAATATTTTTTACTTCAGTGTAATAAAACTTTTTTTGTGGAAGAGTTAATGTGTGCTCGATTAATGAAATTGTTTATATGTGCTATTTTTATTAATTAAAGAATTCACTTTTATAGCTGAGAGTGAAAGAGTTTTTGATGGTTGGTTTCTACATTGGGAGGTAATAAATGTGTTATTATTTGTGTCTATGAAAATTTCATTAAAATACATTTTGTTATCTTTATTAGGTTTGTATATGAACTTGAGGAGAGCGTTTTTGAAATTTTTTTAGACGTCTATTATTTCTTCTCAGTATTTAAGTAATATAATCCTATCATGTACGTATAGTAGGTAGATGGAGGGTTTTTTAGTGATGGTAAATATATTATTTTCTAGGTTGGGCATGTAGAAATTGTTGAAGGTTGGACACAGAACTGAACACATTATGACGCTCACCATTTGCACATATAC